>JAILYB010000110.1:0-497500 GCA_021437785.1 Rhodomyrtus psidioides | reverse complement strand
GGGGGGGGGGGGGGGGGGGGGGGGGGGGGGGGGGGGGGAGGAGAGTTGTGGGGGACAGGGGACTAGTTAGATCGTGGAACCAGTTCACTGTCTTCCTTGAACCTAAAACACAGTGCACACTCTGGTCGTCTTAAGGCCTGGACCAAACCCCCTGAGGTGGGGTTGCACATCAACTCATTTTTTATAAAGCCATACCCATCTTTCCCACTGTACCTGCACAAAACGTGAAGAGAAGCTGAAGAAGAAAAGATGGGATATGAAATTGAGTAATCCAGCATCAGCATCTCAATTTCAGAGTCAGAATGACGACTCAAATTGGCTCCTAAATTCTAATTTGGTGAAACTCCAGCTAAAAACGGATCATCTCTTTGTCATTTAAAGCTGAGCACATTAAGGAAAATAGTGTTAACCTTGTCCAGGCATGGGATATATCAAAACCTACACAGACGTTTAATACAATGAGTACATCACAATTCATGTATGCTCGCTACTAAGCAAAAAGCTTACTGGTGAGAGAGAGAGAGAGAGACTCCACTGCAAATTTAATTGTTTCTCTGCAGCCAATGCTTTAAGCAATTTTCAGTTTTCCAGTTGCGGATAGATTCTCTCAGTTGACTTGATTTACCGTTTGCAATCAAATTCAACTGTAGATTGTGACTGACCTGACTATAATCTCCCACATGAACTTCCCAAGAATCTGATGGGAAACTATTACAAATTTCTACATCATAAAGACATCTCGGATTTCTGCACAAAAATGAACCAAAATAACTGAGCAGAATAATTAGAGAAAATCATAAGAACAAAGAGCAAGGGAAGAGAAAGTTGCCTTTCATTTCAAGTTAGGAGCATAAGGAGCAGGACAGGGAGATACAGTGTGATCAGGTAACTGATTTATCAGATCAATTGCCGCCTGCAAGCATGAATTTAGAATTTTCTTTTCCAGCCGCACTAGCCGTGTGGCAACTTGCTTCTTTGGGTTTAAACTGGGATCCGCCAACTAATGATGAAAGAGGAAAAGAAAAGAAACTTTAGCGAAGAGCTTACAATTGGCATCTTAGAATGGAGTACAGCGGAGTCAAATTACCAAAGACTCATCTTCGCTCAATGTTGTAGGATAGCCAGCAATCCGTGACTCGAAATATTCCACTAGTTGATCCAAGACAGCCCTCTCTGTGCAAGGACTCACCTTAAAAAAACATTTGACGTGTCACAAATTAATTCTTACCAAAATGACATGAGAAGACTAATGAAACTTCAACACTATCAGTGAACTCTCCTCTCTGGATATACAAACAGTATTACATAGAAGTAGTATCCGTGAACTGCACATGAGGTCACTCTGAGAGACGCATTGAGAATCGAACAAACTGAAAAAGTAGCCGAAAACTAACATGTTATCCACCAAAGTTCAATCTATTATTCAGCCTATCTAAGCTAAATGCTAAATAAAAGATATATGAGTTAAGCACAGCATGAGATCACTTCAAAACTAAACTCGATTTCAAAGGACGAAACTTACCGGACAAATTGGGCCTTGGGATGAAATGACTGACTGCATATCTGAAGGATCTGAAACATAGCCCAATCGCATATAAGGAAGCATATCCAACACAGCTTCCCTTTCCTTGCCGGCGTACACCTGCGCAACAAAGAATTACAATACTCATGAGAGGCAAATCCAAGCTACTAATTTGCCACAAAAAGTTTCATACATAAAAAACTTGTCTCGAAAGCTTTCCGTTTCGTTGAGCAACCATTCTTTTATCCTGATACTGAGGATCCTCAGTATTCAAAGAAGCCTAAAGAGACACGAAGGAGGAAAGCATATTAGAATGTTTGACAAGCATATGATGAAACCACACAGAAAAGAGCAGCCACTTTTACCTCAACCCCAAGCCGATCATAAGGGTTATCTTCATCAACAAAACCGTAATTCAAAAGCAATCTTGAGTTAGGCTGCGGTCCACACCTAAGACCAAATATAACAACTAGTAAGATTGCATTGAAGTGCACAACAAGGATGCCGTCAGGATCGCCAAGAAAAGAAGGAAGAGCTCGATTTTACACTGAAAAGCCAACTTCAGCAAGAGAAGAATTCATACCAAACAGCTATTGGTTCTCCAGCCTTATATGAACGATCAACTACTAGTTCAACAGCACCATCAACGGCTGTCAACATTGCCTTGCAATTGCTTCTATATGCTAGCAATGGGGGACCAAGAGGAACTAAAGCAAATCTTCGTGAAAGACTGACTTTCTGAAATCAAACAGGAGTCATCTGATTAGACAACTATAAATTGTGATTTATCTAGTGAGAGCAACAGTGCTTATTTCCCTGCGCAAAAGGTATGAAGAGCAGCACCTGCAAATGCACCACGCAAGATTGAATTGCCACAAAGGCTTGCTTGAAAATCTCAAAAGGAAAGGCCTCAGTCGGAATATCGTAAGGGTATTGCTGCAAAATCAAAATAAGTAGTCTCACTGAGCTAGCATAATTGCTGGCAAAAGTACAGAAAAGAAAATTTACTGGTGAAAGAAAATGGACAAGAGCAAAAATTATTGCCTGAAACAAAGAACCAGCCATAAACCAAACAGTGTCAAGCTCATTGTATTCTCTTCTAATCCCTTCAGCCCTCTCGAGAACTTCGGCCTAATGCTCCGATGCAGAATGTAGAGTTTCAGACTTTTTGAACCATAAAACATATAAATACACTTTGATGTATTTGTTGAAGCACTCATTACATAGCAACCACAAAAACATTGTGTTAAAGTACCTTTGTCGGACTGCCCATTAAGTAATCAAGTTCAGATTCTGCCCATAAAAGCGGAGATTCCACTGCCAACTGTCCCCTTCCTCGCTGACGATCAAGCTCCCTTATGTAAGGGTACCAAAAAGATTTCTTCCCTTGCTTCTTCTCATACATCAGATACAAGGCCAAGCATGCCAACTCCGACAATTTGTTTGTGGCTAGTAGTTCCGCTGCACCGAGGCCCACGAGATTCAAGCAAATTATGTGCAGGCTAAAACCTGTTATACTGGAGGCTCCAGAGAACACTATCGGCTGCAGGCACCACGACTTTATCGAGGAGAAAAAGGGTGCAAGATCAAAAAACCAAAACGGCCCAAAAAGTAAAATCTCTTACTAATACCTGCATCACCCTATATTGAAATTTCAAGAGCATCCACTCTTAGTCTGGGGACCGAGCACATAAGTGGCATGTACCACATTGTACCAAATTTGGGATATGCAACAGCTTCAGTCCATAATTATCAAAATGTATACGATGACATAATTCTTAAATAACCCCTTGCGCAGTCGTTCCTTGTATAATCATATAATTTGTTTGCCAAAGAAAATATGCAGCATCCTGACAATTCCATGTCGTAGAAAGAAGTCCTGAGACTAAAATATAATCCTACGATGTGCCACACAAACTGCCCGCAGAGAAGCCAGTAAAAAAGGTCACGAAGAAAAATGCACCTTACCAATAGTCTCGTTACCCAGCACTCTCTCCAGCGTCACAACCAGCGAATTCGGAACAGAGAAGGCGACATCGCCCACCTGGCCGACGGGAACCATTTTTAGCTCAAAATCTTCGCCAATTCCGCAACCGGAAAGCAAACATCAAGATTCAAGACAATCAATCACCCCCCCGAAATCGCACCTGAAGATCTTCGCTCGCGGCGACGTAGCGTATGGGCGGATGCCTCTCATTGTGCGAGGCCCTCTCCTTGAGCACGACCTTGCACGGAGGGAGCCCATTCTGGTGCATCCAGCTCTTCAAGTCACCGAGCTCCTCTTCCTTCTTGCTCACGACGACATCGCCGCGCCGCCTCCCCTCCTCCCTGAGCGGTCCCCCAACCAGAGTCTCGGAGCTGGACGCCAGGCACAGGCTGTTGCGGCGAAACGGCCGGAGGGACCGGTTCCTGAGGAAGACGCTGGGGCGAGGTGGGGAGAGGGAGCGGAGAGGGAGCGCGACGGGGCTGTTGTTCAGGTGGGTGGCGTCCATCGACGGAGAGGAAGGGTTAGGGTTTTGGGGGGCGAGTGAAGGCGTGGGAGATGGGAGAGAGGAAATGGGTTATGGTGGTTGTTGTTCGGGGGTCAAGAAAGATCTTTTCTTTTCTGGGTTTTTTTTTTTTTTTTGCTGGTGGGGAAGTTCAGAGACGAGAGCTGCGGGACATCGCGTCTGCTTGCTTGTGTTGGGGAGATGAGAGAGAGAGAGAGAGAGAGAGAGAGAGAGAGATGAGACGGGAAGGATTGAAAGGGAAACGGCGTTCGAAGGACAGCAGGTTCTCTTCACTGGAGGGAAGAAATTAAAATCTTTTTTTGTCCTTTCTTGTATTTGAATTATTCAATTGTCTCTTTAAAATAATCGGGGTTTCGGAGTAAAATCGAAAATCGAAAATATGGCGAGTTTCGAGTTTTAGAGTATGCCGGATAGATTTCGATTTCAAAAATTATGAATGAGCATGGTCTCAGGTAGAACCTAGAATCTGAAAAATCGGACAAACCGATCAGTTTCATGTTTCGGGATGTGGAGAGTAGGTTTCAAGTTTCAAAAATTGGAAAACATATTATAACAGGTAGATTTCATGTTTCAAGTAAGTGAAACCTGTAATCTGGAGCAAGTTTTTATATTTTTTTTTCTTGGTATGTCTTTGCGTCATCCTGCGCTATTTCATGATGTTCGATAATGAGTATGTGAAATGGAACCCCGTTATCATTGAGACTTTTACTTTGTTAATGTGTCGTGTTCTTTGTGTATCTAAGTATGAGTTGGGGTCAATGAATTTTAGCGGCAGATGGTGGCCATTAAATGTGATTATTCACTGTAATCGTTCAACTAAGAATATATGTGGAACTTTGAACAGACCACAAAACCTGTGAAGTATGCAGGTAGATTTCAAGTCTCGAAAAACGAGGCATCTATATAGACATGTAGGTTTAGGGTTTCAAGTGAAACTTATACGAACCTAAAACCACTCACCCCTACAAAAAAATCAATGAACTGATTCGGACGAATAGGTTTCAAGAGATAAAACCTCGAGCTTGAAACCTAAAAACATGTATTTATGTGTTTGTTGTTCTATGTATTTGTGCAATTTTGCAATATTTCATAATGTTCGATGATGAGTATAATCTAAAATTCTTAGTTTAAGATTCAATTCCGACGATATCCACAAGCAAGAGTTTTACTTCGCTAACGTTTCATATTTTTCGCGTGTCTAAATAAATTATAGCAGCAAATGATGATTATTAGAGGCGATAATTCAATGCAATTGTCCAATTAAGTATACATGTGAAATCTAGATATACCCTCGAACTTGTAGCAGGGTAGGGTCCGAGGTATGCAATTTCAAATTCCCAAAAATCGAGAACCGGTTCTGACATGCATGTTCCAAGTGAAATATGGAAATAACTCGAAACTGCTCACCCTTAAAGAATCAAACCGAATTCGAAATTGTGCCCAGCATTAAGAAATTTTCAAGGTTGGAAGATTACTTCTCATAATATAACTGGGATAATGAGTTCGATTCACGCAACTTTTCATTCATCGAAGGAAATGATTTTTGGCACCATGTTACATTGGAATTTTAGAGTGTCTTTTTGTGTGTTTTTACAAAGTAGGCAAATTTTTTTTTATTGAATTAATGGTTGGATCCGTGGCGAAATTTGCGATTTTTTTAATGGTGTATAAAGAAGAGAAATTGGAAATGTGAAGAAGGAATTGGGTTTTTGACCGGGGAAAAGAGAGAGGATAAAAAGTTGTAAAAAAGGGAATTTGTAATGACATTTTACGATGGTAGATAAAAATTAGTCAATTTGATGTGATCGTGGCCGTCCGGGCCACGATCACATCAGGGGTACCCCTGCCTATCTTTCGGCTAGGCAGGGGATCCGGATCGATGGTGGATGTAGAGAGAGATGCGGAATTGCAACTTGCGGACCTTATCACCAGGTCGGGGTTAGATCCGGATCGTCTGCCCTTGCGATCTGGGCATCCGTTTTTAAACGGACGGTATAGATCTCCTATTTTTTGGGGAGAATTTTTTGGGTTTTTTGTTTTTTATTTTTTAGTAATAATTTGAGCCATCTATTCATAACACGAATGATCTGAATTCAAAAGGTAGGGTAAGACCTACCTTCTAAGGGAAGGGCACACAATCCCTTCGCGGGTTTGGTCACCAATATCTGGGGCAAAAATACGGGCCTTCAACTGTACACCACACTCTGCTCCATTTTCAAAACCCAAACCCGATACCGGAACGGCGATAAAGCCCACGAAAGACCAGCATCACCGTCTCCGATCTCTCTCCCCCTCTCTGCTGACGATACGAAGCGAAAACTCCCTTCCGTTGTCGCCAGCTCGGATCACCATTACCCGACGCGAGCGTCAATTGCACTGCTGCTCATGCTCCCGGTCTTCGATCTCGCACTGTAATCTCTGTGCTTGTTCACAGTGAATGCGGAGCTGAATCGCGCACTGAACGACCATGGACATCCTCTTCGCTCAGATCCAAGCAGACCTCCGCTCCAACGACGCCCTCCGCCAGTCCGGCGCCCTCCTCCAGGCACTCCAGCAGTCCGCCGCCGGCCGTGACATATCCGTCATCGCCAAGTCCGCCGTCGAGGAGATCGTCGCCTCCCCTGCCTCCGCCGTGTGCAAGAAGCTCGCCTTCGACCTCATCCGGTCCACCCGCCTCACTGCCGACCTCTGGGAGACCGTCTGCACCGGCATCCGCACCGACCTCGACTTCCCCGACCCCGACGTCACTGCCGCCGCCCTCTCCATCCTTGCCGCCATCCCCTCCCACCATCTATCCAGGCTCATCACCAGCTTCCACAAGGAGATCAACAGCTGCTTCGATTCTCACAGCGACAATCTCCGCTTCTCCATCACTGAGACTCTTGGTTGTATCTTGGCGCGCGATGATTTGGTTACGCTATGCGAGAATAATGTGAGTTTGCTCGACAGGGTTTCCAATTGGTGGGCGCGGATCGGGCAGAACATGCTTGACCAGGCCGATACGGTTTCTAAAGTAGCGTTTGAATCCGTCGGGAGGCTTTTTCACGAGTTTGATAACAAGAGGATGAGTCGGTTGGCGGGTGATAAGTTAGTTGATAGTGAGAACTCGCTCGCAATTCGGTCCAATTGGGTGTCTTCCATGGTGGATTTTGTGTGGAAGAGACGCAATGCTTTGATGGCGAGATCGTTGGTTTTGCCTGTCGAGAGCTTTAGGGCTACAGTCTTCCCTGTAGTGTATGCTGTCAAGGCGGTGGCGTCCGGTTCAATCGAGATTGTGAGGAAGCTTTCGAAGAGTGATGCAAATGCAAGTTTGATTGACCTGAATAATGCGGAGAGATTGGTGGGTGTTTCGGATGTTGTTTCGCACCTGGCACCCTTTCTGGCCTCTTCCTTGGATCCGGCATTGATTTTCGAGGTTGGTATTAACATGTTGTATCTGGCTGATGTACCTGGTGGGAAGCCAGAATGGGCTTCACAATCAATTATTGCGATCTTGACTCTCTGGGATAGACAAGAGTTTTCTTCAGCCAGAGAGAGTATTGTTAGGGCTGTCGTTACGAATCTGCACCTTCTTGACCTTCATATGCAGGTATGTGTCAAGATTTGCTTCATTTCTTTTATAGTACACTCATCTTTTTGTAGAAATCCTGTGCCTGAACTGATCTGCCTTTTGTTTATCATACTGTTTGATTTCACTGATGATCATTTGTGATGCAATAAAGACTACGAAGTTATGCTGTTTCTTTTCATTTCGTTGTACGTAGCATAAAATACTGTCAAGCATACTTGTAGGCAACGTAAGAGCCGGCTATTGGTATTGTTCTTTTCTTTTTTCTATATCAAGACAAGTATGAAACTGGGATAATGCTGGGCTTACTGAGGTAGATATACGAATCTGGTTTGCAAAATGATCTGAAAAACTGTTAATGGGCACTCAACTAGTGTGTCTAAGAAGAAATATTTAATATCAATTCTTAATTTACCTATTATTATCTATGGAAGTATTATCTTATTTTGATATACCATCACTTGCAGTGTTCAATCGGAGTCTACTTTATACCCTTTATAGGATCTTCCATGTCATTGAATTTACATGTAGTCTAACAATATATTGAATTTGTGCAGTAGGATGTGTGAGATAGAATTCCTCGAATGCAAACAAACTAATATCTTTGAATTCAATGCATGAAGGTTTCTCTTTTCAAGAGGCTGCTTCTTATGGTAAGAAATTTGAGGGCAGAATCAGACCGTATGCATGCCATGGCCTGCATCTGTCGAACCGCTCTTTGTGTTGACCTTTTTGCCAAGGAAAGCGTTCGAAGGGGTCAAAAACCTCTACCTGGAACTGATATTGCTTCCCTTTTTGAAGATGCAAGGATAAAAGATGATCTCAATAGTGTTACCAGTAAAAGCTTATTTAGGGAGGAACTAGTAGCGTCACTGGTTGAAAGTTGCTTTCAGCTGTCATTACCATTGCCTGAACAAAAGAACACTGGCATGGAGAGCAGGGTCATTGGAGCCTTGGCATATGGAACTGGTTATGGTGCACTTAATTGGACAGAGCCTGCTTTGGAGGTGGTGGAAGTCTGTAGGCCGTGCGTCAAGTGGGACTGTGATGGTCGGACCTATGCAATCGACTGCTATTTGAAATTGCTTGTTAGACTTTGTTATATATACGATACGAGGGGTGGTGTTAAAAGAGTCAAAGATGGTGCTTCTCAAGACCAAATTCTAAATGAGACCAGACTGCAGAAATTGCAGCGTGAGCTAGTGAAGGACTTGCGTGAGGTATGTATGAAACTCTCAGGAGACCAAAGATGTACTAAAGATCTTGCAATAGATAGTTCAAATATGATTTGTAATGCTCACTGTTTCGGAAATGTATTTCGTTTTCTTTGAAATCAAACGTGGTTATTGGATATTAATTTCATGTCGGGATGTTTTCAGGCTGAAGATCACGACTTATTTCTTAAAATAGCTTGCCTGCGGATGATTTAGGGTTTACCATTGACTGAGTGCATAAAAAAACTAAATTGATGCCAGGCTATGGGTGCTTATGTTTTGTGCATATGCCTGGTGTGGAACTTAATGCGCAGGAGTTAAAAATTAATCACGAGGCATAAAGTAGAAATTGGAGGTATACATGGCTTCCTAGCTTTTACCTTTCCAAAGACAAGTCATTTTACCGCTGTCTTAGAGGCTTATATGAAGCTAGAATACATCATAAAGGCTGAAAACACAAAATTTTAAAAAGGCTACCTAAAGTGGCTGGTGATATGCAACACAATGGGAAACTATGTAATGAGACCCAGGCTTGCCACAATGAAGCTGTAATTATGCAATGTGGAGAGGCTTACATCATGTCAACTTTCGTTGGGCCGGCAAGTTTTCTTTTTTGGAACAAAGGTCTGATATCTCTTTGACACGACACAATCACATGTGTCATCCCCACTTACTATGTTTACTTAGACTCTTTACCTCGACAATGTAGTCATTACTTTCATGTTGTTCACTAGATCCATGATAGGATGTGAGCTTTTTGTCTTAAAACTTGTTGGCATTCTTTACATAGGGTCATATTCTAGTTTCAGCATTCTTCCTATCTGAATAAGGAAATTTTGTTTCAGCATTCTTGACCCCACACTTAAAACAAAGCATGTCAAGTAGTGGATGCTTGCTAACATCCTTTAGCTGAAGCATTGTGCTCAATGGAGAGATTATTTTGGTCTTGTGCTCTTATCTATAATCAGCTGGACTTGAAATTCTTGTCTTGCACATGCATGAATTTCTTCATTTTATATTGAGATTGGACTGTTGTCTAATTAATCAGTAGTCAACTGCCCGGCGGCTAATGTATACTTGTGGTCTGGTAATTTCTCAATATTAAGCTGCAGAGTTGAGTTTCAGTGCACAAATTAGTCCTGGTGATTCTCCTATCTTGGCGGAGAGTCTCAACCGCTGTATAAAGTGGTTTTATTCATTTTTTGTTTTGCAATGTTTCATCTAATGCAATATTTGTTCTATCATTTTGGTGTGGGAAATTTAAAGCCTTTTTTATCTTGCCTGTTTCACTCTCTTTCCAGAGATATGTAAAAAGGAAAATCTCACATATCCATCTATGCCACAGGTGAATACCCCCAGAATTTGTGCTCGTCTTATTTGGGCCGTTGCTGAACACATAGATTTGGAAGGTCTTGATCCACTTTTAGCTGATGATCCTGATGATCCACTTAATATAATCATATCAAACATCCACAAGGTCTTGTTCATGTTCAACATGGATGCATCTGCAGAAGCATCAAATAGACTTCAAGATGTTCAGGCAGTTCTTTTGTCTGCTCAAAGGTTGGGATCTCGTAATGCCAGGGCAGGACAACTACTAATTAAAGAGCTTGAAGAGTTCAGAAACAATAGTTTGGCTGATTCTGTGAACAAGCACCAATGCCGGTTGATATTACAGAGAATTAAGTATGCCACCAGCCATCCAGACAATAGGTAAGGCTGATAATCTTCGATTCCTTTAAAAAATTCTAGCTTGATGGAACTATATCATAAACAGATCTTCCCCTCCACACCAATCATGAGTTTTTCTCCGTTCCTCTCGCTACGTCATAACTAAATTCTGCTATGCAACGGGTGAAGGTTGACAGAATTCAGACTGAAGCTAGCCCCAACTGAAAATGATACTGGGAACTCGCAGATCGTCTTCTTTTTGTTATCAAATTATTTTTGTGCATATTTAGGATCAAATATGTACTTCTTTCAGGTGGGCTGGAGTCAGTGAAGCCCGAGGTGATTACCCGTTTAGCCATCATAAGCTAACTGTTCAGTTCTATGAAGCTGCTGCTGCTCAGGACCGAAAGTTAGAAGGATTAGTTCATAAGGCTATCTTGGAACTTTGGAGGCCGCAACCAAGTGAACTAACCTTACTGCTGACCAAGGGAATTGACTCTACCTCACTTAAGGTTCCACCAACTGCAATTACTTTGACTGGAAGCAGTGATCCTTGCTACGTGGAAGCATATCATTTGGCAGACTCGGGTGATGGGAAGATCACTTTACATTTGAAGGTGCATTCTGGTTTTAGTTGGTGTGCATTTGGTGCCTAAGTTGTGGTTGCGATACTACGTGCTGTGAGATAATAACTCCTGTGAATATTTGATTGCATTTTTTCTAAGCAAGATAAGAACATGTTATTTGTCCTACATAGGCAAAAGAATGAAAGATGTGAATAGTGGTTATAAATTACTTGGGGATGCATTGTTAATTAATATATCATGCTCTTCCTAGCACCTGAAATTGAGACTATAGTGCTCGCCCTGATATGGGGTGAGAATACCTTACTGCAGGACCGAAACTTAACTCATCTTCCAAGTCACATGAATGGAGCTTTTGGCATCACTATCGTTCTCTGCTGGGTTTTATGTCTCTGCATGGTAGTGTAATTTTGTCACTGAAATTGAGACTATAGTGCTCGCACTGATATGGGTGAGAATACCTTACTGCAGGACCGAAACTTAACTCATCTTCCAAGTCACATGAATGGAGCTTTTGGCATCACTATCATTCTCTGCTGGGTTTTATGTCACTGCATGGTAGTGTAATTTTGTCACTGAAATTGAGACTATAGTGCTCGCACTGATATGGGGTGAGAATACCTTACTGCAGGACCCGAAACTTAAACTCGTAGCTTTTGGCATCACTATCATTCTCTGCTGGGTTTTATGTCACTGCATGGTAGTGTAATTTTGCAACTTTATAGTCTGTTGATTTAGATATCCAGCGAAGTTACTACAATGCTTTATTTTATTTCTGCTCATGCTTACTGAAGATAGAGAGCATTTCTATGTTCAGTTGTCTTGGTAGATATGTAACATGGGTGTTCATCAGCGTCAATTTTAGTAGGAGATAGAAACACCTTGGAATCAATGCAACTCTTTTCATTAGTTTTACACTGCTGCTGATTGTTAACTGTTCTATAACCCAAGCTGTGAAGGAATATCGTGCTAATTTGATGAAGTTATTTCAGGTGTTGAATCTAACTGAACTTGAACTGAACCGGGTTGACATTAGGGTTGGATTATCTGGTGCGCTGTACTACATGGATGGGTCTCCGCAGGCTGTCCGGCAATTGCACAATCTTGTTTCGCAGGTCCCTTTTCATAATCCCTATATTTTAGATCTCTTCATTTGTGGTTCCTGGTTTCCTATTATAGGTCCATAAACACTTTTAGTGAGTGCATGTGTATGAAATTTTAATTGCTAATCCATGAGCAGGAGAATGTTATGTTGAATTAAGTCTTCCATCCCTATATTTTAGATCCCTTCATTTATGGTTCCTGGTTTCCTATTATAGGTCCATATACACTTCTACTGAGTGCATATGTTTGAAATTTTAATTGCTAATCCATGAGCAGGAGAATGTTATGTTGATTTAAGTCTTCCATGGATTATTATGGTAATGTCTGATCAGTATGGGAGAAGAGAGCTTGAGAAAACAAATGTCCTCTTTCTTGGTCTTTTAGCCTGGTCTGTATAGTTTTCCTCACTTGCAAAATCAGTTGTATATTCTATTTCTGGAGTTACCATGTGAAAAGATTGGCTATATAAAATCCATAGCTGTATAAAGTAGGCAGTTGGGTATTAATTTCTTTCAGACGGTACATGTAAATCAATTATTACTTTAATCTTGGTGATCTATTCCCAGGATCCAGTTCTCTGTAGTGTGACAGTGGGTGTGTCTCAGTTTGAGAGAAGTGCCCTATGGGTTCAAGTTTTATACTACCCCTTTCATGGAAGTGGTGCTGCTGGTGATTATGATGGTGATTATGCTGAAGAGGATCCACAGATTGTCAGGCAGAAGCGAAGTCTAAGGCCAGAACTAGGTGAACCTGTAATTTTAAGGTGTCAGCCTTACAAAATTCCGCTGACGGAGCTTCTATTACCTCATAAAATTTCACCCGTTGAATTTTTCCGTCTCTGGCCTAGTTTACCAGCTATTGTAGAGTTAACCGGTACTTATACCTACGAGGGAAGTGGATTTAAAGCGACAGCTGCACAGCAGTATGGGGCTTCTCCTTTCTTGAGTGGCCTGAAGTCATTGTCTTCCAAGCCTTTCCACAGAGTTTGCTCACACATCATCCGCACCGTGGCAGGCTTTCAGGTAGGATATTAGACTTATTACTTACCATTTCTAGACTTAGTACTTACCATCTCTCTCTCTCTCTCTCTCTCTCTCTCTCTGTGGAACTATTGCTGGTAGGTTGAAAATTTATGTGCAATTATACATGCATTCATCTTTGATCTTTATTCTTGATCATTCTGGAGTAAATTTGAGACCAAAACCATGTTCAAACGCATGAATTATTGTAATAGAAAATTGTGAAAGTGATGCCTCTATATGTGCCAAATTGACATTGTTGCAGTCTTGTTAGTCTGTCTGGGTAAGTTGGTACATACGTTGTGATGTCTCTGCGCTCAGTATTGTCTGAACCCCTAGCCACTGTGTAGTTATTCTAATAAGTTGCTATTATGATATTTGACACAGCTTTGCTTCGCTGCAAAAACTTGGTATGGAGGCTTCTTGGGCATGATGGTTTTTGGAGCCAGTGAAGTGAGCAGAAACGTGGACCTGGGCGACGAGACAACCACTATGATGTGCAAGTTTGTTGTCCGAGCTTCTGATGCATCAATTACGAAGGTCATAGAATCCGATCTTCAGGGCTGGTTGGACGACCTTACTGATGGGGGTGTTGAGTATATGCCTGAAGATGAAGTGAAAGTGGCTGCAGCCGAGAAGCTTAGGATATCAATGGAAAGGATAGCTTTGTTAAAGGCAGCCCAGCCTCCTCCCAAGACTCCAAAATCTGATGATGAAGAGGAAGAAGACGAGGAAGAAGTGGAGGACGAAGAGAAAAGGAAGAAAAAGAAGGAAAAGAAGAAAGATGCGGAGAAGGAAGAACCTAAGGGACCTGCAACCCTCTCAAAGTTGACCGCGGAGGAAGTCGAGCATATGGCTCTTCAAGCGGCTGTTCTACAGGAATGGCACGTGTTGCGTAAAGATAGAAGCACCAAGGTTAATTGATTTGCTTTTTCTTGGAAGGTTTTGGTTTTATGTTTTTTTCGTATTAATCTTATCCCGACTATGCAGTGGGTTTACATTGGGGGGATGACTTGATTAGAGACAGATTTACCCTTCTTCCCGAGTTGGGTGTTTGTGAAAGGGGCGGCGATTGCTAGGAGGAAGATTTTGTTGTACATCTTTGTAGCAGTACCATTAGTCTGTTGTTCATATATATGATTACCAATGAACTCGTCCATTCTTTTGGAGATTGTCATGCTGTAGAAGTCCCGAAACATCTATGGGGACTCCTGTATAATACGGAAAGTTTGTGTATTTTTTTTTCCTTGTTGGCCAGAAGAGTTGCGCATTTGCAAACTGTCCATTCGTGTGAAAGATAAATTCTGTTGCCCTAGATTTCGATTGTAAAGTTCAATGTCCTTAGCTCGAATACGCATTGGCCATGATAAGGCTCTTTGAAGACTTTCCATTCTTGGATAAGTTTGTCGATGAATTGAATGACACGGGGGGCAAGTGCATTTTGTTCTGTGAGAGATGCAGTGCTGGTTTATAGACCCTGCAAGTAACCCTTGGCTATGGACGGACCATTCTGAGAAATGAACCTGATGATGACACACAAAACGCAGGAAGTAGTATCGAGCCAAAAGTTGTGACAAAGTGACAACAGCACCCACTCCTTGGATCGACAATTCTGTTGACTCTGCTAATTATTAATCGTCTCCTCTCATTCGACCAAAAAACAAAAAAAAAAAAATCGTTTCCTCTTCATTCTCCAAAAACGTCTGGCGAATGAATTCCACCATTCGGGCATGCTGCATGACCCGTAGCTAGGTTGTTCACCAAAGGCAGATGTTTGCAAGCAGGTCTGTACTGTAGTTCCTCCGAACTCCAAGGAACGGGTAAAAAGTGAGCTACTTTCTGGGGTTCATTTACCCTGGAAATTGTCTGAGGAAATTGGAATGCAACAGCACGCATGGGGAAAAACTATTGGAATGATAAGCAGATTCCCGAAAAGGAACAAGATGAGAGGGATTTCAAGATAACGAAAACGAATTTATTCCTGAGCTAGAGCTCCCCATACATTTGGTTAGCTCCCATTAGCCAGATGCTGAGAGCATCTATTTTCCTCATTCTTGCTTATTTTCAGGAAAAGGAGAAATTTCTTTGTCAGACTGCAACGTTCCACATGGAAGTTGGACAGTGCTTCAACCAAGAACCGGATCCGTTTTTCCTCAACCAAATGGGGCCTAATTAGCACATGTTGCGAGTAATACCTTGATAATTTAGTGCCGAAAAAGAACAAAACTGGGGAACAATTTCAGTGGAGGAAACTCAACTTGCTTCTAATTTCATGACTCGAGAATTTTCATTACAGATATTCGCTTCTTCTATCTCAATCACAAGCAAGAGTTTGATTTTCCAACGGAATTTCCGTCCCACGTGCATATCTTCAGATAGGAAATTTCTGGGGAACTGTATCGAAGTCATCAAAGTCGAATCTCTGTCGCTCCCTCCCAACCTGAGGAAACAGAACCATCAGAAACAACAGTAATTCGCCTAAAAATCTGAAAGCATGTCCTTACCTTGGTTAGGTAGAGAGGATCATATGACATTAGCTCATCCATAGCATTCAGTTTCCTGGACAGTGTCATTATCCTGACCAAATACAGATATAAGTATATTCTGCTTTGAAGCCTCTGGCTTTACACTGGGCGTGCAATTGCGCAAGTATCTCCATAGGAGAAAAGACTAGAAAGTGCTACCATGGTAACGTCGACCGCTACCATGGTAACACTGACTGTTAACGTTGACCGCTACCATGGTAACAACGCCAGCAGTTGCTTAAGAGGACCTCCAATGATAAATAAGGTTTTAAGAATGCAAAACAAGATTTTGCTGTATAGAAGGTGCAACATAACATGCTTCATGGACCTGGGCAATGGTTGATCAAAATGATCACGAGGAAATGAGAGCCGAGCAAATGAAACATGTGGCTATTGAAGAAAAACAAAGTTTGACTATGGCCAATCCGGGAGAGATGATGTAGCCCTGAGAGAGGCACAAACATTATGTACTGTCCAAAAAACTGTACCTCTGGATTGAGGAGTCGATGTGTTCAATCATCTCGCAGGTTTTATACTGTTCAGGATCCTCCAAGAACCTAACCATTCCATCCTTCTGATTAATGGTTGCAAAGATCTCACCATCTTGAATCTGAAAATTAAACACTTACTGTTTTAGAGACAGTTTAGAAGCAATACACTAACAAATAGAAAAGGAAACAAATGGTCTACTATTCTTAGCACCATTTGAAGAACATGCATCTCTGCCTCCTTTGGGCTACCCAATTGCACTGTGCTGGCTATATCTTGAAGTGAGAGAGTCAAGTAAGTTTGAGTCAGCCTCTGGATGTTATGCTTGTACATGGAAGATACGACTTGCTTAACCAGACCAAAGTTTATGTCCTGAAAGGAAATCATAATCATTTTTCATATGCATATACATGCCTAGCAATAGCTGTTGAGGCAAGTAGAGAAGAAAAGGGGCAGATGTTCAGTACTTACATTATCAAATTTCTCCCTATTTGTCAAAACATATGCCTCCAACTCCGCAATTTTCCCTGAGCTATAAGTAGTTGCTAACTCTATATAGGGCTGATTAGGGAACAACATAAACAGAATAATAAGAGATGCCGGGTTCATCATGGAGAAAAACAACAAACTGACCAATAATCAAGAGATGCCTCAAAAGAACAGGAAAAAGGAAAAGTACGGGATCATCAAATGAAAGGTAATGTTCAGTTGCCCTTCAGCACAAACAGAAGACACATGCAGCGAATACAGAAAGGAAATGCCTGCAGAGCAAAACCTTCTGGCTTTTCTAATTATAGGGACTTCTGCTTCAAATTTCTGTTCAAGCTCATTAAAACGGAATGCACGACATCGTTACTAGAAACAAGCAATTTCTAATTGTGCTTCTGTGGTCTCATAAGCTTGAAAACATCCATCACTCTTAAAGGATGAATATGCCACTCGAATCTCTTTCCTAAGCAGTAGGAGTAGACGTAAAGCAACTTTGAAGACAACACAGTCTTACAGCTTGTAAACACTAGTTCAACTGTTCAACAGATGCCAAATGCTAGTATTGAACTTTACAGGCAAAGTTGAAACCATCAGGTTAGATATCATATTAGAAGTCATGTCAGTGGACAATGACTTCTGTTCAAGCTCATTAAAACGTAATAAACGATATAGTAGAAACAAGCAATTTCTAATTGTGCTTCTGTGGTCATAAGCTTGAAAACATGTGTATCACTCTTAAAGCATGAATATGCCACTCGAATCTCTTTCCTAAGCAGGAGAGTAGGCGTAAAGCAACTTGAAGGCAACACAGTCTTACAGCTTGTAAACACTAGTTCAACTGTTCAACAGATGCCAAATACTAGTATTGAACTTTACAGGCAAAGTTGAAACCACCAGGTTAGATATCATATTAGAAGTCATGTCAGTGGACAATAACCAAACTAAATATAAACATGACTACTTTCAATACAGATTCAAAATTCTACAACATGATACTCACACAGATGTGTTCAGTTAAGTCTTCACAAGTTCCAATATGCACAAAAGTTAGTTTTGACTCTGAATTGGTAAGAATGGAAATCATCAGACAATAGGCAATTAATCCAGAAAATAAATATCCTTCGAAATAGGGAGAGAATATACACAGCTATAAATTGTCGCTTAATCTCAATTTTGTTACACATAAAACATAAACCATCAACATCCGTGGGACCCAATCTACGCTATTAATATATTCTCTACATAATCTGACATACCTGGCAGAAGTTTTTTAAGTTCCTTTGAGCCGCTGAAGAAGCGTACTTGGGAAGACTAGTTGAGAACTACGAAGAAAGTGCAAGATATCCATCATTCTCAAAAAAGAAAATCTCAGCAACCACATACATCGTCTCCAAAACAAACCAGCACAATATCAAGGAAAGAAATACTACTATGATAAGAAAAATATTATCGAGAGAAAAACAGTAGAAAACTAAAATGCTTCAATTATCATTAGAAACAAGTTTGAACGGGATCTAAGGACACATTTACAAGAACAAGTACCTGCCCATAATGTATTAGTGAAACCAGTATGTACTTTTTATATGCTTCAATAGCTATAGCATTGATTATGTTCATTGGAGCAGTAACCACCTGGAATGTGAGATGACATCCGAAGAAAGTGGTCATAACATAGAACTGCACAATAATTTACAAAAATTTCAGTAGATGCATGTAGATGAGTTACGTTGTGAAGAAGCTCCAATGCTTTTCGAAAACGCTTTTGACCTATGCAAATCATACCCCTACAACCAAAATAAATATCAATCAATATAAAATAACTAAACACACGAGACACACATTAAAAACCAATTGCATACAAAATGGGAAAGGACAGAATTATCAATGCAAAACATTTAAAGCTCATCCTCACAAAAAAAAAGGGCAATGAATCGAGAGAAAATACATTTCAAGTAAACAAACAATCCCTAGAATTATCAATGCAAAACATTTAAAGCTCATCCTCACAAAAAAAAAAGGGCAATGAATCGAGAGAAAATACATTTCAAGTAAACAAACAATCCCTGATTCTTCCAAAGTCAATAAAACCACATCATGGGACTCGGCAAAATAACCACCCATTTGTTTTTATGACGTGTATGCAACATCAGATTTAATCGCTTCAAATTGAATATTCTATAATACACAAGGCTGATCCTGTTTACGCTTTTGTTAATTCCATGGATAACCTATACAGTCAATATGCATAACATCAGATAATTTTCTCGTTGGAACCTCACTTTATATTGGAAAAATTTGAGGTGGCCAGACATCTTTTTTCTAGCGCATTGTTTCATCCAATCGTTGAGAAGAAAATTTAATGGAACAACAAAATGGCAGTAGTAGTAGTAAACCTGGCACCCCAGTTTATACTTCAAACATCCATCCTATGAGCCAGATCATGGACTTAATGCTCAAATACAAATGTGCAAAATGTACATTGGAGAAAAATAGATATAAGCAAAGCTCACCCGTAATAACAGTATAAGAAAAAGTCCCTTGGCTGATCAACGTCAAATATATCATCCTCCAAAATGGATAGACCTATTTTATAGCTTTTGGACAATAAGCAAAGAAGGAGAAATTCAGGGTGTAAGGTAGTCAAATGTTCAGAGGTAGTCTGAAGCTTTCGGACAGCTGTTCGCATCGGAGAAACACCACGCAGTGGGGATTCAATCAATAAAACATGATCCTTGAACCTTTGGCAGACAGAGACAACTGCGAGCTCAATAAGAAGAATCAATGATGTGAGTTAGCATCCGATTTTTAACAATACAAAGCCAATTACAGATTATTTTAAGGTATAGACAGGTACATTTATCAGGTGCCAAACGAATCTGTTGTGCATCGCAGAAATTGATAAATCTGGCAAGAACTGGAACGAGGGTAAGGGCTTGCTCTTTTGAAACTGGACCGGACGTGAAGGCCTCTCTGTTGTATATTCAGAAGTATATGACACCACAATCATGTGAGTAGCAATACAAGAAGAATGTCTCAAGAAAATATTTTCTGAGTACGCTTATATCAGCACATTTTACTACAAATGCCACACAATCTCTACTCTTTTCCTATCCTCAGTACCTCCACAGAAATACAATAATTTCAAATCTATAAGTGCCGTCTTTGCAATAGCAGCCACTACTTCTAGCACTTCCAAATCCACCATTTCACCTTAAGCTGGTAAAGAAATGAATACTCGTAGTTCCAGCAATTATTTCACACGAGATTGATTTCCCGGGTATGACACCATCCGATCCCTAGTCGGCTAACTAAAAAAACTGCACAGTTAAACACATCGCGCAAGCAAATCCCAATCGTTACGTCGTCCCAAATTCTAAGCACGAGACTATTAGAAGGCATTGACACGAAAGGGGCCGTCGAAGGATCTCCGAAACCCTAGCTAGCTTAATGCAACGAAATTCGACGAAATCGCGATCGTCTCAGCGGCGATGGCGGAGGAGGAGAGAGCGAACCGAGACTCACAGGATGTAGAGGTAGCCGAGGGAGTGCTTGGCGGGGTCGACCTCGTCGAGGACGGCACTGAGCATGCTCGGCTCGGAGTGGAGCGACTCATCGGCTACCTTCAGGATGTTGTGCAGGTGAGCGATGTCCTCGACGCTACCGGAGAGCCCTTGGATTTGGGTCACTAGGTTTTCGAGCGATCCCATGCTTCGCTCTAGAGCTCGGTGTCTGTGGAAAAGCTGCGGGAAGAGTCGGAGGATCCAGCGGAATTGAAGGAAGCTGGAGGGGGAAGAAGCGAGCGCGCCACTCCAGTTGGGATCGGCGGAGTCGATGAATCGTCGGGCTGAGCAAAAGACGGGCCTTTGCCTTTTGGGTTTAAATTTTGCTTGAAAACGACGGCCCGTTTGGGCGACGAAAATGCTTTCCAATTTTTTTTAATACAAATAGTTGTAAAAAAGAAATGAATTACTTTTTTTGGGAAAATAGCACAAGCAGTCCCTAAACTTTTAATTTGACCAATATAATATCTGAACTTTAGCCCAATATGCAATTTGGTCCATTAATTTTCAACTTGTTCAATATGACTCTCAAACTTTTGAAACATGATCAACTTAGTTCCCGAACTATAAGAAAATATCAGATATCATCCTTGAACTTGAATTGATGGAAAGACTACATTAAACATCTTTCTATAATTTAGGGATTAAGTTGAATATGTTCCAAAAGTTCAAAGGCCATACTGATCAGATTAAAAATATATGGACCACATTGCGTATTGAGTTAAAGTTTAGGGACCATATTAGTCAAATTAAAAGTTCAAGATCATATTGCGCATTGAGTTAAAACTTATGGACCATTTGTATCGTATCCCTATTTTTTTTTTGTTGAAAAAAATGACGTGCATGACAACACTTACATAGTAGAATTTCTCATCCCGAAGTACTTCTTAAGCGGAAATCCGTTTGGTAACGCAACTTCTAGAGTATAAATCCGTTTGGTTGCGCGACTTCATTTTTCAACTTCTGGAACATTTTTTTTGCTCCGAAGTGATTTTGGAGCGACTTGAATAAGTAAAAAAATAAAATTGCTTCTCTCCAAAAGTTAAAAAAAAAATCAACTTTTGGTTAGAAGTTAGTTTCTATAGTAAAAGTGTAGTCATGCACATCCTTAATTTCTAATCTTTTTAGATTTATGTGTTCCCAATTTCATTAAAAATGGTGTCTTCATTCAAAATGACATATGCGAAAGCTACCTATTTTATAATATGCAGTTATATTTGACCAAAAAAAAGGGAAAAATCTAAAAAAAGGGCCTGAAGTCCTCTTATTTTCTCAAATCAAGGTCACAAATGAACTCTGATTCAAACAAGGGCCCGAAGTGACATAATATGCTTCAATTAAGGGTCTGAAGTGGTTATGGAGTTTTAAAAAAGGGTTTGGCCTGGAGGGCATTTTCGTCATTTCACATTTTAATTTTATGTTCATTTTTCTCCATTTTTTTTTTCCTTTTTTTGATTTTTAAAAAGTTAAAAAAAGGGGGAAAGGGGGGAGGGGGGGAGGCAAAGAGACACGCAGGCGAGAGGGCTGGCCGCCGGCCTTTGCCGCCCTGGCCAACCGCCCTTCGGAGGTGGGCCGACGGCCACCCCTCCCGTGTAGCATCCCAAAGAACCAGCTCATTGAGATAAAGCTATCTTATTGGTAAAGATTCAGTTATCGTCAGATCTCTGTGTGATTTGAAATTGGAACGTCTGTGTTATCTTTGATAGGATATAGCGTTGCACGAGAATTTCATAAATTCATATAGTACGATTAAGAATTCTTCATCTTTATGTGAAGGTCATTTTGAATATCTTGCAAAACGGCATCCGCAATTAGTCATGAAACAGGAAGCAACGGATCTAGAAAAGTATACAACGCTGCTATATATTGGAAAAATCAATTTCCGAGGACCTTATGGTGGAAATATCACCGATTCAATAGTCACGTCCACATTTGACTAGCAACGCCATTGACGGCTGAATATATCTTTACGAATGCCGAATTGAGCTCCCTTTTTCTCCCATGCGATCGTAAGATCATGAGGAACAGGAATCTGGGCTCTGATTGTCCAAGAAGCCAGAGGAAAGGAGGATGAATGATGGGGGTTGGTTCAGCATTTCCAAAGCTCCTTGCAGCCCCAAAGCCCTTTGGGGAAAATGCTTTTGCAACCATTTTCAAGAGGTTTTGGGTTGAAAGTCAGCCTTGAAAAATGCTGAAAGCTCAATACTCGTAGGGATCAGCATTGAGCTTTCGGCATTTGACCAAATGCTCCAAACTTACCCTTACTAATTTTTTCAAATTCCAAATTTGCCCCTCATTTTTTGTGATTTTATTTTTAAATAAAAAAAATCAAAACCCTAGGTTGCGACCGTCGATTGAGGTCGCTAGGGATGGGACAACCCCAGCAGCCGTCCCCTGGGGATCGGACGACCCCCGGCGGCCATCGCCTGGGCCTCACGAGCCCAGGCGAGGGTCACCAAGGGTCGCGCGACCAAGGGGTGACGGCCGCCGAGGTCGCGCAACCCTCGGCTGCTAGCCCAGGCGAGGGTCACGCGACCCTCAGTGGCCCTCGCCTGGGCCATGCGGTCGAGGGTCGCGCGACCCTCGCCTGGGCTCGCATGGCCCAGGCGATGGCTGCCGGTGATCGGGCGACCCCCGGCAGCTTCAGCCCACAACCGCCAACGAGCGAGATCTGGCTCGCCGTCGTCCATAGCCTTAGGTGTCGATTTTCGATTTTTGTTTTTTGTTTTTTATTTAAATAAATTGGATAGAAGGTTACTTTGCAAATTTGTTTTGCCAAACACTAGGTAGGCTCAAAACTGTTTTTCAAATGAGTTTTTATCAAATGTCATTAGCATTTTCTTAAACTCCCTTGAGTAAAATGTACTTGCATTCCCCTAAAGCTCATTAGGAATGTGGAACTAAACTCACCGGAACCCAAAATTTGCTACCTCTGATCACCCATGATTACAAATGTGATGATACAAATGAGGGGGAGGAATCCTCGTACTTGAATCGTCCTTCGTGCATTGAAAATCTCTGGACTCTTGCACGAGGGAAACTGTAACCTCAAAGTACGGGCAAGTCCGACTGCATTTACGCTGCTCTTTTTGCCGTAAATTTTCATGAAAGCTTTCGATATGCATGTATCTAAGCTGGACGTCATAAAACCCTCACTTGCAAACCAATTTTATTACGAAATTACCAATTGTATCAATTGCTAATAGACTGGACATGAGTGTCTAAAGAAACAAATTATTTGCATTCGTCGTATGTTAAAATTAATATAATGATCGAAATCCAGGTCTCGACTTTGCTTGCTCGAGGATTTGAACCTTTCCCCTGAATATTATGGACACATCGTCCCCTCCCCACTCCCAGTCAAAGCGCAGGGGGGAAAAGGGTTAAAAAAAATTCTAAATTTATTGTATTTGTGTCTATTTAGTCTTAAATTTTTTATGCCAATTCAGTCCTAACCATTTTGCAATTATGTCAATTCAGTCACAAACTAGCCAATTGAATTAGCATAAACGCGAAAGGTTTTGGACAGAATTGATATCAATATAAATAATTTTAGGAGTAAATTGACATTAATAAAAGATTTAAGATTGAATCGATATTGATATAAAAGATTTAGTACTGAATTAGCAACTAATGTAACCGGCTTAAGAATTTTTTTACACTTCTCATCAAAGCGGGCAGAAGAACACTAGAAGTGCCAATATTTGTGTACGGCGCTCACTTTAGTGCCAATATTTTTTTTTTGATCACTTAAGTGCCAATTTTTTTGAAAAACGATTATTTCAGTGCCAAGTCCGACATGGCTTGCCAGAAATCACACGTGGCTTGCCGGAGATCCTAATCAGCAATAACAAAAATCCAAAAAAAAAATTCACCTAATAATCTAAAAATTGAAAAAGTAAAAAACAATAATAAAAAAAGGGATGAGGATTTTCAGCTGCGAGGGAGTGTGAGCCCTCGCCGCCGCCCCCACCATCGCCGGCAATGGCCGGCGATTGGGTGAGGTCGTGGCGCCCCCTAGGCCATTGCTGGCAATGGTGGGGGCGGCGGCGGCGAGGGCTCACAGCCCTCATTGTGCCACACGCTGCCATTTTTTTTTTAATGTTTAGGATAATTTCTAGTTTAATTTTAATTTTTCTAGAAAATTAACTATTTTACCATGTGGCTTATTTTTTTAAAAAAATAATAAAAAATGTCATGTGTATTGTTTGGCTGAAATTGGCACTAAAATGATTACCGAACATAAATATTAGCACTTAAGTGAGCCGGCGAAAAAAATTAACATTAAAGTGAGCGTCTACGTAAATATTGATATTTCTAGTGTTCTTCTGCCCATCAAAGCGCGAACAAGACGACTAAACCCTGTTTCTCCATTTGCTAAAACCCTACCCAGCTCCCCCTGACTCACCTTCGAATAGAGCCATGGCCATGTGCTTGCGACGCGCACTTTCATGTCGAAGCATCCTCCTCCATCGGTGCTGCATCAACCTCCAGAGCCGCGATTTCTCTCCCGTCGCTCGCTTCGGCGTCCTGTCCGATCCCGATCGCCGGATCGGACCTCCGTCCCTCACGCCCGCTGAGTTCATCAGATTGAATGCCAGAGGCTTCGCCAAAGGAAAAAAATCAAGTAAATCCCATCTCTTTCTTCGACGTATTGAACAGCAAATGGCATCTGGGCTGGCTGGCCGACTAGCGTCGTTACTGCAAGTTGCTCATGGTTTTGTTTGGTTCGCGTGTTTTAGAGGATGATTCAGCCGCTGGTTCCGTTGATGTCGTTACGGACATTGGGCCTAGTGTTAAGGAAGCTGCCAAGTCCCAAATGGATGCTGCCATCGTGGCGTTATCGCGCGAATTAACGAAACTTAGAACTGGAAGGGCCTCTGCTGGTTGGTTTTACTGTGACTCGGTGCGATCGTCAATTTCATGTTTTTCTCCCTAATAGTCGATTATCCCGTGTGATGATTTTTCCAGGGATACTCGATCACATTATAGTGGAGACAAGTGGAGTAAAGATGCCTCTGAATAGGTTAGCGGTCGTTTCAGTGGTTGATCCGAAGACGCTGTCGGTCAATCCTTATGATCCAAATGTAATGAACTTCTGTTCCTCAGTGCAATAAGCATGTTTATTATATTTTTTTTACTCTTTATACCATTGCATTTGATCTGGGTTTCTTTCATATCGTTGTGATTGCAACTGGAACTTTCTGCATCTGTTCGTCCAATGGATTATCGCCCCTCTCCTGCAGACAGTGCTGGAATTAGAGAAAGCTATTGTTTCTTCTCCTTTAGGATTAAATCCTCAGGTGGACGGTCAGCGTCTGATTGCCAATATTCCTCCGTAAGCCCTGTTCTGTATTTAGCTTAGTTGGAATCGATAGCTTATATCGACGCAAATTACAAGGTTTCTCTCAATTTGTAAGTTGTTGTCTTCCAAGTTTCCTGTATTGACTTGTCATCTTTGTGTGGTTAGGTTGACAAAAGAGCATATGCAGGTAGGATATTGCTGATCTTTGTTCTGGTTAATTTCTGTTTCTCCTGTCTGTAAGAATGTTTCGCTTTGTACAGGCAATGACTAAGGTGGTTGCCAAGGCTTGTGAAGATGTTAAACAGAGTATAAGAAGGGCTCGCCAGAAGGTATTTTCTTGGATCCTTTTTATCAAGGGTTGGACTATGAAGTGCATGTCGCGAGGGACTAGTCATTGTAGTGATTGATTATGAATGCAAGAAATCGTGATGGTGAACCACAGTACATTGCAGATGATATCCGCAATATATGTTTAATACGAATTCTTCACTCCACTGTGTTTTGGATAATGCAAGCCTCTGATCTGCTTGGAAAACAATGCGTTCATATTTGGGTTATTCTTATGCTTTTACTTTGAAAAAGTGCGTTGTCACCCGATCTTTAGATGCTACTTAATAGGAGTGGGATCATTATTTTCACAAGGGAATGGAAGCTCTAAAATGACTGCTGTTCACATATACCAAGTCATGGGGATGTTTAGGGCAATATAAAGTTCAGCTTTGGGAACATAGACTCGTTTAGTGTAATTCAAGGTGCACAGACTGTTGTGGAAGTCATGGTGATGTTTTTCTCGGAATGGAATTGCTAAGTTGCATACGTCTAGGAAGTTGCGGTGCTGTTTGTTTGGGCATACTAACTACTCGTGCAGCAGCATCGAGTAGTATTCTTGCAATTTGAAAGAATGGTTGCTTGCAGATTTTTAGAGATGTGTCAGGGGCAATAATTTTACATCATGTTGTTCCTGATATGGTCATGTTGCAAATTGGCTTCCAAGACTTGACATTTGATAGTGCAAACTGAATGTTATATTTCGAGCCTTCAAAAGTGTGAAAAGAATAGGTATTAGTTTGACGAGGCGTTTTTGCGAAAGGCGTGCTTATCACTTGCCCACGCAACGGTTACTGTAAACGGCATAGTGGTTTTTTAGTGAAGTAGCCCGCGGTTGCAATTAGCTCATGCTGTGTCTTTCACAAAATTTTCAGGCATTGGATACAATAAAGAAAGCCGGTTCGAGTTTCCCCAAGGATGATGCAAAGAGATTGGAGAAAGAGGTGAGTTACGGGTTCATTATCTATATTGCGAGTCAAGCAATCATCTTATCTCCTCCTCTTCTTTTTTTCTGCAGGTAGATGACTTGACTAAGAAATTCGTTAAATCAGCTGAGGAGATGTGCAAAGCGAAGGAAAAGGAGATAAATTCAGGCTGTTAGCAATTTCTAATAGAATTCGAGAGTTCGTTCGGAGAGTAGTCACTCAAAAACTCGTTCCTCTGGTAGACTGGGAATTTTGCTGTTGTCAATATTCAAACGCACGGACAGAACTGACCGTTGAGATATATTGTGGGCTGATCTGTTTTTTTGGCTTGATGGCACTTCCAAGAGTAATTCCACTTGTTCCCACTGCGAACCGTAGCGGCTGGGCGTTAGGCGTTCATCGACATTGCACCTCGTAGTGGGACAAGGTAGACGAGGGTGCCCTTCTAATGAGAAATTATTCAGAAGTTTCTAATGCATTATACAGATAGGGAAACACATTTACAACCACTGCAATCTGAATCTGGAATGCATCAAGCTCCAATCCTAAGAATCTGTACATCAAGATCATGCAGAGTCATGGTGTTCTCTGTTTGCCACAATTGATGTCTCCGGTAACAAGCTTTATGCCTCGGACCCAGAGTCCAGCCTCCTCCGCTCCACCCTCACAAACAAAGTGGACCTCCTTGTTCCCCGCGGTCACCACCCTGAAAATCCCAGGATCATCAGCGCCGCCTTTCGTCAGCCTGTTTTTCTGAAAGGTCGGGCTCGGCCCAACTTCAACCTGTCGGCATATTACGTTTCTGCGGCTAGACTTCCCCCACCTTAGCACTCCCGAGTTTCTGACCATCCTCACATCTTTCTGGTGCGGAGTCCCTTTTCCTCCTTTGGTGTGTTTCCATGCTCGAGCACCGCCCAAAACAACAAAACGGGCAAGCTCGTCCAGGATCACACTGACCGTGCCATTTACCGTGCCACTATTTTTCCTTGCAACCGAGAGCGCAGTTTCGCCTGAAGAGTTCTTGAAATCGCAACGTGACCCACTCGATATCAAAAGCTGGCACATGGACATGTGACCTTCCCTTGCAGCCAACATGAGAGGAGTGTACCCATCCCCATCTGGGACGTTGACGTCGTAACCTCTGCTCACCAGTAGTCTGACTGCATCAAGATCTCCATGCCGAGCTGCAAAATGTAAAGCGTAAAATCCCCACGCGCTGCAACTGCCCTTTTCGAGTGCAAATTCCAGCATGACCTTCTCAAACAGGTCCCTGTTCGGGTTCAGTTTAGATATGGTAATTGCAGTTTCGCCAGCTTTGTTGAATAGCTTAACATCTGCCCCGGCGTAGACCAGCAAGCCGAATGCTTCGACATGACCCTTGAGAGCAGCAATCATGACGGCTGAAAAGCCATTTTCATCTTGGTAGTCAAGGTTGATGGCTTCAGACCCAATGAGAGCTTTTAAGGCCTCAGTGTCTCCGGCTTGGGCTGCTAATAGCAATGGGGAGAAAATAGCGTGATTGCTGGAATAAGGAATCTTTCCAGCTTGGATCACATCTACTACTGCTTGTTGAAACCCGAGGGACCACCGGTTTGATCCGGCAATTGAACTCGCAGATTGACCGAATGTATTGGTAAGGCCAAAATCTGCGCCAGCCATGGCCAGATTCTTAAGACACTCCCTGTGCTTATATTTTGCACAGATCATCAGAGCCGTGTCCCCAGAAGCTGTCCTGGAGTTCAAGTCACAGCCAAAGTCAATCAAGCATTTAAGGATTGTTGAAAGACCGAGACGGGCAGCCAAGTGCACTGGACGAGCGCTGGTTTTAACAGCCGCAACAATGGCGGTTTCTTTGTCGGCACCTGATTTTAGAAGCACATGTACAGCCCCTAAGTTGCCACACAAGATGGCATGATGGAGGAGAGTTCTTCCATGATGACTCTTACTTGGGGATATGTGCTGGAGAAGCATGCGCAAGATAGTACCACTAGCTTCGAAATACTCCACTGCACACCAGGTGATGGGATAAGGCTCAGCTAGTCCAGCACCAACTCGAAACTCTTCATCAGAAGTTATGTCCCATGACCATGCTCCCAGTCTTACATCGGCATCCATTCTTGCACCGGCCTGGTGATGTGACTACATTATGTCATGAAGTAGATGACGATGAAGAACACTATTCTTTGATAAAACCTCAAGATATGGATACGAACTAATTCTCAGGCAATCAGAAATAAAAGGAAGCATTTGAGTGTCACACCAATATATGGCTAGATGAACTGACACTTGGCTTACCTGTAATAGCAGATGCACAACAGAGACCTGGCGGCTAACAACAGCAGCAACAAGAGCAGTGCAGTCGATGTTTATATGCAGAGACGGCTTGGATGACTTGAGAAGAAATCGATCAGATGCACTTGGATCCACTCCACACTATCAAAAGTTCAACCGTCTCGGTCACGGTAATAAATCAATGGCATAGTACAGAAAAAAAATCTAAAACGGTTGGTCAGTCAAAGCAACTGTAAAGGCCTCACTGTATGTCTATCTGCCACTCTATTCCAACGAAGGGACTGCCCTTAGCAAAAGGGAAACGAAGGCAGGCTAGCTGATTCCAGTATGTAGGATCAGTCATACGAATCTTTCTACGCCATTATTGCCTTAGCTAGCAGAATATGAAAACTACTAGCAGGGGACTCAATGTGCCCTGACTTTACTGACACTACGTTGTCTAGAACACCGGAGTATTGTTCAAATTAATATGGGTTACCTGGCATAGATGAAGAGGATAACAGGATTTACCTCTCACTATACAAGTTTTCGTTTTTCTAGTGGGAGATAAATTCAAACGATATCATTTGATATAAAACAATACCTTGATGAGAGTGTCCACAACATCAGTAAACCCCCTGCAGGAAGCGGTGACAAGAGCATGCACAGCGACATGAGGCCGAATAAGATCAGAGCCCATCAAGAGCTCCACAAGCCTTGCCCGTCCATGACAGCTCCCTTCCAACAGAGACTCCTCGCAGGCTGACTGAGTGGCCCCAGCTTTCAATAAGATCTCCAGAATCTCAAGGTGGCCCTCCCGTACCGCTGCGGTGGTTGCACAACCCTTGAAGAGATTCTGGTTCACATCAGCTCCTACGCTCTGTGATTGATGATAACAGCTAGGTGTTAGCACCCAGAGATAGTGAAAAGACCCAAAGAGGTGGACTTTCTATTGTTGTTTTACTTCTTTTTCTTTATACAGAGCTTATTTTCGCCTGAGATACCGATGGAACAAGGAAAAGAGCAGAGGCCCAGTGTGGAAATTTTGGATTCTTCCCAGGCTACCGCATAATGGCCACTCCAAGATAGATAAGGAGACAAAAACAAAAACAAAAAACACCCTGATGGATGGACAAGAAAGCTTGGAAGCATCATTAACAGTGCACAAAAAGATCATCGAAAGATGAGACATTGTGCCTCTGCCGCCGGTTTGTCATGTGCTTCAGGATCTTCAATTGGCCAGAAGCAAATTGCATATGAGCCTCACAGACGTAGTTACAGGAACATATAGCAACTTAGCAGATTTCATCTTGTTTGTACCCAAGCGGGTGAGCCGACAGTCAACCGACTGCAGATTACTCGCTGTAGTTAAAGATAACAATTGCTAAGAAAAAAATGATCACTGGATAGGAAATTTGCTCTAGTAGCCATTTGGTGGGTAAACGAGTTTGATAAGGTAAAACATCTGACCCGACTTAAAGAAAACGATGCGGAAAAGATGGTAAATGCCTTCTCCTCTATCTATGCCGACAAAGAAATCCCAATATGAGGAATCAGATTTGAATCTACCCTCTAAAACGCATACGAGATTACCGAAAAAACAAAATTCCTAATTTCTGTTCCATGACCCAAAAAAGAAAAAGACCCGACATTTAATTTTGCGGAACAAAGAGGGAAAAAGCACAAAGCGACACGAAACAACTACTCGCGACAATTAAGAACTTCGATTTCAAACATGGTGCCCGCCTTTGCTTTTCCAGCCAAAAAAAAAAAAAAAAAGACTCTGTAGTTGGTGCGGTTTTTAAGAGGATAATCTCCTAGCAAATGTCGCGGCCGAGGAGGAGATCTCGCGTTTAAGGAAGAACGGTCCGTTGACTTGCAAATAGAAATGCAACGGATCCGAATGGGGATTTGAAATCGAGCGTATTTGAATCCCTGCTAGCTTCAGTTCGATTGCTATGGAAATTGGCAAAACTCAATACCAGAAAGAAAAAGAAAAGCAAAAAGAAAAATCGCCATCAAAATTTGCAGAACATTTTCAAAATTGCAAAGAAACAAACGGCTTCAGCCAGAGCTCGTGAACTCCGAAACAACATCCGCTCGAACACGAAAGAGAGGACTCAAATGGAAGAGAGATGCCAAGCAGGAGCTAAAATCCCACCGTGCAGCCGACAATTGTCAGAAGATGAGAAACGTGTCGCGTGAAGAACACTGAAAACTCGCTGAACGTAACGTAAGCTAAGAAAATGAAAACAGCTTCACGGTTTAATCTTCGAACCAAGAGTCTCAGGTCTCGAGCTCGCGATAATGGAGAATGTGCACAGATTTTTGACGGGAAATGCTCGAATCTAGTTCAGGCGCTGGACAGAGTTTGGGAAAATGGAAGGAGATAGCGGAAGCGTTACCAGCAGCTTCTTCACCAGGGCCACATTGCCGACGTGGACGGCGAGGAACAGAGCGGTGACGTCCGTCCTGAACTCCTCGTGCTCCACGCGGACCTCGGCTGGGGACTCGCCGCGCAGGACGACGTCGGCGTTCCTGGTCTTGAGGCTCACCGCCCCGACGTAGTTGACGTCGACGAGCGGGTCGGCGAGGCACTCGACGGCCGATTCCGAGTCGCCGCCTAGGGTGGCCTCCAGGAGGCGCTGCGAGACCTCCGCAGCGCAGTCGACCGGGACCACCTGCCTCCCGGTGAACGCCGGCAGCATCGCAGGCCGGGGCGGCGCCAGAGCTCCGAGCACCGTGGCTTCACGCTTCCTCTGCAGCATCAGTGGCGTGCTCCGCGTGCGCTCCGAAATCAAAATCCCTATCGCTCAGTGCGCGGATTATATTATGCGTATGCGCAGCGCGTCTGTCCTTCGGGTTTCTCTCTCTATCTCTAGGAACGCGAGCTTAGAGAGAGAGAGAGAGGAGACTTCAAAAGAAGTGAGCGCCAGAGTCTAGAAACGCAGCGAGAGGGAAAGGGGCGAGTGCGGTATATATCATTTTTTTTTACTGGAAAGAAATGGCTGAATATATGTTTAATCTTTTTTTTATATCGTTGGATTAATCACTTTTTGTTTTATCCTTTGGAAAAAATTTTAAGGATTCCCGTAATTTTCCCGGTCCTACAATTTTAAGAACTTTATACCGTAGAATTCAACTCGAATGAAGTTTTTCGTGGTATTAATTTAATTTTTAAAAAAATTAATATAAAATAAATTTATCACAAATGCGCCATTTTGAAATTTTTTATGATCACAACAAATTAATTTTAGATAAATTTATCATAGGTGTAATATCTTGGATTGATTTTTTGTGGTAATTTTGTTTTGTTTGAAATAAACTTATCATAAGTGTACCGATTTAGAGCACCGAAAATTCCCTCTACCTTTAGCGTACTCCAGCTTGATAGTTTCCACCGCTTGTCCAGGGTTAAGCCTTGGGATTTGACAGCGGACTTGAAAAGCCACCTATAAAAGCTTTACGCCCAATCATTTCGGATAACGCTTGCAACCTGTGTATTACCGCGGCCACTGACATAGAGTTAGCCGATGCTTATTCCCCAGATATCGTCATTGCTTATTCTCCGAGAAAAGAAGTTCACGACCCGTGGGCCTTCTATCTCCACGCGGCATTGCTCCGTCAAGCTTTTGCCCATTGCGAAAAATTCCCACCGCTGCCTCCCGTAGGAGTCTGGGCCGTGTCTCAATCTCAGTGTGGCTGATCATCCTCTCGGACCAGCTACTGATCATCACCTTACAAACAAAAAGTTTTTTTGGTTAAAAAAATGGATAACATAAGCGAGAAGTGGCAGCCTATCCAAATTGCCTTTTTTTTATATGAAAATTTTATTATTCTTATCGGATCTGTTTATTTTTATTTTTAGATTCGAAATCAATTCGAATTTTATTGCTAGTTCGATGTTTCAATTGAATTTCTTTATTTTATTACGATTGTATCTCCATATCCTAATTTTTTTTGGGGGTTGCTAACTCAACGGTAGAGTACTCGGCTTTTAAGTGTGGCTAGCATCTTTTACACATTTATATGAAGAAACGAATTCGTTCATACCTTCGGTAGATTTTTTGTGGTCACGAAAATAGTTCGAGGTAATTCTATCATAGTTATATATCAGTTTGGAATTTTTTTGTGATATTATCCAGTAAATTATCGGTTTTCGAATCAACCTAACTTAGCTCACGAAAATTATCATAAGAAAATACTTTCTTAATAGTGTGATAGTACTGTCGGTTATTTTTTTTTTTATCATGAATCTACACATCATCATCGTGTATTTTGCGCGAAACATTTATTAAGTGAAAAATCGTGAAGTCAGGAAACAACGAGGGTAAGAATCATGGAGCAGGTGAGGTTCCTCCTGGCTCAGCAGCGTACGCCTAGGGAGTATCGGGAAACTCCATCTCGTAGAATCTGTTCTCTCAGAGGGCCCCGAAGAAAGAAAGAAAAATCTTTGCTTTCCCTCTCTCAATCTTTTTTTTTTCTTTTTTATTTTGGGGGGGGGGGGGGGGGGGGAGACAAATTCTGATAATTTAAGAAGCAAAACCTGAGAACATGCGTATCATTATATGCGACCATGATTTATCTCATGTCTGAACTGAACATGCCACGGTTCGTACTGAGATATCTCCACATGACGATTCGGCTCTGGCGGAAAATAAAATCGATTTGTCCAGGAAAAGGACGCATGAGGAGTCGTGTCCGAGCCATGTGTAGTGTCAGAGAGGCCTTAGCCTAGCGTCCCGAACAGCCGCGACGACCCTTGATGATGATGATGATGCATGTGACCAAGCCTAACGTGGTTATGTTGCATGGCCATGCTACGTTGATGTTGACGCACAGCACTTCACCAAAGAAGCTACTAACTCGATAATTTGATAATATCGTCAGTTATTTTCGACCACAAGATCTTCCCATCAACTATTCTTTTATTGATTTTGTGTGAATCCACGAACCCGTCACTCGACACCCGTCACTCGACAATACTGTCAACAAAGTGTTTTTTTTTTTCTAACCTGATTTTTCCGTATCTCGCGTGGTCATTATCGAGAGGATCTTCGATTTGATGCTGCCTAGAGAAATCTGAAACGTCCTATTTCCTCAGATGGTGGCTCTTTTTTTTTTTTTTAATGCTCAGATGGGGATAGCATCCAATGAGACTTTTTATGGAAAATGCTGGTCGCATGTGTCAAAGTATCGTCCCACAGTGGATCTTACACACGCAATCTCTCTACAAGTACGGATTGGATCATCTTGCCTTTCGCGCGGTTCTGTAATCTCAGGAATCGATGGAGTCGTTACATGTTCTACAACCCATGCGTCCTTAATCGGGGGCGCGCGGATCGTCGGCATGGATGGCCGGGAGACCCGGGACGAAAGCCATATGAATGCACGAGTACCGGTCGAGATGTACGCTTCCGATATCTTAGCTAGACCGGGCACGTACGCCTCACGTGCGCCCCCAACTGAACTTCCCCCTTCCAAGCAAATGATGTTTTTTGGAAAATCTCGTGAGGGGCATGGAAACGATTCGCCAAGTCCCGGCCCGGGGGCTCTCTCCCTCTCTAACAACCGGCTGTGGTGGGTACCGAGAGGGAGTACAAAGGTGCTACTTGGCGCAATCGAAGGAATAGGACGGACACAAAGCGTGCAACGGCGCGCGATCGTCGGAGAAGGGGCCCAACTGTTGGGTAGTCCCACATCGGTTGTGGAAGGGGCTGGTGGTCGGTTTATAAGTGTGAGGGAAAGCCTCAACCTTTGAGCTAGCTTTTGGGTTGAGAGAGGCCCAAGACCACCCAACACTGGTATCAGAGCCCAGGTTACCAACAAGTCTGTGTGACACCCCAAAAAGTCACACGGGAGAGCGGGTTGTCGCGGCTTCCGACCCATGGCCCGATGTGTGAGGGGGAGATTGTTGGGTAGTCCCACATCGGTTGTGGAAGGGGCTGGTGGTCGGTTTATAAGTGTGAGGGAAAGCCTCAACCTTTGAGCTAGCTTTTGGGTTGAGAGAGGCCCAAGACCACCCAACACCAACAATCTCTCTCGCCAGCTAGGGATCTCATCCTGCTCTCGGTTAGCCAGTCTCCGTCCGCGCTCGGTCCACGGAGGGGCTGCGTCTGTCCTAGACGATGTTTCATGAGCATCAATTCGACTAATCTCTGTTTACGGATGCCTAGGACTCCCTTGCTATGCATCGAGTAAAGCTCTTATTTCAAACATGAGCCTCGACGATCCGATACTGTCGTAACCAAATCAAGCGCTCATCCGTTATTCCTTGATTCCTCCTTACTGTGTCTGATCAGTAATGGTCAACAGCAGTACTCGAGAAGCTGCTTGCTTCTTCTCTTTCCGCTGCGACTACAGTCCAGTCCAGTCCAGGCATCCTTTTGACCGCGTCGTGATTTTTTATTTTATTTTATTTCCTTTGGTTTTGCCCTTTTGTCTTCCATGTTCGGTGGAGACTTCTCGTGGCTTGACGTTGAGGGTGCGCATGAAATCTTGCCAACTTCTCAATTTCCCTGCCAGAAATCGATCTGGCAGGAAAATTCGTTTGATAAAAATACTGCCGAAGTAGAAATTCGTTTGGTAAAAAAATTGACTTCTGGCAAGATTTTCTACTTCTGGCAAGATTTCTAACTTCTGGCAAAATTTTTGAGTGATTTTGAGAAGTAAAAAATTTTCACTTCTCCCATTGAGAAGTCATTCTCGCGGGACCAGCCGTCGGTCGCCGCCGCCGCCGTCGGTTGCCGTCGCCGGCCGCGGCTTGCCAACGGTCGAAACATTTTTTTCATAATGTTTCGAACATCGTCTTTTTTAATTGTTACCAAACGCATTTTTCTATCAGAAATCAACTTCTGAAGCAGAAGCTGAAAATTCAACTTCCACTTCAAAGCAAAAGCTGAAAAAATGACTTCCTTGCCATAAGTCATTCTTGACTCCGGCAAGATTTCATGCGCACCCTAAAGTTTCCAGTTTTAGCTTTTCCTGAAGTGACCGTCGTTTGGTCGATTACTCTAGGCATCACTTTGGCCGACTCTGATCCACGACCGACCCAACTTCGCGCCGCGTGCCGAACCCCTCTCGGAGATCTCCCGCTTCACCTCGGTTCAAACTTTGGACCCAATCTCGAGCATACCCCGTGTGGCACGACGCGTTTCGCTTCGGCTAAGCCTCCATACAGAGTACTAAAACTTTGGAATCTCTCCGGCATGTGATCTCCACTCCTTGATCGAAGTATCGATCCTTTTTTGGAAAAACGACAAATGATTCGCAAACTTTAGCTCAATGTGTAATAGGGTTTGTGAACTTGTGCCTAATGTGCAATGTTGCCTCTGAATTTTTTATTTGTTCATCGTAATCCTAAACTTTTGATGAATGTTCAATTTAGTCTCCAAACTATAAAAAGAATATTTAATACTGTCCGTGATCACATCCACTAATCATCCGGTCAACGACTAAGGCTGTCCATGCAATCGAGGTTCTCGATATCGTTGACGCGCTGCCGTCCCAAAACAGGTGGAAATCCTCGACAACAAGAAGCAAAAGGCCAAAGCGTCTCGGAATCCTGGCTAGGCTTGTCTAACCATACTTAGGCTTTATTAGATTTAGTTTAGGATTACGACCTTAATCTTATTCTCTTGCACTTGCTCGTGTCCCCCCCAACAACCGATGTCGTTCTTTGGATTTTCATGGCTTGAATCTTATGCAAATCAAAACCCCGAGAACTAGTTTAATCGGGTCACATCACGTCGAACTCCAAGTCGAATATCTTCACAGGACTTATTTTCGGCCGCGTTGTCCCCACGGCTCTGATGCAGATATGGCATCCCCCGTCCCCGTCTTGGATTTTCCCTTTCTTAATCATCAGGACCTGATTCATTACGTCGGTAGCTTCGCGGATTGAGTCGAGACCCGTGAATCGACACCCCGATAAGTAGATCGGACGTTAATTGTTGGATATATTGTTAATATAATCCATATAATATGTTAACATATAAGCTTAATAGGTGAAAACATGGTTATTTGGGTCCAAATGGGCTGGAGCCCAATAGCTTGCATATAACTCTAGGATTTCATATGTTGGAAGTAACACTGTTGAGCGTTCAAAACTTGACGTCTCTTGGTGTAAAACTTCAAATAGACAAAGCACTTTCTACTCTCTCAAACATTAACATTGTTCGCGCTCGAGAGTGGAGGGAATCGAACGTGCGCTACCGCCTCCTAATTCATGCAAATTCTCCCTTTCGTGAATTATTAAGCAGATCTCATTGATTCGGCGTGGGCTGAGAAACGTAATGATCGGGAATAATAGAATTAGATTTTGATGCATGGAGTACATTGTGTTTCAAAAATTATGTGCCCCACGACGTTGCTGGTGGCCACTAGCAAAAATCCTCCATGATATAACAAAATCTCAAACGATAATATCGGAATATTTCTCCAGGAATTCTAAAGGGAAACAATTGAAAATAGGGTTATATATCTTTTGAAAGAAACGACAATAGAAGTCAGTCCATTGTATGGAAACGTTAAGTAATTAACATCGAAAAGATATTTGTACTTGAACTTTGGAGTTATCTAATGAAGTCTTTTTCTAACCCCCCAAAAAAAAAAATATACCGTAGGGTCTGCATGGCAGTGTTCCCGTTTCTTATTTCTGTTTCTGTTCCTGGATGATTTTTCGAGAATCATAACGCGTTTGATAACTGCTAAAATTTTTGTTCCAAGAACAGAAACGCATTTGGTAACTGCAAAGAATTTTCGTTCCCAATTTGTATTTAAATTAAATAATTATATAATCATATTTGATGACAAAGAAAAGAGAAAATAATTAAATCAAATAGTGATTAAGAAAAAGAAACGAAAAAATAAAAAAGAGTTGCGAAAAAGAAAGTAAATCTTTTTTAGATTTAAAAATACCATCTTGAAGAGGAAATTGAAATAAAAATATCAACTATCTTTGCATAATTTTCTGACCACGAATGATATTTTTTATAATTTTTTGGGTATTTTATAATTAATTAAATTTAAAAAATTAAAAAAATATGAAAAATATTTTTAATTCAAAAATTGGTTCCTAAGGCTAGGCCAATGCTTTCAAAGTTGATTTTGTAATTTTTATGATTTTTTTATTTTTAAATTAATTTTAAAAATAAATATAATTATAAATCAGGTTTCAACAAGAACTGAAAGTATCAAGGAAAAATTCATAGAAGTATATCGTGGAAAATAGTGATCTGCAAAAGTGTTTCGAAACACAAAAACCAACTTTTTTTTGTTCTGAAAAGTGGTCCAAAAGTGTTCTGGAACACAGAATCATAATTATTTGTATTACCAAACATGTTTCTGTTCTTTACTGTTCATGGGAACAGAAATAGAGAAATGGGAACACTGCCATGCAGACCCTAAGAGTGCCACTGCGAAAAAAGCAACAAAATAAAATAAATAAAATAATAAATGTAATTTATTTGTGAACAATCACACTGTTTTAATGGGACACAACAGTCGTTTATACAAATTCGAAATTTCACTAAATATAAATAATAATAATAATAATTGATTAGTGCTAAGCGCGCCTAATAATTACGTACCTGCACGAATATTATCGGGTCCAACCCACTTAACCCATTACCTTTCATTTGTAAAAATAGAAGACTTCCACCTTTACATATTGAACCACACACACCCATCCAAGCTATGTGATACGAAGCACTTCTAAATTTGTTTTACAAATAAATTACCGCGTTCGATGTAGCCCCCGAAGCACGAGTTTCGTGCATCATCTCTGCTCTTCCTTTTTGCCCTTTTTTTTTTTAGGTACTAATCGATGAGGATTTGGATCCCCCACCTTAATAGTAAGGGTGTCTTGAGATCTAGGCCGTCCAATTCAAATGGACGATCCAGATCAGTCCATAATTTTTTAGTAAAAAATAATATGGATTGATCTGAGCCATTCATTTTCAGTTTGACAACCCAAATCAATCAATGCATCCTTACCATTAAGGTAGGAGATCCGGTCCCGATCGATGAACCAAACTCTGTTCCTAATCGGCATTAACCGCGACGCACGCACGTACCTGCAATTTGTGCCGGAGGTTGCATCTACCGAAATCGCATGAAGAAATCAACAATCCAAAGTGCCTGAATGCAAAGAAAGTCACGCAAGTCAGTTACGGGCGTCCACCTACCGAACCTTTAAAACATCATGCGTTATCGGTCAAAACTTGTTCAACCACATGATTCCTATTTCCGCGAGATCATGAAGTTGGATAAAGTTAATAGCGAAATAGTTATCCTAAGATTTTTTCAATTCTATCGATTCAATCTCGAACCTCCACGCGAAACTTCAGTGTAGTTTTTCCGGCCAATTTTCACCGGAAATCGCTGGGGGTGAACGGTGTGTGTCCATGTAAGAGTTTAGAATTGATTGGATAATTTTCCCAAAAAATAATTATTTCATAGTGTTGCCCTCATAGCAATAGAGAAAAATAATTATGGGTCGAGGGTGGATGTTGGCTCTTCGTCGAACACTAGATAGAACGGGAGATGCCAGTCTCAAAGCTTCGGCCCAGCTATTTTCACGAATATTAAGGACACATAGAAAGACCACTAAAGTTTCGTTTATTTCGCCAGAAATGAATGATTTGAAAAATATATTTTTTAAAAGTGATCGACTATGTTGCCTATGAAAAAAATGAACGAACCATATATTTTCCTCATGAACAATAATTTTTGGACATTAATTATTGTCGATAATAAAAATATTTCTCCCCGACTAATTGTTTCGAGCAATACAAGCGATAATCTTCAAGAAAATATCTTTTAAATTATCACTATTTCACAAAGCAAACCGACCACCTTAAAAGACATTTTAGTATCCTCCTCTTCTTCTTTGAGTTTTTTTTTTTTTTTGGTTGGTAGAGTAGAGTGGATTTCAAATTTAAAATTGCACGAGCCCTGATTTTAAAAGTGGCAACAAAGTGAGGTCCATGGTAAGTGTTTTAGAGAGACATACGTCTAATAATTCATGCTCGTCCCCCCCACCACTTTAACAAAACCATCATCACATTTGGAGTTCCAATCACTCTGCCGCCTTCACCAACCCCCACTGCCGAAACAATAGGATTCTGATGTACTAGGTAAGTGATACTCGATTCAATCCAAAAGTATAGTGGACGAAAACCCTTAATTTTAAATTACTATATAGTGCTTAAAATTAATAATTTCTTAAATATATTGTTCGTATGCCAATTCGATCGTAGAATTTTATTTTGGCCAATTTAATTCCAAATGACTTGACAACCTGTCAATGAAATTGATCGAAAATTGCTGTCCTGGGTACCTGCCATCCTTGATGGCATGATCGGTTCGAAGTCGATGTGGACGATTTTCAATTTGTTAATTTTTTTTTTTGCCTTCTTCCTCCGTCGGTTGCCCGGCCTTCGCAAAGGGAAAAAAAAAATTAAACAACCGCAAAAAATAACAAACGTCTACAATTTCCGGCCAAAATTGATGAATGGTACATTGGCAAATTCCAAGTATCATTAATAATCATCCCTATACAGTGCGGAAAAACGAGATATCATTCCATAGATTTTAAAAGCCTCTCAAGCGATGGGTTTTCTTGTTTGATAAGAGGATTCGATGCACAAGGTCTACAAAATAGAGATTTCATGGGTCATGATTCCATGCAAATTCGAAAAGGGCCGAGGCACGCTATTTTTTTTTTCTCTCGAAGGTCTCGACCAACTCGCCTCGTTCAACCGCGCTTGCTCGAGTCCTTACTTGAGTCGCAAATCGCTTGAGAACAATCCGATCTCGTGGTGGACAATCTTTCCTTCCACAATAAGAGAATTTCATGGTAGCTCTCGTTTGAAGCTAGGGCTAACCACTCCTTCTAAGGGAAAAAGAGTAAGTGACCCAATTTAAAGCAACGGGTCTTTAATTAACCGGCAAGTTTCGGTTAGTGCCGAACCGGATGATGATTAGGGGAGGGCCAATAGGCCATAACCCCAGATTTGGTCACGGCAAAGGGGACGGGGATGGAGTTTAAAGGTCGCTAATGGGGGCGAAACGTGACTTGTTTACGAAGAACTTGTCCGTCCGTGGGGAGCTTACGCACGAATCAGAGGATTCGTGTCGCGGGGTGAATCATGAGAGAGGGGAAGAAGCGTGAATCGCACGTTTCTACTTGCTTGAGGAAGCATTTTGGGATGTGGGTTGTTCTTTCGGAAGTTGTGACGTGGGCTTGTTTGATGCTGAGGCCATCGTCATTTGGGCGGGCCAATTCCATAAAAAAGCACGAAACTTTGGGTTTAATCCTAAATCTGGCCTGAACTTTTTTTTTGTCTAAAAAAAAGTCATCAACTTTCACACATATCCCAAATCTGGCCTCCGTTTAACTCTCCGTCCGCAATTGCCGTTTGATGACAACCGTGGAAGCCACGTCGGTGATATTGACATGTGCACTATTGACATGTAATTAATTTTAAAAAAATAAAAATATATGTCCATCTCTCTTCCTCCATCATCTGCCATTGGAGCCACCGTGAACCAACACCGTCATTGCTACCACTGTCTCCCTCCGCCGTCGCTACGGGCATCGCCATGGACTTCGATGTCCGTCGTCCTTGCTCGTCCATGGCTGGCGCTTTCAGATCTAACTCCGACGCCGTTGCAGATCTGAACGTGGCCATGGCTCCAAAGGCCTGGAGCAGCCGTGGATGAGCATGGAAGGAAGATAGAAAGAGGGCCGAGGTTTGTCGAGGCCATGACGAGGAACAACGCAGGAGGGTGGTCGGCGTGGATGGCTCTAAGTTCTGTCGTAGCCCTGGATTTCCAGATCTGCGCTCGCGGCCATGGACGAGCAAGCAGGAACAAAGGACGAGGAAGGACGACGGAGGGGTGGTCGACTTCGGTGGCTATGAGGTCTGTCGTGGCCTGGCTCGGCGGTTCCAGATCTGGACGCGAAGGCCTTCACGGCCATGGGCGAGAAAGCATAGGCCATGGACGAGGAAGGACGATAGAGGGGTGGTCAGCGTGGAAGTGCAACAGTGTAGGCGGACCGATCGAGAAGTGGATTTGGCGACCATGGGCGAGGGAGCGGTGCATGCAGTCGTCGCTCGCCTTCATTGCAGCAATCTTTGCCTTCTGTGATGGAGGGCACTGCAAGGAGCGGAGCTGGTGGCCGGAGAGTGGATGCTGTGAGATGGGGAGGAAGAAGAAAAAATCAAAATTTTATTTATTTTCCAACTAAACTACCACATGTCATTATATTATTGGATATGAATAAAATTGAATGCCACATCAGCAATTGAAATTGATATGTCACTGACATGGAAACGGACTCGGGACAGCTGTGGATGGAGGGTTAACAGAGGCCAGATTTGGGATACATATACAAGTTAGTGACTTTTTTTGAGATAAAAAAAAAGTTTGGGCCATATTTGGGGTTCAACCCAAAGTTCATGCTTTTTTTATGGAATTGGGCCTCATTTGGGTACTTTGTTCTTTTGTGGCATGAAATTTTGCTTTTCCTTTTCTTTTCTTTTTAATCCAAAGGATGATGGAAAATATTTACGATTCACTCGATTGATTCTCGCGCATGCAAACCGTCCCGATTTACTATCACGCGGATCGTGTGAGATTCTCTGCTTATGTGCTTAAGTGTAAGGGTGTGCAAATTGGACCGAACCGGACTGGGCGAGCTGGTTTGGTTCTCGAGGTGAACGGTCCGGTCCTCGGTTCCATATGTTAGGACCGGATCGGCCCAGCCCGGACCGCATATAATACACACAAGCGCGCGCGCGCGCACACACACACACACAAAATTAGAAAAAAGAAATAGAAATATTTGAAACCAAAACAAAACAATGATTAAAAAAAAACTTTCCTATCTTTTCATTCAGCGAGATTATAAACTGTAAATTAACATGCAATTGAAACATATTTTATTCTACGGACTAAATTTTTATAAGCAATTGGTTGATGTTAGCGGTCCTACTGGGCCGGGACCAGGACCGGGCCAGATGCACCGAGTTCAAATCGAATGGTTAATAACTCGATCATCCTCGAGAGTTGTGTCATGATTTTTTTTTTCCTCTTCGTCCTCTAAAAATGAAAATTATTTCGCGAAACATATTAGATAACTCAAATCCGTTCACATAAGGGTTGTCGATTTTCTTGACTTTTTTTTTTTTTCGCACCGGATTTTTTTTTTACTTAATGAAGAAGATTTCCGACCGCAGTGTAATTTGCAAAATGGATGGTGTCAATTCTTTTGTTTCCCTAAATTGAGACGATTCGTCTAGCGACACTGATTTTCTAGATTCGTGAGAAACGTCGACACATTCCGGTCATGGACTCATTGAGGGCACGAACAAGTGTTTTTTCTCCTTGCCTTTCTTTGGGCCAATGCCTTCTGCTTCTGTTGGGCCATAAGCTCTGTTCGTAGTACCCTCAGATTTACCCGATGTCACGAGAAAAAATTTCCGTTGGGATATGCTTGAGCCCGTGGGCGAAACCCTCAAATGGCCCGTGATATAGTTTCCCGGTTTTGAACCCGGTGGTTCGGCGTGTGTGTGGGGGTGTCGGCGGAGCAGGCCGCTGGACCCATGAACACCCTAGGACCCTTGCTCATGGTCGTCGTCGTCGTCGTCATCTTGTTTCAGCTTCGAATTCATCGTCTACGCATTTCATAAATGTATGAAGCTACCGTATGGCGAGCAAGTTGATTGACCGGGCTAATATTTTGCTTTGGGCTTTTCCTCGGTCGAATGGAATTGTGATGTCGTGTTAAGTGGGCTACCGAAGCAAAACGGACCATTTTCCCACATGAATCTTGAATAGAGTTCGAACAACAATGACCGCAGTCACCATGTAGGTAGACCCATTAAACAGGTGGGTCTAAATGATTTGATCCGTTCCATCCATTTAATCCGCTTTGATCCATTACCATACAATACAAATTTAGTGACGTATACGCGATCCGAGTCAACCTATATTGCTAAAACATTTCTATATTTAACCTAATCTAGGAAAATTCGAACCACAATTGAGGTATGAGCATAGAGTAAGCGCGAAATCGAGTGATGGCAATATAGAGCTGTAGAGGTGGATTTGGGCATAAGTACGTTTTGAGCCCAATAACACCCATATTATTTTGGCTTCACTATTCTAAACACATTAATGACCCGTTCAATTAATATAACAAACTCATATAACTCATCAAATGCGGGTTAAAAAATGGGGTCTACGAGCCATTTTGATAAATTTATCACAATGTAACGGATACATATAAAAAATCGTCCAGCGACTGTCGCGTGGATTATTTGGGTTCTTTCCATCATTTTTGCTTAATCGAGACAGTATTAGTCGCCATTGATGATCAGTTAAATAGCTGATAATTGCTATTAACATGTTAACAACAGGATTTCCTGAAAAATTAAACCGGGACTCCAAGATTGTCTAATTAACTTCTTCATAGAAGGAAGATGAATCCGAGCATCGCCATGGAACGTGTGCCTTGGATTCAAAGAGCCAAAGATAGCAAAAGATTAAAAAAAAAAAAAAAGACACGAGAAATCCAGTCTCTTTAGTCAAAATAACAGGGGGAAAAAAAAGTTAAAGCGTGATTACAACAAAAAAAACAAGGTGCTTTGCCTCATTAAAATTATGGGGTGGGTCCATCTTAATCAATTTGAAAATCAACGAAGTGGCTCGTCTTTACACAAAAGCCGACCGGGCAAAATGCGTTAGGAAGGAACTTCGGGATTGATTTGACCGAGTCGTATGCCAGAATCTGTCTTTGTTTTTAACCACGTTAAAAAAATGTCGGGGGTGAACAAAGCCCCATGTGATTAGAAAGCGAGAGTTCCACGTCTTGGTTTTAAGAAAAATCGGAATGATTTTTTTTTTTTTATAAATAAAATAAAAGCGATTTCTTATATTATTTATAAAAATGAATGAACGAAATGAAAAATATGTAGACATGCTTTGCTATCAATAATAAGATTAATTTCTATTGACTAATTATTTCAAATGATATGTGCGGTCGTTTTTTTAAGAAAATAATTTACAAATCATTCATTTCTAGGATGCACTTGTCTAGTGAAAAATGAATGATTTGAAAAAAAAAAAAAACTCTTTTAAAGATGAGTGCTTATATCGCTTGCAAAAATGAATGCACAAAAAATGTTTTCATCGTCAATGGCAATATCGAGACATAAAGCAGCATCGAATGACAAAAATAATCTAATTATCTCAAAAGATGCATACGATCATTTTTAAGAAAACGTTTCCCCCATCATTCGTTTTGCGCAAAACGTACAAAGCCTAAGTGAAATACAAATGGGATTATAGGTGTTGATTGCTTGAATTCTCTTCGAATTGGCATGTTATGGGCATCTGCATTATCACGCTATGGTTCCCGCGATAAACTCACTTTGCCCTATGTCTGCCCGTCATTCAAGCGATGTTTTTGCATATTGCTCATGAAACAAACACTATTCATTTAGAGAGTTTAAAATTCAAAATCTAGCAATCGCTTAACGTTTAAGCGAGCAAATGCATTACAACTACGGTCGCCAATTTTTTTTTTATGTGAAAAGTGTTAGACCTATTAAGACCCTGCATACTGAATGAGTTCACTAAATAATGTGATATTTTTTTTTTGTTAGGGAGTTAAATAGGTTCGCTAATTCAATTATCACTCACCATCCGCTAAGTCATTAAAAAAAAACAAACTATTTGCCAAAATCACTTGACAAAACTCATTTAGTGCATCGATCTTACTATATTTGGCATATATTTATACCTATACATGTACATATAATAGCCTTGTTTATGACCATACACCTTCAATCATTATTAACATTCGTTAGATTGTTTAACGATGAGAATCAAATCAACATACATATGGCGTTAATAAACAATTGGTTTTTTCCTTACTCATGCCCAACCAACATGCCTCCATGTCCGGGCGGTCAACACTCAACAGCGTCCCCATCCACGTCACCGTTCTCTCTCAAAACTCCCGCACACGACTAACCGTCCCCAATCGTCCTCGCTGGCGCGTGAGACACACGTCACTGCAGAAGGCCGAGCGAGGCAAGGATGCTGCTTTCGACCCGGGGTGCGCGTGGTCGTGACACTCACCGCAACCTTCATGGGATTCCCGAGCGGCCGAGCCCCACCACCCCCACCGGGCCACCCCATTCGCTGGATAATGCCACGTGGCCTCGCCATTCAAAACAGGCTGGCTTCATGGGGTAGCGGACCCCACCCAAACCCCAACAGTTTTTAAAAAATAAAAATAAAATCCAGGGGCAAAAGAAGAGTCCGGCAAAAAAAATCTAGGGCTGCCCAATGATTTCACCTTGATTTGGTTATAATTGGTAGCTTTTTTGGTTAGATATCCATACAAATGATGGAGATGACAATCTCCCCCAATTTAGGAACTATTAAGCCCTCCGATTTACACATTATATATCCTTAGATAAAGTATGTTTTTATCTCGTCATTATTTAATATCATCTCAATAGTCTCGATGATTTGGACTAAAAAAAAAAATAGTCTCGATGATTAAAAAAAAAAACTAACGAAAGGAAATTGTGATCGACCTGAATCGGTCAAATATTTTTGATCCCATACGAGATTTTTCAGAGCAAGTTTTTTTTTTTTGGACTAAAACGTAAAAAGCAGTTTCCTTTATTTTTTCAATATATATAATATATTATATAGGGTAATTTTTTCTAAAAAATGTGAGGTATTATTTATGAGTCCATATTAACACTAGACTTAAGCTTTGGTGGTCAAAATGCATGCATCGTGTTGAATAAGAACTTTAGCTTTTTCGAACCCTTTTCAGGCTAAGAACTTCTAGGATAAGGATCATATTTTACATTAGTTTTTTTTTCTCGATGTCGATGCGATTAGTACATTACGAAATTTACACATTTCAAATAGATTTGTTTGGAAATATCTTCAGAGTCACTTCTTAACAAAACTCATAATGATAAAGCTATTATGTCGAAAAGATATATGCTCAAAAATTGATTTTCCCAAGACGTTCAGGATTAAAAAGCATCTACCGTGATACCGGACATGCAGCATACGTTCCAAGCTAGTCCAACTTCTTCAAATTAAAAAAATGGGGAAGGGACCACGTGATGGCAGTCCCGTAAATAGAAGCAGATTCCGAGGGTATTTCATCAGCCCACCAACAGCTAAAGCCCAAACCAGAAAAAAGAAAAGAAAAAATTCAAACGAAATAAGACCAGAAATGCCTGCAGAATCTCGAGTCACAGAGTCCCCACTCCCACTCACCGAGTCGCAGCGAGAGAGTGACCGAGTGGACTCTTTCTTCTTCTTCTTCTTCTTCTAATCCTCGCCGTCTGACTCTCTCGTCGTCCTCTCCTCATCTCCACCTCCACATTTTTGTCCATTTCAAGACCTACCTCCTTTAATTCCTCTTCCCTCCTCACACCAAAACTGCAAAATCGCATTACCTGCGTCTGCGTCTCTCTCTCTCTCTCTGTGCCACCGGTCGCTCTGACACACTCCAACTACCTCCATTATTACGGCTTCTCTCCCTCTTTTCGCCTCGCGTTCAATGAAGATCGATCGTACAGTGTTCAGTCCATTACGAGCTCTGGCGACGATCTGACTCCGCCTCCCGAGGCTCTGTCTCTTCTCTCTCCCAGCAGTCAGTAGCCATTTTTCTCCCTTCCATAATAGATCGTCTCTTCTTTTCCTCTTTCTCGTTGGTTTTTTTGGTTGCCGAGTTTCAAGTTGATGTTTGTCCTGAGACATTCCTTCGAGCAATTATTACGAACGAGTAGAGTTTCAGCCCATTTCCTCCACCTATATATTCGCATTCCCTTGATTTCATTCTCTGTTTGGTCGACTCCGTTCTGGGAATTCCTGGGAAAAACGCGGCCCGCGTGTTCCGCCGGGAAAGTTCTTTCCGGCATTTTCCCGGAATCCTGCCGATTTTTCCTTCCCGCACATTGTCCAGATTTTCCCCCGAATTCTAGGATACGGGGGGGGGGGGGGGGGCCTTTGGAGTTCTTGTTGTCCTCTCTCGAGCATGTTTAACGTTCACTGTTCGATTTGATTCTGCTTTTCTTCAGTTATAGGACCTGACCTGCTTCATCTCCACTTTTTCTTCACTGAGACTAGGAGCTCCACATTTCTCCGAAATGGCCTATGTTTCCTTCTTGCTGTTGCTTTTTCTTTCAGGGATCATGCTGATTCCGACCACGCACCAGTTGCAGATGTATCAATCGCAGGTCCTGCTTCAGCTAAGGAAACACCTGGAGTACCCAACATTCTTGGACGTTTGGGTGAATTACACTGGAGATGTCTGCAATGTCCCTCCCTCTCCCCAGTTGAGCATCACGTGCCAAGACACCTTCATCACCGAGCTCAGAATCATGGGAGACAAGCGCGTCAAGATCCGTGACTTCGATGGCCATGCAATTCCCAACCAGACTCTGTCGGACACCTTCTCGGTCGATTCCTTTGTGACCACTCTGACGAGACTGACCACCTTGAGAGTGCTCAGCTTGGTCTCCCTGGGCATCTGGGGACCACTTCCTGATAAAATCCACCGGCTGTCTTCGCTGAAGCTCTTGGATTTGAGCTCAAATTTCTTGTTCGGCCCAATCCCCGGTCAGATATCGAGGCTGGCGAGACTCCAAATTCTGACTCTGGATGGGAATTACTTCAATGATAGTGTTCCTGATGGTTTGGGCTCCATGTCCCATTTGACTGTCTTGACTCTCAAGAACAACCGGCTCAGCGGTCTGTTTCCATCTTCCATTTCCCGGATAAAGACACTCAGTACTGTGGCTCTGTCTCAGAATGAGATGTCTGGTAAATTGCCTGATTTGGGTGCCTTGAGCAGCCTTCATCTGCTGGACTTGATCGACAATCATTTCGATTCCGAACTGCCTAATTTGCCGAAAGGGTTGGTCACTGTGCTTCTGAGTAGGAATTCTTTCTCTGGTGATATTCCTGAGCAATATGGTGAATTGGATCAGCTCCAACACCTCGATTTGTCCTTCAATTTTCTGACCGGAATGCCTCCGCAAGCCCTGTTCTCTCTGCGAAACATCAGCTACTTGGATTTGTCCTCGAACATGTTCAGCGGTTCACTCCCGGGGAGTCTACATTGCGGAAGTAAGTTAGGCTTCGTAGACATATCTAACAATAAGTTCATCGGCGACCTTCCTTCATGCCTGGGCAGTACTTCGGCCAAGCCTGTAGTTAAGTTTCGCGGGAACTGTTTGTCCGTTGATGTCAAACATCAGCACCGCGAGTCTTACTGTAAGACACCTGTTGCAGGGAGGAAGCATTTTCTGGGAAGAGAATTAGGAGTTTTCATCGCCATTATCGTTGGTGCTACTCTCGTAATTGTGCTTTTGGCGCTGGGGCTTGTTATTTTCTGTAGAAAAGTTCGTTCTAGAGGAACATTTGAGCAGCATGCTTTGCCAAAGGTTGTCCAAGAAAATGCTCCTCCTGGGCTGTCTGCTGAATTCCTGGCTAACGCCAGTAAGTGATTGCCGCATTATGGTCTTATGGTTTCATCACTTTACATTTGAGCATATCTGCCAAGGCATTGATTCAGAATCAAACTAATCTATGTATCTCTTCTGTTCTTTGGAGGGTTGGTATCCGAAGCAGCGAAGATAGGAACCCAAAGCGCACCTTCCCATCGACTGTTTTCGTTAGAAGAGTTGAAGGAAGCGACGAATAACTTTGCTCCTTCAAATTTGATGGGTGACGGCTCTACTGGAAAGGTAACTCTTGAACAAGATTTTCTTGGAGATCTCATAACCTAGCTTGATCGATACTGTTTTCATTGACTATTCTGTGATGGCTGCTTGTCATAGGAAACTCAGAACGTTCTTTGAACTTGCTTCTCTCTATTGACATGCTAAGTTCCAACCTCAAATGCTCAAAATTGACAAGTAAAGAAATCACATAGAGAGACCATAAAGACCTAATGAAAGTACATGAAAGCTCCCAGAACCATTGAGACATTTTATTCTTTTCAGCTTTACAGAGGAAGGCTCGAGAATGGAGCCTATGTTGCCATTCGATCCATAGCCTCGCTGAAGAAGCATTCAGTGCAGAATCTCAGGGTTCGGCTTGACTTGCTTTCGAAGCTCCATCATCCACATTTGGTCGGACTTCTGGGCCATTGTGTTGATGGTCGAGGACAAGATGAGTCCAGTACTAAGGTCTTCCTCATATACGAATACGTTGTCAATGGCAATTACCGTACCCACTTAACAGGTCAGAATCCTACTGTCGCTGTATAGAAGAAATTTTACAAGAGCGATACTATTAGTGTTTTAGAGAATGCCGCCTTCATGTACATATTGTATGCAGAGAATTCTCCGGAGAAGGTTCTCAATTGGTCAGACAGATTGGCCATACTCATTGGTGTTGCCAAGGCCGTGCATTTTCTTCATACCGGAATCATTCCCAGTTGCTTCAACAATAGGTTGAAAACAAATAATATATTGCTTGATGAGCATCAGATTGCCAAGCTAAGTGACTATGGAATGTCCATCCTCACCAATGAATTCGAAAAGTTGGATGTAAGTTTCTTCGGTACTCCTTGGTACTCACATATTTAAGCTGCAGCAATTTTTAGTGCGGGTTTGTTCCTGATGCATTTTTTTTTTTTTTGCTTATTCACAGGCAAAGGGGGAAGGACTCAAAACTGGGTATAGAACTACATTTCTGAAAATCTCGTTATACCGTGTAATTGCATCATTATATGAACGTCTATAGTACATACATGTTGAGAAGTGTACATGGTCCGATGCCATACCTTGAGATACTATTATGGCTTACATGCACTGAGCTTTAAGTCATATGGAGTTACAACTGGAGCTAGCAACACGTGAAATGTATATCGGTGGAAGCATTGCAGATAACCACCTGTTATTTTCAGATTTCTCCTCATCAGTTTGAATCTATTTACTTTGAATTCGATGGATGTACTAGTAATGCTCGATCTCGACTCTTACTTCTTGCAGTCAGAAGACGAACATGGAGGATGATGTGTACAATTTCGGATTCATATTACTCGAGTCACTTGTTGGGACCATAGTTACCGGGAAAGGAGAGACATTTCTGCTGAATGAAATGGTAAGCCGAAAAAAATCAAATGTCTAGTCAGTTACTTGATGCAAATGAGATTTACTTGATTCTTTGTCTGAGCTTCAGGTTTCTGTTCTTATTACTTTTCTGTCGAGATAAGTTATTGAGATCTATACCATCATTAAACTTATGCTGGGAAGTTTATTTGTTTGGAAGCATAAAACTGACAGTCTCAAGATAGTCTTTATCCTACGTATAGATATTCTTTGTCTAGCGTTAATGTGTTTTCTACCCAAGAGTGCATGGAAACGTTTTAAACAATAACAACTGCGACATGCCGAAAAGATCTTTCGGCCATCCCTCCTCCTAGCGTTCCTGCCGCTACATAAATCCAATGCCCGGTTTGTGCAGGCCTCTTTCGGTAGCCAGGACGGACGGCGACGGATCGTGGATCCAATCGTCTTAACAACGTGCTCACAAGAGTCGTTGTCCATTGTGGTATCCATCACGAACAAATGCATATCTCCGGACCCGTCAACCCGCCCCTCCTTCGAGGACGTCCTCTGGAACATACAGTACGCAGCCCAAGTCCAGGCGGCCTACGACACCGACCAAAAATCCGACACCAACTCTCAGTCTTGAGGAAGGGCCCGCATCCTCAGGGACTGAGCTCTCCCGTAAGCAGTCGGCACTTACACGCAGGTGTAAGTTGGTTCTCCTTTCGATTTCTCAGTACAGGCGAGAGTGCAGAGCAGAATTCGACATGTCTGCCAATCCGAATCTGGAATCGGTCGGCCAAACGGTCTCGCTCGGGTAAATTACGACGGAGAGCATCCGCGTACGTTTTCTGTTCAACCCCGGGATGCTCAGCCGGATCCAATTCTCATCTGGGTGGTACGATGTTCGTGGAAGTGTTGTTAACCTGGAAATGACTGGCTGTAATGTACAAGAGCATTCATCAACTCTGACACAGGATCAAGATTTCTTTAATTTTGGGCCCCTCCTCGGCTCAGGTGGTCCACTCAGGGCCACTCCCCCGAAAAATGAAATGGTTCCAAGAGTTTGATGGGTTCTCCATGGTCCCATGGTTGGCCGTGAGCTGTTCCACAAGCCGAAGTCAACATCACCCACGAGCCAATTTGTCTTTCTCATTACTCTCGTCTCCTTGCAATTCCTGGATCCGCTCTTGTAATTCCCCGCTCACCGGAAAACGTTGTCATTCTCCCTCAAGAGGCTAAAAATTAGGCTATGGTGGTAAATGTTTCTATGAATGCATCAAATCGTGTCCAGAATTGTCGATCATTTGCCCCCGAGATGATCGAATAGTATATCATAACGTGTGGCACCGGCAACTTGGCATTCCTCCTCACCACCACCAAGCCAGCACTAGTCAACTCCATTTTTTTTTTTTCAATTTCTGGGGTTGTGATCGATCTGGACGTGGACTCTTCAACAACAACCCTCCACAATCATATAAGTTGGATATTCCCCTAATTATTCAAGACGGACCAAAATAAAAATTAGTCTTCATCACCTTACTTTGAAAATGTTTATTCTTATGTGCTTCCATAAATCATTATTTCAATCATATCTTCAAAGCAAGACGGGCGCGGGGGAGGTTGTTGCTACCAGTACCGTGGGCTCTGTCGTGGGCTTTGGGCTTAGTCCGACCCATCCGTACGCAATAGAATCGTGGCCGTTCGCGTGCAGTGGTGCTGAAAGGTGATTGGGACCCACGTCTTTTCAGAATCGTGTCGGCGAATGACGCCAGCGAGGCTCGACAACGACGCGCCAATGTCCACTATTCCCCCGATCCCCCTCTTGCGCCCCACGCGCGTTTGGACTCACGCACCGATTAGATGCTTGAATAAATAAACTCCGTCCAGTTGTCGCTCACATAATCTGTCCCCCCCCCCCCCCCCCCCGAACCAAAAAAAAAAAACATAATCTGTCTGGTGCCCTCATCACTAAATTTTTTTAATTAAAATTCTGAAATTAATAATTTTTAATTGGTTTACCATACCTTTCCCATCCTTGTCATTTAGTGCGGTAATCACATGTTAGGTAGAAAAATCAGCATAATTCGGTCCCGGCAGCCAAACCCAGTCCATTTATAAAGGGTTTTCCTGATAATTTTGAGTCATCCAGTAATAACTATCCATCCTAAGGTAATAGAGGGGCTCTCTACTTCTACTTCCGAGAAAAAAAAAGTTGATTTTTTTACTTTCAAATAGAATTAAAAAAAATATTTCTTCAAGTGGTTTTAAAATTACTTTTGAAACAAAAAAAAATGAAGTTACTTAATCGAACGGATTTTTGTTGTAAAAATACTTTTGGAGTAGAAATTTTACTTCAAAAGTATTATCCTACACGTCTTTAAGTTTCATTTGAGTTTTTCTCGATTTAAAAAGATGAAATTTTCCCTTTTCTAAATAGAGTGTTTCCCGCCAAAAAAAAAACAAATACATATCGAGCGTCGATTTTTACATTTTTCCAAGTGACAAGTCGTGGCCGGAAGGGGAAGGGCTCCCCGACCAGCCTTGCCCGACGCGCGTGAAGATCCTCGCTGGTCGGCCACATTGAGGGAAAAACGCATTTTCATGAATTAATTAAGGAGAGGAAATCATGTCCGCCCAGGCGTCGCCATCGAAACGAACTCGAAACGACGCGATTTTCCGCTCGGGGAGCACGTGGAACGACATCGCCTTTTGCCGTCGAAATCAGCGCCGCGCCCACCTGGCCAAAGCGAGCTCACTTGAATTAATCAATTAAAGGAAAATACCAAAAAAAGAAAAAGAAAAATCAAAGCTCACTCATGGCAATTCTGCTCTGCACCGTATTTTTATTGCGTTTCAGTGAGATTCTCTTCTCTGAGCTTCTTCTTCACTTTCTTTCCCTCTACTCTATTCCTCTATAAGCTCCCTAAAATGTCAGACTTTGCAGGCCAAGGTTCGTCCTTAGCGTCTTCCCGACTTCTTCGACGAATTTAGCTGCCGACATTTTGAACGGTAAGGAGGCGGTTGTTGCTGTGGCTGATGATTTCTGCGGAGTGTTCGCTTTTGTCTGATCTTGATAGTTGGAAATGGAGGTTTCTTCGTGTACGTGTGTGATTTCTGAGTTAGTTCTTGTAGGTGCATTTTGGATGTTTTTTTTTCTATTGATCGTTGTCGTGTTTTGAGCTTCGAGGGGTTGCAGAGCTCCACCTCGTGGTGGTGATTTTTGCCTGGATCTGTAGTTTCATCAGTGTAACGCTGCTGTTCAAATGCTGTAGAGTTTATAGGTGCAGAAAGAGAAATTTGCTGATTTGGAGCTTGTTGCATCACATTCGCACTCGGCGAGCTGAAAAGACCAGCTTAAAAATTGTGCTGGAGCTTGAAATGCAGAGAGAAGAGACAGTTATTTGGTCGAGTACTCGTGACAGGACTCTGGTTTTCTTGCTTCATGACAGTGAAATTTGAGCGGAGACCTTTTACTGTGAATGCGTAAGTACTCCGGCTTCGTGGGATTAGTGGAGTTTTGGCGACGATGGTTCTTGGTCTGAGGGGAAAGGCCAGGAAAAGCGCCTCTGTTAAGCTTCATTATCTAATCCACATTCAGGAGATCAAGCCCTGGCCTCCGTCGCAGTCTCTCAAGTCGGTCCGCTCCATCCTTATCCAGTGGGAAAACGGGGGAAAGCATAGTGGGTCGACAAGTTCTGTCATTCCATCTCTGGGCTCTGGTGTCAACGATGGCAAGATCGAGTTCAACGAGTCCTTTAGGCTACCGGTGACTCTACTGAGGGATACCTCTGTCAAATCAGGAGATGGCGATGCATTCGAAAAGAATTGCTTAGAGTTTCACTTGTATGAGCCTCGTAGAGATAGGACTTTGAAAGGCCAGTTGCTTGGTACCGCCTCAGTAGATTTGGCGGAATATGGTGTCATCAAGGATGCCATAAGCATTACTGCTCAAATGAATTGCCAGAGGAACTTTAGGAATGCGGCTCAACCTGTGCTGTATGTTAAGATTCAGCCTGTTGATAAAGGTTCCTTAAGTTTTTCCTCAAAGGAAAGCTTGGAGATGCAATCATCACTGGACAAGGATGGCAGTGAGTCTGTTGCGGCCTTGATGAAAGAAGAATATGCAGCCGAAGAGGAAATGACATCTTTCACTGATGATGATGTTTCATCCCACGCATCAATGACGGTTCCCTCTTCTCCTTTGAGATCACCTCCTCAAAATGAACAGGTACTTGTTCTGGTCCCTCTGGTAGTAACTACCGGTGTTTTCCCTTGGATACCTTGAATAATTTTCATGATGATAGGCCATTCATGCTTGTAGAAATCCTAATTATGACATTAGATATTTTTCCTAGAAACTGCACCAGCCTCCTGTAGCATGTATTTAGGAACATAGAACAAGATATCGAAGAAGCACTTGTTTTGTGGTTCTGAGTCTCGACAATTCTCCTCAAAGAATCCACGTATATGTTGGAAGGATATGGGATGCACCTAAATATTTTGAAACACCATCCGATTCTTCATATGACGTGAAACTTGGTGGGCTTGGGGCTTAAAGTGCCTATTACATTCATCTCTGGGTTATTGTGCTCTTGTTTGGAGGTATAAGACCTGTGTAGCCCTGGGTTGATGGGTTTGAACATCTAACTTAATAGTGTCAACTTTACTAAAAGGACTATTGGCTTTGAATGGCAGAGTGGATCTGTTGCCATTAACGAGACCACCGTAAGGATTGAGGAGAATCACCTTTTAGCTTCAGATCCAGTGTTGGAGCTCGGAAGATCTGATGTTACATCGGAAGCTGCGCTTGAAGAGAATTTTCGACCAGCAGAGAACTTACTTCCGAGTTCTTCCCGCTCTTCATCATTTGACCTTTCTTCCGATCCAGGGAGTTCGGACAATGGCAATGCATCTTCTAATAGCTTCGGGAGGTCTAGTTCAATGGCCTTCCCAAAAGCAGGTGGTCATAGTGCTCATTCTTCGATCTCGTCCTTTCCCATTGGCCAAGCAGAGGAAGAATCCTTTGTGGCTATAAGTTATGGTAGTGAAAGTTTGACCCAAGTTGCTCATGGAGAATCTGAATCAGGTGGTGAAACTCTACTAAATTCTAAGGATATTATGATTACTTCTGCTAAATTAACTCCTTCCGGTGAAAATTTGGACATCGTGGATGTTATTGATGCTCAGGTCATTGACGACGATGATAAAGTAGGTCAAGATGATGTTGGTAAAAATTCAGCAACAGATGGAATTGGGGGAAATGGGCACTCAGAATGTTACTTGGAAGAAGAAAAGGGTACCGTTGGAGATGATTCAGTTGATGGACTTTCAGTTGATGCTGCTAGCGATCAGAGCTCTCTCGCAAATGATGAATTTTCTTCTGGGGGAGAAAGCCATGGAATAAAGGGACATGTAATTGACAGATTAAGGCATGCAAAATCTGTTCGCTCGCCTCCAGAAATTGCCAAGAGCATAGGAACAGCATGCGCTAACCTGTTACCCGGTCATAGTAAGGAACGTACTATTAAACCAACTGGAGTGAGAAGCTTCAGAAGCAATGAAAGAAGGGATTCTAAGGTTTATACTAAGGACACGAGAAGCACACTTTTGGAAGATAAAGTTCTGCAATTGGAGCATCGAATAGCAATGCTAGAGGGAGAGTTAATTGAAGCGGCTGCAGTTGAGGTTGCTCTGTTTTCAGTAGTTGCAGAGCATGGTTCTTCTATGGCTAAAGTCCATGCTCCGGCTCGGCGGCTTTCTCGATTATATATTCATGCTTGTAAGGAGCTTTCACGTTCAAGAAGAGCTAGTGCAGCTAGAAGTGCTGTTTCGGGGTTAGTGTTGGTTGCGAAAGCATGTACCAATGATGTGCCAAGGTACACGCTTTACAGAGTGAGACCTTTCTGGACATGTTGTTTTCATTAGACAGTTCGAACGCTGACCATTATGTTCCCAGAAGCCTGAAAATTTCGAATTCAACGTCTAGAATAACTGTTATAGCTTATTTAGATTTTTTATGACAATGCATATTTTTACTTCTCCCGGTGGAGATCAGAGGAGTTTTTTTTTTTGGCTGGTCTGGGGGATCATATGAGCTTACTGAGGTGATAATTTAGGATATTGAGGTACCTGCAATGTCAGATCATAGGATTAAATCCTAAGAAAAATTTGGAAGTTATAGAAGAATATAGATCCTCGCAAAAATCGTTCTACCATGGCTACACTAATAGATCATTGACTGAGCCCATGACAAGCCTATCTTTATCACTCACTTAGACAATTACTTCTGAGCTTTAAAAATGACAGATTGTTCATATAGGTTGATTTTACTTCCTATGTGCCGAGTGCAGGTTAATGTACTGGTTGTCCAATTCTGTTGTATTAAGAACAATAATCAGTGAGATGACAGAAAAGATGGACCTATCACTTTCCTCATCGACCCAGAGCAGCAAAGATTATGCTGGGAAGCAAAGTGCTGAGATTCCATCATCGTTAAAATGGAAGTCCTCTTCTCGTAGGAATGGACATGCGAACGGTGGAACAGAGTGTGACTGGGAGGACCACAGTACATTTGTATCTGCACTGGAAAGGGTTGAAGCTTGGATCTTCTCTCGTGCAGTAGAGTCCTTGTGGTGGCAGGTCTCACATTTATTTTGTTCCGACTCCTCCCCCTCCACTCCTACTCTTCTCTCTTCTTTTTTTGAACTGTATCACGGGCTTTACAATCTTCACAAGAAGCAGCTTAATTCTTTTCCGTCCTGTATGTTTTTCTTCTGTTCTGGTTGATTCATATTTCCTTTATCCCTTTCCAGACCTTGACTCCATATTTGCAGTCTCCTACTATAAAGACCGATATCGTGGGCTCTGGCTTGAATGAAAGTGGGAAAAGAGTAACTCACGAAGATGATCAAGGAGACATTTCACTGGACCACTGGAAGCAAGCATTTAGGGATGCTTGTGAGAGACTTTGTCCTGTTCGAGCTGTAGGACATGAATGTGGCTGCTTGCCTATGCTTGCGAGGCTGGTATGCAGTTGCGAACATATATACTTGCTGCGTGCGTGGTTGGTGCCATGCATGTGCTTTTTTCTACTGTTAATGACACAAATCACTTACAGCAGCATAATATTTTTAAAAGATGATTACAATGCCTTATCTGATGGAATATTTGTATTATGGCTGCAAACTTGTCTTGGCATGTAGTTACAATTGAGGTTGACCAGTAACTGCCATAAGAAGATGGGATGATACACAAAAAAATAAAGCAGCAAAATGCTCATTCCAAACATTTTTTCCATTCTTTCAGATGATGATGCTTTAATCAATATAGCAACTGAGAGTAAATGGTCCTTGAACTTGTGCTGCGTTTTTTAGTCTATATGCGACGGATGACATGATCAATACTTTGCTTTGGCCTTGGTAACACATTAGGGACCTAGCTTTGGCCGTGACTCAAAACTTTGCATAGTACATATGAGATTACTTTCTTAAAAAATATACTGTTATGTAATTTATGCTAGCATGACTTGACAACGATGAGGATGCACTAGTCCGAAAACTTGAGCACCATGTGATTCGTTAACTGAAAGTTGTATCTGTCGTAAAAAACAATTGTAATGTTACTCAAACTAGTTCATCTCTCTCCATTTCCCGATTATCCTTATCCAACCAGTGCCTTTTTTTTCCCTTGTCCTTAGAATTGTGGCGTTGAAATTGTGGTTTTGTTCTCAATTTCTGCAGATTATGGAGCAATGTGTGGGTAGACTAGATGTGGCCATGTTCAATGCGATTCTTCGTGATTCTGCAAATGAGATCCTAAGTGATCCAATATCTGACCCCGTCACTGATCCCAAGGTTCTGCCTATACCAGCAGGGAAATCGAGCTTTGGCATTGGTGCACAACTGAAGAACACGGTAAAATTTTCAAAGTCGTGCTAGTTATTCCCTGTTAAATTTGTTCTCATCATCGGGCAGTTCCTATATCATAAAAAATGTGTTCTTGGGATGCATGAAGTATATTGAAGAGATAGGATATAACATGAGGTGTCGGGAGCCCTCGAATGTCAATTTTTTTCTTTCTTTCTATAATGAGGAAAGCCAACTTTAGGTAGATTAGCCTAGATTCAATCAATTCCTTATAAGCCCAACAGATTTCAAGTTATCTCCTTAACCACTCGGACTTAATGACAACTTAAAATAACAATTCCATCCCTGGACTTGAACCTGGGCCGAGAATCCCATACCAACTAGATTACAACAGATGTTGATTTAGCCACGCTAACTCATTGCAGATTCTCTTTCCTTCCTAAGAAATAGTAGTGCATATGAGCAATGGATAATCATGCTGTTAATGGACCATTGTGATATATATATATATATAATCTTTCTCTCTTTTGGGGATGCGTGACAGGTGTTGCCTGTCGGATAACAATCCATTTCTTTTTCCCTGAAGTTCTTTCTTGGTGTGATTTTCAGATTGGGAACTGGCCAAGATGGCTTACTGATTTATTTGGTGGAGACGATACTGATCTAGCAGAAGATGAGAGTGAATATGTTGATGACAAGAGGAAAGACGGTTCCTTTAAGTCCTTCCATCTCTTGAGTGCGTTGAGCGATCTTATGATGCTGCCAAAGGACATGCTTTTGAGTAGATCTATCAGGAAAGAGGTTTACCTCTGAAGATCTTGCCCTCCAATATGCTTTCCGGGCCACCGTGATATTGTAGTTTACTTACTTTCTACACATTTGTTCAGGTATGCCCTACGTTTGCTGCTTCACTGATCAAGAGGGTTCTCGACAATTTTGTCCCAGATGAGTTTTGCCCCGACCCCATTCCAGACGTTGTGCTTGAAGCCTTGGAATCTGAGGTTAGTTCTTTGTCAACCAACACGCTGAACTGCATTTCTTTGCATAGGTATGCAAAATCTCTCTTACTGATGCAGCGGCTTATTTGCACATATTAGTGGAGTACTAGGAGATTCAAAATGCATTATACCATCTTCTATATGTTTAGATACATTTAAGTGTTACATATCCAATTTGCAATAAGGAGGAGAGACTATTTGGGATAAGTTACTCCCAAAACCCCCTAATCCAATAAATATTGTGGAACAGACATAGCTGATTTTGCAAGTCTCAGTGTCGATAACCAGCTTATCGCTTCCAATGCAGGATCACAGTCTGGATGTTGAAGAATCCGTTGCAGACTATCCATACCTTGCAGCGCCTGCAATATACACGCCACCTTTGACATCTACTGTTGGTGGAATTATCGGGGAGGTTGTTACAGATTTTCAGTTTAGACGATGTGGGTCGTCTGTGACCAGAAAATCATACACTAGCGACGATGAACTCGATGAACTGAATTCGCCCTTAGCTTCAATCTTCACAGATGGTCCTCGGTCTTCTCCTGTTTCAACCAAGCCTAGTTGGACATCAAAGCAAAATGCCAATCAAAATACCACCAGGTACAATCTCCTTCGAGAGGTGTGGACATACTGTGTATAGGTGCGGCATCAGCAGCTTTCTACACGGGTGATTGACCCCTGAACAAACCCACTCCAGTCTCTGCTTTTGTTCATGCTGTATATATCTTTCGCAATTTTGGTCACACGTTGTGAAACGCGCGAGAAACGACCAGGCGGTTCCTGGATCATCTAGAGAACTCGCAGACGGTCAATTATGGGTGCGTGGAACTTCTTAAACTATAATCTGCTTGTGTTCAATAAAGTGGAACTCCTCATTCTTAATAATCTCTTTACCCAGGAATCTGTTTGCTGAGAATCCTCGCCTTTCACTTCTCCAAGTAAAATTAATCTCGCTGTTCACTCGCCAGGATATTCGGCTTGCATTTTACGAAGTTGGTGGTGTATTTCATGATCTTCGATTGAAGATGAAGAGTAAATGAGAACTCTGAAATCTTTCGCCCTGCTAGCATCAGAACACGCCACACGGTTCCCAAGAACTACTACGTCCCGTTTGCGCCGCTGCAAATTAATGTAACACGGCAAAAGAAAAAAATGCAATCGCCTTGAAGCCAGCTCCGACTTAAAAGACAGTTTTATTGATGCGTGAAAAAGGAGGGATACAGAGTCTGAACATGCTTCTAATATAGATTCCGGTTCGACGGGGAATGTACATGGCAAGGAGTTTGTAAATCGGAAGCTAGGACATTTGCCTAAAAAGAAACTTGTAATGAAGCTGATCATAGCTCAGAACTGGAACTTATTTAAATCTCCAAGCAGTTATTTATGGCGGGTTGGTCGCGGCCGCCTTCACCAGAGGCTTACAGGAGCTCTCACTCACCATACTGTGCTCTCCTGGCAGTTCTTCCACTAACCTCAGCAACCTCTCCACAATTTCTCCGGCGCTCGGCCGCGTAGATGGATCTTCCTCCGTGCAAGCTCTCGCTAGATTGGCCAATGTGACCGCTCGGTCGAATGAGTAATCTTCACCCAAAGCGTCGTCCATCCATTCCCTCAGCTCATCCGCATTATCCGATCGGAGGATCGACCGGATCTGGTCCGACAGCCGAACTGCTTCCTCTCCCTTGTTCTCCGACCAGATCATTGGCATCTTACCGCATAACACCTCCAACACGACAACCCCGTATGAAAAGATGTCGAGGCCAGGGGATATGGTGCCTTGACTAATGTATTCAGGAGCTAAATATGCCTTGCTCCAAGAGTCCGGCTCGTCCGCCGGCAAATTCCCACTTCCATCCTGGAGACAGCAAGCCATGCCGAAATTCCCGATCTTCGCAGTGAACTCCTCGTCCAACAAGATGTTCCGGCTCTTCACGTTCCTATGTACATAGCTCGGGTTCATTATGTGGTGCATGTACTGCAAGGCCATCGCCACATCAAGGCAAATCCTGATCCTCTGGCTCCACGTCAAGAAGCAATAGCACGAAGCTATGAATTGGCTCTTGATCGCCAAGCCGCCATGAAGCCAATCTTTCAGCGATCCGTTCTTCGTGTACTCGAAGATAAGATAGGAATCCGGGCCTTCCGTCGGACACGTCCCCAGAAGTCTAATTATGTTGGGGTGCTTGTGGGTGGCATCATGGAATAACCCGAACTCGATCTTCGCGAAAGTTTCCGTCTTCACCATCTTCACTGCCAAGTTCTTTCCTCCGAGCCGGCCGTGGTAGACCGACCCCTCGATGTGGTTACTTACATTGAAGTCCTCGGTGGCCCTTTTGAGTTCTTCGACGGTGTACATCTCAACCTGCATCTTACGCGGCGTGGGGTCGATAATCTGACTGTCCAGCGGACATTGCGAACCTTCGAAGGAAACTTTCTTGTCGCTCGTGGTTCGCACGCTCAAACTGAGTTGCTGCAGCTCCACATCATCGGCCAGACTCCCCGGCTTGCATAAATTCCTGTTCCGCCTCTTGTAATGGATTACCATAATGACCGCCGCGATCACAAGGCTGATCCCAACTGTCACACTACTTGCAGCAACGTAAATCCAAGTCTCCCACATTCTTGATCTCTTCTTGTGTTGCACGAACTAATGGACCGCTAGCGTCCACAAAATCCAAGATCGGCTCACGGGGTTTAGCGGGAGAACCAACCATACGCCGACCATTAATTGGAAGCAAAATGAACGTCAGCGGAATCAGCCTATAGGGGATTGAACGTGGCTAGTGATGATCCATCATTGACAGATATGAATATGATAGCTTGGGGAGTGGTATTGAACTTTGAGGCCAAGCCTGATGCAGCGTCTCCTTTGCTTTACAGGATAAGTGAGCAAGAGACTAGGACTAGTTTCAGAAGAAAGGCAGGCACAAATTTAGCGGCAGTGCAACCGAACATTGTCTTTTAGGTCGAATCGAGGAATACCTGGGTGCCACTCCGACGGCTTGGCATGGTGTTTAAGCATTCAATCGATTCAGCAATCCCACGAAAGCTCTCTCTGTCTATCCGTCGTCTTTATCAACTCGGCCCGGAACGATCCGCCAATGCATTCGCAGTGTTCTGGGATAGCCAAGGGCTGATCCAGGGGAGGAAACTCCGTGTCTGCAGAAAAAAACCATTAGCCTCTGCAGCTGCACATTCGCCGTTTCCCAAGTAGAAGCTCAGATTGAAGAGGGAGGAGTAGTGCCGGTGTTCAGTGATCAGGGCTTCCATGTCCACGACCCAAGTACTTATAATAGGAAACGAAAGCTATGGAATTAAATAAGAGCTTTCTCAGTTTCAGAGGTTAAATATTTTTGGATCACTACACAAAGTAGTGTTGAAAGATTTTTTTTTTTTTTTTCCTGAGGGGGGGGTGGGGGGGGGGGGGTGACAAGATTCTTGGGGAAGATAAAAGAAATTGAAATTCCACATACTTGCTCTGACTCAGCTCATTAGTTAAGTTATACCCTTACTTACCTAGGGCATAATTCCAATGGCTAAGGCAAGATAATCTATCCCATGATTCGAGTGTGTATAGAACTATGCCCTTGTCTTTTCTACTTCTTCTCAAGACATTGGTCCCCGGTGTGGAACGTGGAGTACCCAATTTTGAAGCACCAATTCACGCACTAGGGAGTTTTCGTTAGTGCCAAATGTAACGCAATCAAGAGTTCTAGCACTTGCACTTGGATTGCATAAGTCCCATCATGGGTCTCATGGCCCGGTTTTGGGTCCGTACCGTTTCATATTGTAGGTCGTGGAACGGAATGGCTTACACGAGAGAGGGACATTTGTCAATAGTCATCCTCTCTTATTATTGCGAATTCCGCGAGCTAGAACCATTTTCACGAAGCCATGCACGCGAGAATTAGCGAGACGACAAGCAAAACAGAGATATAGATGGAAGAGACCCCATGCAATTGCAGGGTATAGCAGGAGCAAAAAACCAAAAGGGTGATCAAATTCAAGATTGATGGGGTCAAACAGACCATGAAATTCCTACATCGACAAAGGACATACATTCCATGTAAGGAAGCACCCATCAGCTACATTTTTTATGGCCCGGCGCGCGACACGTGTCGCCATGACGGAGCTGGAGGCAGTGGCCATGTGTTTTCCAATCTTCAGAGCAACTTGAAGAGCGGAGTCCACTGAGAAAGGGAAATGGTAATATCGATATCGAAGTTCAAAGAATGAAGATGGTGAGTCCTAGATTCCATGAAAAAAAATTATGTTGTTCCGCTGTGCATGGACAATGCCCATGGACGGTGGATTTTATAACTACTTATTATCTTGAGAATCGCTACGAACAGTCATCGACGAGGCGCCGGCATGTTCGGAAGCATCGTCTCCTTCGGACCCTAACACTCTGTCCAATTCACATCCTTTTCGCTAGCAAAGTACACAGGAATTCAGAGTGTTCCCAGCTGTGAGATTCATGCTCTCTTGCTCATGAAGCATCCTCCTAGGAACTATGGAATGTGTGGGATATGTTTGTCGTCTTATAGTAAGGTAGAAATACAGAGGACAAAGAAGATCCCGACAATCACTATGTACTCTAGCTCCATAAGATTCTTAAACTACTGTAAATCTTCTCTGCCTCGATAGTTCAGTGTAACTTGTAGCCAAGGTGATAACTGGGTTCGACATTCGACAAGTCTAACTCGTGTTCAATCTAAGATCGGAGTATGAGTAAGAGGAATGGAGCTGAATCGAGCTCAAATAGAAAGTATAGGACAATCGAAATTGACTCAACATGATCGACTTTCGCCTCGACTCGGCTTGAACTCTTTAAACACTGGAACGATGCAGAAGGACTCCCAAGTGTTCTCTCCTCCACATTTTCCAAAAATATACGAGTACAAAAGGGGAATTGTGAGCCCCAAGGGCAAAATAAAGGAGGGGTCACGTTCACGTGACAACACATGCTGGGCACTCATGCATCCTCGCCCCAAAAGAAGAGCTAGTACAGAATGAAAATACTAAAAAAATATTTCGAAAGTTCGGATCAAAAGCCGTCAGTAAAAAGCCCGAGTGACCTTTATGTGGTCAAACCAGAGGCCTGAGCTCCTATATCATTTTCGACCCAACCGTAGGACCAGAATAAAATGCTAAAAACTTGCTCTTGTGAAAATTGACTACTCTTCTGAAGTTGGCGTGTTCATAAAATGTTTATATTTCTTCGACGCCAACTATGGCAAACATATCGCGCTCATGCGGTATAGGATGGCCGCACATATAAGGTTGAGCTCGCTGAAGCACTCAATGCTGAATTTTACTCGAAGCGTCTGAACTGCATAATTGACAGAATCTTATGAGAAAAATTGTGCATACTTGCAACTAATATTGAAGCAAATCCCCTCACATCTATCATCACCATACAAAAAGCTTGAACTAGCACTTTGTGTAATGCTAACAGACCCTCTGGCTAGCCGTTCATTGCTTATGTACGTGTGCATATAGTACCTACCTTAGAAACATTCAAGCTGACAAGAAACGAAGTGCAATAAAAACATCCAACCAAATGCTGAATCTGGATTACAATCCAGGATGTCTTTGCATAATTCATCTCAGAAACCTCTCATGCTTTAGATGTCCCAAAAACATCGTCTTTGGGCTTTATTGATCACATCATTACAGGGACGGCAAGTGCACATATCTTACATAAAAATTGAGACAGATAATTAAAGCAACATGTTACATGTATAAATCGAGAAGAATTAAGTGAAGTATCTTGCCTTCAACAGTATCAACTACTACTCTGCACTTCCTTGACACTTCTCCTCATATGAAGTATAACCTGTGCTGGCTCTGGTGATCCAAACACTGAACTTCCAGCAACGATGCAGTTTGCCCCTGCAGAAGCTGCCATATCAATGGTAGAAGGTCCTAAACCGCCATCAACCTGATAGATAAGGAAGGACAGGTGTTATGAACAAGTACTGTCAGAAGCCCAGATTACCAGTAAGATGCATCGATGAAGTTCCCTATTCAGTTCTTCACCAACATTCCCCAACAAGGGCAGGATTTCGATATCTTTAAAATCAAAGTAACAGATGAAAGTTTGAAATGACTTAAATGGAGTCATTTCCTTAGAGAGGCATGCATACTATCAAACAAAACCTCACCTGAACAAAATTATTTTCAACATAACTGACTAATTCATCAGTAGTTGGCAGAGGGATTGGTCAAACTACTAGGATGAACACATACCTCTATGTCAAGTGATGGGTATTTAGTTCTCAGCACGCGGACCTGAAAATAAACCAATGGGTGCAAGGCCGCTTAGACAGGTTCAAGTTTTAAAGGATTTCACTGAGCAGAAAATTGAACAACTAATACGCCAACATTCGTAAGTTTAGAACAATTACTCAAAAACAGGTTAAAGATGCAAAGGACTGTGTCACTAGGGTACCTTTTCCATCATTTCTGGCATAAACTTTTGCCCACCAAACCCAGGTTCTACAGTCATGACAAGGACCATCTCCACAGGATTTTCACCTTCGACCTATGAAAGTATAAAAAGACCATAACAGATGCTGTTGCTACTCCTTCAGAACATGTCACAACATGACAAAACGATTTCAAAAGGTTCTCATCAAAGTCCACTTATTAATCAAAATCATTACAAAGAATGATAGTTCACAAATGAAGTAGGGATAAGGGGAAATACACACCAGAGGGTAAACCTCTTCGATGGAGGTTCCAGGTCTTAAAGCCACACCAGGCCTCATGCCTTTTGACTTGATTTTCTTCACAAGTTCTTGCCAGTTTTCTACAACCAGCAGATATTATCAAACAAATAAGGGGACATTTAAAAGAAAAGTCCAGGTAGTCGGCACAAAAAAGTGTGAGGGCACTACCTCTTGACACCTCAACGTGAAATGTAAAACCTGAAGCACCGGCATCCCCCAAAGGTTCAATGTAATCAAGAGGATTCGTGACCATAAGATGGCAATCCAAATAAGCCCTATATAACCCAAAATACTCAGAACTTTACTTTTGCAAATTGCTAGTAGCAAAAAGAACAGACTTAATGGAGGAAAAATTGTGGTAGAACATTACTTGGTATGCTTTCTCAAGCTCTTGATGACTGGAGCACCTAGAGTTAGATTAGGGACAAAATGCCTGGAACCAAAAGTATTTAACTGAGATGTCATTCGAACAAATCTTTGCTGAGAAGTAGAATGACTGCACGTAGTACACCAGTGTCACAAGGAGAGCTTGTTTGTGAGGCCCATCAAAATACTACCAGTCAACAAGCTCTCAAAGGGCAATTCACTACCCAGCAACACACAGTGAAGATATTTCCAAACTCTTATGTTCAGGACACAAACCTCTTAAGTGCATGCTCTCGTGTTGTAAACATCACGCAGCACTTCACTCATTAAAAAGCAGGTCTAATCTTTTCGGTCTCACGTCTTTGTATTTGCAAGAAAAGAAGCTAATTTGTTGTTCATGTCAACTACTCAAATGAGGTTTAATCTAAAACCTGCGGAACACAGCCACGCAAAATCTTTCTTCTCCAGTCCTTTCTATAAATGATGTTTAGTGAATGCTACCAGTTATTCTGAATTTCATCCACTTGAGATTTATACAACTTTCCTTTATCTTTATTTTCTTTGTTCGGGGATTAGGGGGAGGGGTTGGGGTTTCATGGTTACTCCAATTAGATACCATATTTACTCAATAGATACAAGGGAAGGGGGAGGGGTCGAAGTTTCATGCCTTTATACAGGTCACCATTTCATCCACTTCAGATTTGTACAACTTTCATGGTTTGAGATCGTTAGACATATAGAAGTTCAAATATCCTGGTCAATCCTGCAATCAGCAAACTAAGGCTAAATGAAGCTAGTCCACACGAGAATAAATGCATATCCAAGCATAAGTTCCAGGGGAAGTAAAACTGCTCACTGAAATTGACTATGCGCAAATATTCCCCTAAATTCCCTTTAAGTAAAAATGAAAAGAAGAAGGAGGAGGAGGGAAAATAAGAGAAAATGGAAGCATGTCGCCAGACATGAAATCCCTTCATAAGGCCATTAACAGCAACGAGATTGAACTGAATGTGGAAACCTACCCATCCTGCAGATAATTAGGACAACTATGTCACAAACTTCTAAACGAGCATACTCTATTATGAGTAACAGGTATGAAGCATAGATATATTGCTAATGTACTCACATACCAAAATAATGATGGAAAAAAGTAGTCCTTGGTTAGTGACCAGAAGAGGCACTTCAAACCAACCAAAGTCATCCAATATAAGAATGCATAAAAAAACTTAGGGATATTCCAAATTCGCAGTTTGCATCTAAAGCAAAGTTAAGGCCGCAATCATCTCATCCGTCAGCTCATGCTTTTAGGTTGATGTATGAGAAATTGATGTTCCACAGCAACAGAGAGAACCTTCACATGAAAATAAAGCTGATGTGGAGAGAACCCGAACAAGGGGCTCTATTACCAACTTGACAACAACAACAACAACAACATCAACATCACCTATATCCCAAACTAGTCGGGGTCTAAAAATAGATGATATTAAAAAGAACAAAAACAGAGCTGGAGCGAGTTTAATTGAAGCTGGATCAGAGAAAAGATATTTCAGGCTTTATAGAAACCAATGATTTTCTTGAATGAGTAAAGGTAATGAAAAAGGGACTTGAAAGACCTATTTACACTAGAGTTACAGATGAAAGACGATATAAACCCTTGATCTGAAATAACAATATGATCTCAATTGCTAGAGCTCATTAAAAGTCACACGACTAGCATATGGCTGATTATTACCTAATAACATAATAAAAGACATAACTAAAAGAAAAGAATTAAAAATTGAATTGTGCTCCTGCATCAAAAACAACAATGTAACAGAGCACTCAAATGAAGAAGATAAGGAGAAGAACGAGTCGGCATTCAAGAATACGAGTTCGTTGCGGAACTTATGGCTAGAGGTCTAGTACATGCTGTTGATAGGTTTCTCTTTAGATTGCAATTCACTTTGTTAATTTTTCTCCCGCTTGTGTTCCATTTTTCTCTACTTTCTAATTGTGGTATTTCCTAATATATACTCTCATGTACTCAGTGGGCTTCAACTCTGTCCCATTCCAATGAAGTGCTTATTCATCAAAAGAAACAACCTATTTACACTTTATATCAGATATTCTTTTCACTACATAGAATTTGGGCATTGGATTTGGATCCTCTCGAGATAATAGGGTAATATTGAGAGTGGATATGCCCTTGCATCACATGTCCTGCCAAAAAGCTAATCAAACGACCTAAGTTGCTTACATCTCCTCCATTCATTTGCACCATTTTCGCTCACTTGTTGGCGATAATCACAGAGTGATAAATCAAACCCGCCTCAACTTACCAGCACTATAACAGCAAAGCAGCTAAGATGTAAATCTGAAACCTAAATCTCCTCTAGGTAGCCATCAGTACTGGGTGCAAGCTCAAGCCAAAAGCCACTTACAAATCAGATCATACAGAGATGGACTGAAAACTAGCAGCACACAGAATCCAACACAATCTCTCCGTATATGAAACTTACAAAAAAAAAAAGCTGAATTGCGGGACTATGTTCGAGCGTACCATGATGTCCATGTGGAGCCAATCGGCGCCACAATCGAGCATGCGCTGGGCTTCGGAAGCCAGGTTGGCGAAGTCCGAAGAAAGCATCGACGGCGCTATTTTCGCAGTCACTCCCATTCTCTCTCTCTCTCTCTCTCTCTCTCCCTCTCTCGAATGATGGATTGTGATAGGAAGGTAGCTGAAAAGCTTGACGTAAACAAAGTAGACGTCTTGCGAGGGAAAGAAACGGGTAGGCGTTGAAAAGGAGACGCAGACTATATGAGACCCGGGTTTGGTGAACGACGACGATGCAGAAAGAACTCAGCACAGAGAGAGGGAGGGGAATGGCCCAATAGGAATGGCAGAGACAATGGGCTGGCCCGCACTGGGCCTGAACCAAAACAAGGCCCATTAAAATTCATGGGCCTGTGCCGTTTTATTCCGAGGATGCAACAGTATCAAGATTTGCTCGACCAAAAAAAGCCGAAAATTAATCAAGTTATTATCAGGCCAAATCCCAGAAAAACATCTTTAACTCTTGTCTTTGGGAAAAGTGTAAAAAAAAAATCATAAATTTATTGCATTAGTGTCAATTCAGTCCTAAATATTTTATTGATGTCAATTCAGTCCTAAATCTTTTATTGATGGTGCCCATTTAGCCCTAAACTTTTTTTTTATTTATGCCAATTCAGTCATAAACATTTCGTATTTGTGTCAATTGAGTCAGTCCCATCAATTTTGATCGAAAATCATTGAAGTGGATGTCGATTGTCCTACATGGCACAGATGGCGCTGACCTGGCATTTTTAAAATTTATTTAGAATTTTTTAATTTTTTAATTTTTTTCTTGCAATTTTTTCCCTAGATTAGGGCCCGCAAGGGTCGTCGGCAACCGTCATCAACGTCGTAGCCTCACCTAACCCTAGGAGCGTTGTCGCCCTCGCCCAGCCCCAGGCAAGGTGTCGCCAGCCCTCGCTTAAGGCCGGCAAGGGTCAGGCCCCCATCGTAAAAAAATTGCAAGAAAATAAAAAGAAGAAAAATAAGTTAAAATTATTTTAAAAAATTAAATATTATTAAAAATGCCACGTCAGCATCAATCGTATCACGTAGGACAATCGACATCCATATTAGCTAGAAAAAAAGACTCGCAATATTGCCCTATTTTCTTTTCAAGGCTCGGAATATTTAAGTATTTGGTCATTTTTCCAATCAGAGTTCAGAATATTGCCCTATTTTTTCGAAAAAAAAAATAGAATTGTAAAAAAAGTATGGATATGTACATGTTGATGGAAGACTAATTACAAAAGTCACAAATAGTCATGGCCATGGGCCGGGAACCGCCGGTTCCAGTTCCAATTTAGGGGGAATCGAAACCAAGCCCTTAAGTGGCGGTTCCAGTTTCGGTTTTGAACTTACGGTTATGAGCCGGTTTCAACCCTTGTTCCGATTCAAAATCGAAAATGAAACCTTCGATTTCAGTTCCGTTTTTGAGTTTAAAATTTAAATTGTAATGAATTTGTAATAAAATCATAATCAAATTATCAAATAATGAATTATGAAATAAAAGAAAATAATGAATTATCAAATACAATTTGTAATGAGAACATAAATTGTTGAATTTTTTTTTATCAAATACAAATTGTAATTTACAAGTTGTAATTGGGGAAAAATTATCAAGTACAAATTGCAATCAAATTCGGAAGGGGAAAAAAAAGGGAGGAGGGGGCTTGAACTTAATAAATTATAATTAAACGCCCACATATTTTTTTAGGGATAGAATAATCAAAACTCATGTAGTTCTCTTACATGTGATAACCCCATTTTACCTCATCCTCAATCATCGCTACATGTTTCAGTACCGATGCCGTTGCCAATGACTGAAGTTAAGGAAGATAAGGGAAGACCATCTAAGCGCGAAATCTTACTTACCTTAGTCGTCTTATAATCCTCTTTTGCTTTTGCAGCCCTCGAATGGGAAGAAGAGGGTCAGCCAAACAGTGGGTAGCTCCACTTTGTACATTTGCTGAGGTAGACCAATAAGGCATTTTAGAAAATGGAAGGGAACTTCTCACCGAAGGAGGCAGTAAGAATGAACTTGGGTTCTCCCAATAACGTAAAAGTGTATCATGTCTGAATCTAACTGGGGTTCGCGGATAAGAAATGGATTATCTGATGACCTCAGCAATGGATTCCCTCCCCGAGCATACGATCTTTCTTGTTAAATGCCAGTTCCTTGAATGCTCTTTCTCGCTCCCGAAAATATAGCCATCCCTACCCCCTCCGTCAATCCCACAAGCCAAATCTGTGCACGAGCCTATGCAAACAAGCTTAAAAGCGGTAGATAGCCCGGTTCCTATAGGCCGTGGTCAACGAGAATTTATAATCGGGGACAGCTGCACTGGGATACTCAGAAAGAAGTAAAGCGCATCCACAACTCTTTCTTTTTTAAAATTTTTATTTTATTTTTTTATCTTCATTTTTTCACGGTTTGGAATCGACGATTCCGAGCCCGATTCAAGGTTTGAAGAAATTGTAACCGGGCCCTTACGCCATGCGTCGATTTCAAGTTGGAATCGCAGGCCAGATCAATGGGCCGGTTTCGGATTTAACCCGGGCCGATTTCGGGTCAGTTCCAAGCTCAACCCAGCCCCAAGCCACGACTAGTGACAAATCTTTTTACATTACAAATAATAGTCTGTGGGGGAGAAAATATTAGGTACAGACGTGGTGAATCTGACGTGGTCCAGACCACTCTTCATTGCGCGCCACGTAGCAAAAAGGGACCCACAGTCAAAGAAAGGAAGAAAAATTTCTCTCTCCTCTCTCTTCCTTCACTATCTCCATCTCTCGTCTTGCTTCGCCCTCGGAAATCCAGACGACGACGGGCGCCATAACCACCGAGCTCGGTGGCCACCATGGTCGGGAAATCAAGACGACGTCGACCTTCGCGGCTGGGATGCCAATTTGACGATCTCCCCCACTACGGTCGGAAGCTCGAGCCCATGGCTCATGGCCGCCATCCATCAGAGGACGTCGGTCACGGCCTCGGAGCTCAAGCTCTCGGCTCGCGGCCGCCGTGGACACGGACCTCGAGTTCTCCAGCTCGATAGCCATGGCGGCCACGAGATTGAGCTTCTCAACCAAGGACAGAGAAGACATCGGCCACGGCCGCGGAGTTCGAGCTCGAGCTCTTCTGCCATGGCAGCCACGACGAGCCTTAGGCTCGAGGTCCAGGGCGGGGATGGAGAAGATTTCGGTTAACGATGTTACAGAATCCATTAGAAGCGAGCCAATTGCGAAAGACTCGAATGTGCTCTTTCCCGCAGCCCCTAACGGCGGTAGCTCGACTCTAGGTCGGAGAAGGTGAAAGACATCAGACGGAGGAAAGAGAGGGTGGGAGGTAGGAGACGACAGGCGAAAGAGAGAGAAGAGGGCAAGAGAGAGAAATTTTTCTTCTCTTCTGACTGGTGGGCCCCGTTTGGCATGTGTCGCATGATAAATGGTGGTCTGGGCCACATCAGATTTACCACATCTGTACCCAATATTTTATCGTCTGTGGGGTCCTGGGGATCCCACTCTTGGGAAGACGCTATGCATCTATGCTACCTGCTAGCATGGAGGAAAAGAGACCACGTGGTCGGCGGGCCTCATCGAACGTGATTTATTGTCCAAGAATGTTACGAGATGTGCTAGAAAAATAGCAAAATGACAATCACGATAATGTCTCGACCGACGGCGACAAAGTCGTGATTTCGGTCGTCACGTGACGTGGCCAACCCACTCGACTCAATCAATAATTCACAAAAAGAAAAGGAACACGTCCTCAACAATTGTGACGTCATCACGTCGCCATTGCCACGTCCTCCCCCGCTCAATTCCGTGGCAATTGGACCCGCGGCCCCACCCCAACTGCGATGGAATTAGGCCACCGCGTACACACAACTTTTTCAATAGGGCCCCCCATCGCTTGCACCGTGGATTGTCCGATTCGTGCCCCGAGATTTGACAGAACATAAAAGGTCGCGTGGTTTCTGGACGAAATTATTCCACGTTCTTGCAATACGCATGGTTTCAAGTTCCATCCCGCTTGTTCATTATTCCAAATTTGTATGTCGAGACCTTTTTCGGTCTAGCACCGAATGATGATGGGGCATAACAATCTTGTTGTTGGTTCCAAACAACTTGAATATTATTAGAGATAGAGAGTTCGCTAATCATAATCGGCGCACGGGTTGGGTAGTTCCAAACCGTGGATTGTCTCGTATCTTTTCATTCGACATTCGTTTCATTTCTCATGTTGTGTGCAAGCCGAATATCATTCGGTGATTTGCGTATCTCGAGATGATTATAGGTTATCGGTTTCGAGATGAAATCGATTCACACTATAGAATCGGAAACCAACCCTTTCTACCCGAGCACCAAGCCTCACGAATTTTTGCTTCTTCATGCACTCCGATCCCGAACCAGAGAACAAGAAATAGAATTGGGAGCCAAACCGGTTGTTCCTGGTTGCAAAAATTTGAGACCATGGTCTGTTCTTGAGTTGGATCGGGACCGGTGCACAGCCCTAAAGATGATGTGTCACAACTTTGTAAAATTCAAATCGGATCAGTTGCCTAGAAGACCTAGAACCCAATTGATGCTATTGTACTTCACGTGCAATGTAAGTGCCTCAATCGAAACATCCCCTAAGAAAGGATGTACCTTTTTATTTTCAATTATTGCAGTACATGCTTTATAGTGCCTCATATCCGGGTACTAGTACAAAGTACGTGCCTTCGATCCAAACATCTTCTAAGTGCTTCGTAGCGCCTAATATCCAGGTACCACCTCGAGAGTTGGACGAGTTACGAATACATGTACTCGTCCCTCGGAAATGTATCGATAAATTATACACGAGGCTCGTTTAGTTGATACGTCCAAAATGGAACTTCTATGTAATCCCTAGTAACATGACATCGTGGTCGATATGGTCCGATCGCGTGGTAGTTTAGATGAACATAGACGAGTGGACAGGAAGGCGAGAATTGTGACTAAGGGGAGCGACAAAGTCAAAGCAAAAGATCCCGCGTAGCGAAGCAATTTTCTCAATGAGGTAAATGGAACTATCAGTCTGGTTCGGATTAGACAGTGTTTTGTCTCGATCTGAGGTTGCTTTGGTCCCCATCGCCTTCCTTAATCCCAAAAACCGACCCAACTCCCACTAATTAACTAGAAAGAAGTGCATGTCATAGGCAGTAGGCACGACATGTCTTGTTCCGATCTGGGATAATAAGCTCGCGAGCTTGGTCACTTATATTCTAATACATTCGAGGAAACAATGGACAGCAGTGAGATGGGAAATTGATTATGTAACGATTTTTGGATGACTATTATGCTAACCGTCTGTTTTTTTTTGCCATAAAAATAAAATAAAAAATCCAATTGAACATTATTATGGGGTTTACTCTTTTAAGAATTTGTGACTCGCGATATATTATAATTCTCAAAGTTACCCAAAAAACGGTTATGCCAGTAAAGTTTGGTGAGATGCGCGAGTTCTTAATAGCATCAGTCTTAGTTACACAATCTATTTCCCACGAACATATCATGAATATGCATGTATGATAAGATAAAAAAAAAATGGTTCGGAATTTTGAAGAAATAAAAAGGTATGCCAGATTCCGTACTTTAGTATTCAGATGATTTGAGGTATTTCAAGTGTTGCGTGCTAAATAAACATCAAAATGCCAATGCCCACAGGATTTACAAAGAAAGTCAACTAAACAACAGGCATGTTGCCTTGCAGGTATCATGGGTGCGGGGTTCTACTTCCGAGCTCTCCAAAGAAGCAGAGCAAAAGCCGGAGAGAGTAGAGTTGAGGGTAGGATATACAAAAAAAAAAAAAAAAAATCCCAGGAAAATGACTTTTTTTTTTAAAAGAATTTTGCGAGGATTGTTTTCCTTAATTTTGTAATGGAATTTCAAATATATTGACTTGTGAATTTTAACTTGCAAATTAGAAATGGTGAAAGAAGGAAGGACGCGACCGGGTTTTCTTTTCCTGAATAAACATCAGATCACTCAAGTCACGGGAGGGTGATCTTATCTTCTTGTCATTTTCAACTTTAGCTAGACATGCTTTTTGGCAATTTTTTTTTTGTCTTTTCCAATGAACAAGTTGAGGTCTAGGGTTCGTGCATACCACGAAAATCTTGAAATTTTGAAAAACATTTTCAGAGAATTGATTAGTTATATCATTTAAAGAAATTAATCAATGAAAAAAAGCCTTCATTATCGATAAAAAAAAATTCATATCTAATTATTTTCATGGACGATGAAAAATTATTCATTTAATAATTTTGATAAGTAATAAAAACGATAATTTTCCAAGTTTTATGTTTTTTTAATGAATAAATGTATCCTAAATTGAGATCCATAACCCAATTTTGTTTTAATTGCCTCCAATATACCGTCGACATTCTCCTTGTTAGTCATTCTTCTCTGTGAGAGGATGCGACTCGGCTTGCAATACTAGCCAAAATGCACACTTGATATGTACCTTCAAAAAAGTTGGCTTTGAAAAGATTTCACAAAATCATTTTATGGTAAAATAGTTGGGCAAGTGATTTTAGGGTGGGTAGATTTTGGACTTGAAAACCGTAACCTACCCTATTAGGATGAATTTTTAATTTTTGAAACCCGAAAGCTACCATATACATCATGTCAATCCAGTCCGGTTCGGTTCCAAGATTTACAGAGAATCGGCCAATTCTTTTTTTGTTCATTTTTTTAGTCCTTGAGAATGTTGCTCAAGTCTTCGATTATTCAGTTACAACAATTCAAGCCTCTATAGACTGTATCAGGTGAAAAATGAGAAATGGAGTTTGAGTGTTTTCGATTCTTCTGGTACGTCTGAGTGACCGATCTATAGGAGATTCGCAAGCTTCAAATGGTTGATCCTTATTATGTGTGTGTTTTTGTGGAGAGAGAGAGAGAGAGAGAGAGAGAGAGGAGAGAGAGAGAGAGAGAGGAGAGAGAGAGAGAGAGAGTATAAAATGCAAGGTAAAACTAAAAGGAGAGAATTTCAATCTTTCAATCCGATCCAATTCCTCGGTTTGGCTTAGTTCCGCACACCAAATAGAGAACCAGACCGGTAATAACCGGTTTCAAGAATTTGGAATCGTGGAATCGGACCAGAACCAGCCGACTAGGATCGGTCCAATACGATGCTCAACCTTTGAAAGAATAAGTTGTTATAAATTTGAGGAAACAATGACTCGTGGTAATATAGGTGAGTTCCTACTATCAATAGACTTGGTTAAGACATCACATGGCGACGATTTTCCTGAATTTTGAACTTAGTGAGCTATAAATATTAACTTACAAATTAGAAGAAGTGCTAGAGCGAACGGACAAAACCGGAGGTTTTTCTCCTAATAAGCAATCATTCAAGTCACGGGAGTGTTTCTCCACCTGTTAATCTAGATATAAATTCGGTTGATCTTATCTAGTGTCGTTTTCAACTTTAGCTAAACATGCTTTTTGGCAATCTTGTCTTTTTCCAATGAAAATTTAAGGTCTAAATCGAAAGCTCCATCGCAATTTCATTTTGCCACCACTTTGATGACCGTGACCCTTGAGAGAGAGAGGAGAGAGAGAGAGAGAGAGAGAGAGAGAGAGAGGGGGGGGGGGGGTGGAGAGAAAGAGGATTTGAGCTTGGTCGGCCGGAAGTGAGAGAAACGGAGTATGGGGCCATGGCGGTCACGATGAAGGCGGTGGCATGCCGGAATGAGAGGTCGAATGCCAAGCTAATGTAACGGAGAGTTTTAGACAAAGATATAGGTACTTAGGTCATTTTAATTAGGCAGAAGTAGCGCATTTGCGATTAAGAAATCAATTGCTGCAATCCTTTAAAAGTAAGAGATTCCATTCATTTTATTTAACAGGACATATAGTTTACTTTCCGAACGAAAATCTATAAACCTTCGGCCCGCAATATATTTCCACAGGCACGAACTCATTCATCGCGGGTCGGCTAACGACCCGCACCGGTTTTTCTAACTACCTACGGGTTATCAATTCAACAACATTCTCAAGAAAATAATTTTTTTCCACTCCATCATCATCGCTTATGTCATTAGAAAGATGCACAAATTCTAGGACTTAACCACCTAATTTCGAGCCACCTTTTGAGACCTCCCCAAATTTTCTTTAAAGCTCACAACAAAGTTTGAAAAAGTCTTAGGTTGTGCTTTGGTAGGTAGATAAGAAGCCAAGGTCCGTGGCATTTACGCGGAGGGTGGCACTATTGAATGCTTAGGTTACATACTTGAAGGCCACCTAACTAAATCACTTGTCCGGTTCTTGAGCATTAAATCAAATCCTTAAACAACCATCAATTGACATTCTAGAGGACGAAATTGGACAATTGAAGAGTCAATTTGGGCCAAAAAAGGAAAGAGAGAGAGAAAAAAAAAAACAAAGGGAGGAGATTCAAATTGAAAGGTAAAGTTCAAGTCCTTGAGTTCTAAAAATACCCATCAAGATATTTGTATTCATCGATGGGTCAAAGATGTCAAAATACAATGATGTCCGCACATCAAATGCAAGTTCCCCTTCGGATGAAATAGGAATTTTTTAAACCCGTGCCCAATCAAAGATTAAGGACACACGAGCAATGAAAGAGAAATAATGTCCTAAAAGAGGAACAAACAAATGGGACGTGCCCTTGATTTTTCTATCTTTCCTTTTTCTTTAGTGAAGCAAAATTCTCGCCCGAAAAGTTTGATCAAAATAAAATCACTTCATATGCTACGAATTTCATTCCAATCAAATGATTCGCAGCTATCAACATATCTTGCGATGGTAAAAATGTATTGTTCCGAGAAATTCTCGAATCAAATTATAAGGCAAAACGATTTTTAAGAAGTTAATCGTATCTAATTCCCGAACCACTTCAAGCTCGGGCAACTTGACTTATGTCCACTCAGGTTTCCTGTTCTTCTTTTTTGTCAGAACAGTTCACATGAGAATAATTGATTGGTTTTTATCGTGAATGGCACCTAAGATTGACTTGCCATGTGTTAAAACCACAATTACCAATTTCTCAAAATCTCTGATTTTTTTTTTCCATTATTTTTCACCAAATTTATACTTTAGCAGCACACAACAAATAACGCCAAACAAATATAAAAAAAAGGCCACGTCACTGGTTCATTTCTCTATCTCCTCTGTGAAAAGTTCTCTTTTTTGTTTGGGTGCTCCAGACGCTGCAATGGTTTCTGTGCTGTCGGTTTAGAAAGAGTAGGGAGGGAATGGGTTCGTGCGTTTCATCAGCTCGTAGGAACTCCAGCTCCGCCGCGGCGATCCCGCCTTCGCCGATCAAGGAAAAGGCCGTCGACGGCGAGGCTCCGATCAACGGCGGCTTCCTCAAGTCTCAGTGGTCGCCTGGTCCTCGGTCAACGACGAGTTTCAGAGACTACGGTGCGATCTCGACGTCCATCTCTTTTTTCCCTTTGATGTACTTTTGGGAGGAGGGCGTTGGTGTGGTTAATGGAAGCAGGGAAACGGAGTGGGGCTTTTGCTTCCGGCTTTTCCTTTCGTCGTGTAAAGGAACGCCTTTTTTCATTTCCCTTTCTTTATCATTTTTTTTGTATGATTTTTCGGTGTGTGTCCGAAGTAATGGTGTTTTTGCACTTTTATGGATGGCTTGATTATGAAATGATAGCTTATTGTCGAAGCACAAACGAGGACAATCCACGAGCTTCGCCTTTTGTATGGTCATGACGAAATGGTTCTTTTTGTGCTTTATTTTATTGTGTAGTTCATTTTGTTAAGCAATCTGCTTTGTGAAGCTTTAGTTCGCAGATGTGTTGGCCTTTGCCCCTCTTTTTGATGGAATTTTTGAGTCCTTATCTCGCAATTTGCCCGGTCTAGGAGTGTTTCCGGCAATTGGATGATTTGTTTGTTTATTCACTTTCGCCCATGATGATCTAGACTAGTTAACTTTTGTGATGATTGGAATACTGAATCTGCAAAGATTGTTGCTCGCGGAGGCTTTAATGATTTCACATCATACTTACCAACCCCGTTTGAGGGAATAGTCACCCGGAAGAGACAGGACCTCTCCTATATCTTTTGACTGCTTGGTCTTCTCTGTATTGAGAAAGTTTCATTGTAAGCAATGTGTACATCTAGGCCGTATAAGTGGCAAGTGACAATGGGATTTCCGGTATGGAGCTGTAGTCTATATGATACTGAACTCAGGGGCACGTTTGCAGATCGAAGAGTTGTTCTATTGCTCCCTGCAAACACTAGTTGTGGTGGAGGGGCGTTCGGAGGGCATGTTTCCATTGGGGCTTCACTCAAATCTGGACTTTGTCTTGTGAGACTGAGAGGCAAAGTAGAATGCAGTTATAAGATTAAATAGGACAGCTGGGTCATTAACTTCATGTAGACAATTGGAATTTTACGTTGTATCTAGTAAAAATTTAGTAGGTAATTTTCAAACACTTCGGGTTGCAATTGTTCTTGACTTTGTGTCGAGTTTCCTTCAGCTTCATCAGATGAGAGGTCAATGATGGACCTTAATTTTGATTAAAATAGTATGTTGATTGTTGAAAGATCATTTGGACAGAATAGGCTGAACCTAGTCTTTTCCTATTAAGCACATATTTTTACTACCAAACTATCTTCTTTAATTGCTATATCTGTTCAAAGTGTTTTCCTTTTCAAGGAAACTATTTTTTTCACTTCTTATACTTACCATTACTTCTTTTCAGCAGTGCCATTTACGGTGCCTAGACCAAGCAGCACTCAACCATCCTTCCATTTATCAGAGAGTGGTGATGATGTTTGCATCACTAATTTTTCTGTTTTATTGTTGTTACAATGAGCTGACTAAAAGAATGGGTTATCGTGTCTGGATTTGATCTTTGAGCTGTGCGACCCAGTTTTCTTTGCTTCTCTTGATGCTTAAATCTGAATGCGTGCTGTATTGAGTTGCGTTTTTTCCTAGGTGTGGTTTCATTTTTCTTATATTGTCGATGCTTGAATTTGAAATATCTATCTTTGTCAAATGCAGGCAATAAAGAGGATGTTTTCTTCGATTCGAAGCCCTGGTTAGAGTCGGACTGTGACGATGATTTTTTCAGTGTCAATGGCGGTAAGAAATATGTGGGGTGTTTTGTGGTTTGTTTAATGTCCCACTAGTTGCCTCCTTCCTTTTATCAATTTAAGTTGCTCTTGGTTAAGGAGGATGCTTTTAAGCTACCACTACTCCTTGATTTCCCTTGTAAAATGGCAGGTTTTAGACAACTATCTTGGCACTCTCACCTTATTAAGCACCACTCACAAAACCTTCCCCCCCCCCCTTCGCTCTCGGATAGGCGCGATGAATTGGGTATTTAGTCTTCTATTGAGTGAAGTGATGGCAATCAATTGATGTGCCTGACACCATATTGACATTGAGAACAGGGGCCGCAAACTTGTACTGATCTCTAATCGATAATTCTTCGGCCAAAGTGCATGTGTCAAACACCGCAGAGTTTGCTTTTATTCATCATATGCCTTGAAGCTAACAACTGCATGTCAAATTCTGTTCAAAGTGTTAGTGGGTTGATATCATTCTAACAGTACTTTTTGTTATCTGTGTGCTCATTCTTGTTTCTACTGCAGATTTCACTCCTTCTCGTGGGAGTACTCCTTCCCGTGGAAACACTCCTATCCACCCATCCTTATTCGGGGGAACACAATTGGTTAAGAATGCCCCTCAGGACAAAGGACCTGTCCCCGTTCCCCAACCTTCCCCAACAAGTAAGAAAAAGAAACTCGCTGAACTTTTCCAAGAAAGCCTCAGGGTGCAAGAAAATGTTGCCGATCACGATGCTTTGGTTGACAAAGCAACTGCAGAAACAAAGGCTGAAGCCAAGGCAACTATACTCGATGTTCTTCCGAGCTCTAATCAAGGAACACCTTACATCTCTAAGCCCACTTCCATGCGTAGCAGCGAAAGGACTCCTAATGGAGACTATGTGATGGAGAGTCGGAAACCAGTTAGAACCATGCCTTGTTGCCTCCCTAGATTGTCTTCATATGGCGGTTTAAGCGAGGGGAATAAGAAGATGAGCCCTGCAATAGCCGTGCATGATTAGAAACGTTTATCAGCTTGAGCTTTTACATGGAGGAAGTCGGGATCTCTCGTACTGAGAGAGAAAATTCTGATTTTCCCATCCGTGAGACTGTATAGTCAATAGAAGTCTTCAATCTTGTATACATGCTGTTATCTTATGCGAAAGCATGTATATCGCAAACTGAGGCGACTGACTTGAGTATTTTGCTTCTGCACTAAGGTGAAGTAGCATCTTATCGCAAATTTTCTTCTCGCTTATTCATGTCCACCTCGATTTGCTTCTGGATTATGTTTCTGAAACTCCCGCGGTATTCTACATGTAATGAGCGAATAAGCACTTGTTCGATCAGCAATGATCAGGAACAGGGAAAACTGGATCAGGAAGTAACTTGTCTCTGACCTTGGTGAAGACCCGAAACTCCTTAGATAGTTGCAGAAAAGCCGTAGTCCTATTCGTAGATTGTGGAATCTCCTTCACGAATTGCCCCCACTAAGGAAAACATAAAGGGAAAAAAAAAGAAAAAGAGAAGGCAAGCTTCCACGGTATGCAGAAGTGTCAGAGTGAGTACAGATGGATGAATCATGGTTGATAGCTTGGCTTCAAAGACAAGCTTTAGACCTTTTAAACCAACAAATCCTTTGCTTTGCGGGAAATGCAAACTCTGAACACCCTCAATTTCCATTGAAGTGATTACCGTGTACGGATGAGGTTAAACTTGTTGAACATTAATTTCTTCACCAAACATCAAGCGACAAGGGGCTATCTTACAAAGTGAAGCATTCTTGGAAGAAAAGTAATAGCAGATACAATGATGGCGACCCAGATGGAAGATTGTGAACGAGGAAGCTGCGCAGGATCGTACATATAAAAGCGGACAAGAGAATTCCCAAGAAGTAGGAAGGAAGAAGAGAGGGTAATTTACGGCATTGAATGAAAATGGAGGGTGCTCAAAGAGCTGTGCTGGTACTGCTTGTGGCTTGCTGTGTGTCCTTGCTGATCACCCAACAGGCTTCGGCTGCGAAACATGTGGTTGGAGGAAGCCAAGGCTGGGACGAATCCACCGACTTCGACTCCTGGACGTCTGCTCAGACATTCAAAGTCGGCGATCAGCTCGGTAATGTCCCCGGTTTTTTCTTCTTTCTTTAGGCGCGGCCGGCCCGTTCATAGTAAAAGCGTCAACTTGCTTTCACGAATCACGAAATGACACAAAATTTACGTTAGAAATTTCGAGGATTTGATTTCGAGACTGTGTTGGGCACATTCGTTTGCATTATACCGTTCGCTGAATCGGACATGGCTAGCCATACATGGCAGAAATACCGTTCCATTGCGAGATTGTAGCAATTAATCGTCCGTCCAATCCGATATGACACGGTACAGCCAACCAAGGCTACCACGAGCGGCCGGGTAAAGAAAATATCCTAATTGTAATCACTTAAAAAAAAAAAGTCTCGGTAGATTGTGATATTTTATGTACAAAACTACGAGAAAATGCATGCGAACGACGACGTGTTACCATCGTGGGATTGGCTCCTTGAGCGATCATAAAAGCTCTTTGTATCCCTCATGTCTCTTGATAGAGAGCTCGCCTACTTTTATCTGTGACTTTCCCAGATAAATCAGGATATGATAAAATTTATCCCTCTTGTCTCTTGCTACGTTTGGCAGTCAGGATATAAATCAGGATATGATAAAATTTATCCTATCCTGTGTTTGGTTCCTACTCAGATAGGATATAGCAGGATATAAGGGGATATAGCATAGATATAATTATCCTAGGGGGAAGGTAGGATAAGGGTGGATATGATTTCTTTTGTTTATGGTATAAAAACTATTTTTCTGAATAACAAACTTCTTATATAATAAAATTAAAATAGTAATTATTTTTAAATAAATTTGAATTCTAATGTTAGAAAGAAAAATCAAAATAAAAACTAATTTTTATTTTTATTTTTTATAAATCATATTTATAATTTGATTTCTTTCTTCATTATAATATATAGTTTGTATATGTATACACACACACACACACTTAGTATCTATATAATTAAATATTTTAAGTATAATAGTACAATTTGTTATTTAATGAAAATTTTTATTAAGAAATGATGGAAGGAAGTCAAAATAATAATAATAAAGATTTATAATTAAAAAATAATAAAAATGAAGCAGAAGAAACTAGATTTTAAGTAAATAAAATGATTTCTCTAATTCTTGAAGAGGAAGAGTAATGAAATTTCTAAAAAAATAGCATATCCATCTCCGTCTCCCAAACTCTAGTTTATATGGAAGTTTCATGATTGCTTTGTAGCTTTATAGTTTATTATAAAACTTTACGAAAATAGCGAGATAGTTGAACTTACTCTCATTCTTAACTTTTTGGTTCACATAAAAAGCCTAAGAAAACAGAAAGAGAGTCAAACTTTTTTCTTGTCTATGACCTTGTGTTTCATATTGAGGTTTAACGAATGTCGCGAAAAAAGAAAAAAAAAATTTAGCAAAAGTTGAATGTTTATATTTTATTTTTTTTACTAAATTCAGCAGTGAATTACAATAGATTCTTATATTTTTCGCTTGTGTTTTTTCAAATTCATTTTACATTGATATATCGTATGTACCAAACAATGAATATGATATGATATGAACATATCAGGCTCTATTACTGCGATTCACCAAATACAAGATACAATATGGCAAAATTCTTGAATATCCTATCAAATCCTATCATGACTAAAAATTCGGGCGATGAAAACTTAGAATTTTCCTTCCCGTTTTGAAAAATTACAGAAAGTCCATGTACGTGATTTTAGGTGTCTAGCTTCAAATCCTAGGAACAACCCATTTGCCAAAAATGGAAATTTCACCCAACTACTGTACTGACTCCGTTGAGCAGTGTTCAAGTACTCTCAAGGCCTCCACAGCGTGGTCGAGCTCGCCGGTGAGGCCGCCTACAAGAACTGCGACATCGGCACGAGCGTCAACTCCCTCAGCACCGGCAACGACGTCGTCAAGCTCGACAAGCCGGGCACCCGCTACTTTGCCTGCGGGACCCTCGGCCACTGCGGCCAGGGCATGAAGCTCAAGGTCACCACCGTCGCCGGCAACGCCCCGTCCACTCCGGCGTCGGCGTCTTCTTCGTCTTCATCCTCTCCAGCTTCGGCGTCTGCTGCCAGTCCCGAATTTCCAGGCTCGGCATCTCTCGTGTCCCTGATGGTCCCGGTGATCCTCTCTGCGTTCTCAGTCTTTTGAATGCGTTTTCTGGTGATGATGGGGGAAATGGTACAGAGTATACTGGAAGAGGAATTATTTGGTAGATGGGTAAATTGTTCTGATTGAGTATGTATTTATGATGTCTGTTGTTGTAGAAGTTGGACGCGAGAGGTGCGTGTAGTTACTGAAGCGAATTCAATCCGTCATTCGTTGGTACTTGATGGACGACATTGTATGACGTTCTGGGCCTTTTGTGTCTATGTTTGTGGAGAGAAATCATGATTTTTGCTGTTAACTTTGTATTTGAATCCCTTATTAGGCAATTCGATTCTTATTATTACAACAATAGTGTCGGATCAGATTCTTGGCTTCGAATCGATAACTGAAGAAAGTTGAGAAGGTGGAAAAAAAATCCTTCATAAGCACAGAGAAAAGCATCTGCTTCTACTGTTTATTTCTTTAACCACTGTCCCATTTTGGATTTGGCATGTTGGGTTCTGCGTTTCTTCTTTGCTCGCGTTTTGTAAAATTAAGTGTTGAAAAGGAAGACCGCTCGACTTTAGCACTCACAGCCTAGGAAACATGCATGAACAAGTATGTGGGGAAGGAGGACCAGTTGCAGAGTCTTGTGGAAACTCTGATGCCATGAGGTGAGATTAGGTCTCCATTCAGCTTGCATTCAGAAAGAAAGAGACCTCATTAGAGATCCATAAAGCAGAAATTGAGAATTGAGCGATCAGGTGAATAATATCGAGGGAAAAAGAGTTGCGAAAGAAGAATTATATATTGATCGAAAAATTTACATCCTCACCATATCTCTCTCTCTCTCTTCTTTCAAGCGTGACCAAATAATATGAAATTGAAAAAATCGGTTGTTGCTCTGAGAATATCAATCTTTTGAAGTCTCTTTCCACTGGGAATTCAGAGCTGCTTGATCTGGATGAGGACTAATGCTCCCCTTCTCTGCTCTTGGATTTCGCCAGGTGAGGAAAGGCGGCGAGAATGTTGTAGGCCCTCAAATCCTGCCTCGTCAAGATCCCAACCACCGGAGACACCTGCAACTCCATGCACACTGTCAGGTAAGTGAAATCTTCCTTTTAAAAATTTTATTTGTTGAAGCTATACCAACTTTGATGTCTCATTTGTTACAACTGACATCGAGATTCGCCAATAACTATGCCTAATGTGTTGAGATAAAACCACAAAAGAAAAAAGAAACCTTCTTGCCTGGCTTGTAATTTAAAAGTATCAGCTCATGAAGATAATGGGATTGACAAGCATGGATAACTCACCCCAGCTGCTTGATACTTTGGTACGATCAACACATGTCGCAGCCCCACTTGTCTGAAGAGCACCATTGCTTTTGCGACCGACATGCTCTCCACCACTGTGTAAGGAGTCGTGTTCGTGAAGGGATGCAGATCTACATACATCTCCATCTCATCCCTTGTCACGGCTACCTCTTCGATCTTCCCTTCCCTCTCTGCCAAATCAATCCAGGAAAACATCTCCCTCACTTCCCAATCCTCGGTTCTCCTCCTCTCTTGCAGGAACCACTTCTTCTTGATCACTTGAACCAAATGTGCTCTGAGGATCAATCCATGAAGTTCCGTCGGCCCGGTGGCGAGTCCCGCTGGAGGCACCACCTCTTCGTCGACGACAGGAAAACCATTGTGCGTCGTGTTTTTCAGGACTTCCACTATGCGGGACACCTTCTCCACCCCACAGAGGGTGACTAATGCCGGCTTCGCATCGGCAAGCTCACCAACAGTGAGATTCCTCATCCACGGCTCAGGATTGGCATCCAGAAAAGGTAATCCTTTTAATTCTAGTATGATCTCATAGATGCTTGGGTTGAAACTGTCTCCAACTGTTTTGGATATGAGAAGGACGATCATAGTTATCGGTAATAAGAGAAGATTGTTGGTCAGCTCGAGGAATATCACGCAAAGCGAGACGGTCATCCTCATCGAGCCGGACATGAGAGAGGCTGCGCCAAGGACAGCGTAAAGACCCTGATCGATGTTTGTGTAGGAGCCCATGGCCATGCCAAGTAAACGGCCGTAGGCAGAGCCTATAAGAATGATGGGGAGGAAGAGACCTGATGGGACGGCAATTCCAAAGGTAAAGATGCCTAAAATCCAATACAGTAGAAAGAAGATGAGAAGAGAGGTCACGTGGTATTCACTCGGAGTGTTTGTGGAGAAGATGTTCCGAACGGCGTCATCGTTAGTTGTGAGGAGTAGAGTGGCTAGGTCATTGTAATACCCGTCAGGGCAGTTGAATTGCTTGAAGTTGCCTGACCGTCCAGTGGTGGGACAGACAGAATCCGTGAGGGAGGTGTCACACTTCGTGCATTTGGCTAGGAAAGGCAGGCCATACAGGCATATCGAGGTGAACAAAGAGACCATCAGGCTCAGCAGAAGTTTATGTATTCTTCCCTTCCTGCAAGAAAGAGAGCCTCAGTTACACCCGTGACTTATAGGCGACTATGTCCAGGATGCAATACTTAGTACGTCAAATGCTTATTTGATGATACTAACATTTTGGAGAACTCATTTTTCTGGGCTATCAAAGATATACCGACCGTGGGCATTCGACCATCAGATACTGGCAGTTGTATTCTAACATTACCGACCCAAACTTTTCATTTATAAACTTGTCTAATACCAGTGGAGTCCTAGAATCTATTTTAGGCCTTATCTAGTCTTTCTTTTCGACTCGGTATGGAACAGGTTGGAGGTTCTCACTGATTGATCATACTGTAGAGCCTGAGAACTTTTTGGAGGACATAGTTGTAGAGGCTTCCTAGAACTCCCCCGATGATGCCGATCACAGTCACGGGGATGATGTCCATCACATGGTACCTCACAGTAACATTGCTCACGTCAAACATGATGAGTCCTCCCTGTCCGAACAGACCACAGTTGCTGGTGCTGCAGTACTCGATGAAAGCCCTAAGAACCACTGCCACGATGGCGGTGCTGAAGAATGTCCTCCACAGAAGAGCACTCCTCCACCACGTGGCCACCTCTTCGAGAGAGAAGAGCACCCCGCCCACTGGAGCCCTGAACGCCGCACAAACACCCGAAGATGCTCCGCAGGTGATAAGATCCCTCCTGTCCCGGTCGTTGTTGAAGTAGCGAAGCCAACGCCACCTGAGACGGTAATCATCAGGACCGCCTTGTCCAAGCAAGGACGCGATGCAGCTGCCAATGTGCACCAGAGGTCCTTCCTTGCCTAGATCAAGGCCTGCAGATACTGCTCCGATGCTTCCAACAATCTAAGACAGTGGTATTATTTCTCGTCAATTATCGCGACAAATACTTCAAGCTTGAATAGATTAGAATACTCGTAGTCAATCATCATACAGTCCTGCTTCTTTTTTGGAAAGATTTTAATCTAGATCATTGCAACTTGCAAGTGTTCATCATAGTTGATGTCGGAAATGAAAGAGGATTGGTTCAGTATTTGCTGTACCCTGAATCACGAGTAGAAGTGAATTTCAGTTAGAAGATCTCTGAGTACTCTTTTGTTTTCTAGACTTTCAGCATTAAACAGCTGCTTGCTTTTTGACACTACCTTTCAACTGACCTGCACGTAACTGGACCACTCTTCAAGTCTCCGAGCATACTATCGAGCTAGGACCTCTACTATAAAACCTAAAGCCGAGACAATGCTTTTCCGACAAAATCTATGATGGTACTTAGAATTTAAATTGCCTGCGAGTTCCGACATAGATGCCATTTTCCATTGACAACAGAAAGCCCTCTATGAAGCGCAACCCACCTTGACAATCAGCGTTGAGGCACCAAACATGTTGGGAGTGTCGACGCCATTGAGATAAGCTTTAATCTCAGGTATACCCGGCCCTGCTGCCGTCGGAGCAAAACACACGCACAGAACAGCAGCGAACAGAGTCAATATGAAATTGGTCCCAGTGAGAAAAAGGAACCCGGTTAAGTATCTGCATCAAAACAATTGCCGAAAAGTATGAAAATTTCCACGAGTCTTCTTGCTTAAAAGCAGACAAATACTCTCATGAAGGACGACATCACGGAGTGGAGGTGGTCATCACTGATCGAACCTTTCCTTCTCTATGAAATGAACCACCGCCAGAAGTTTGTATCCGGCAATGTTCTCCACAGCAAGATTGATGAGCGTGGCGATGATTCCGGTGAGGAGCCCAACTAGAAAAGCCAGTGTCCACTTCAAGAAGATGTACTGCAACACTTGCACTTTGGATCTGCTTCTCCAATCATGCTTGAACAGATCATTCTCGTTGATCCTGCAAAACAGAACCCACCAAGCACCAATCCGCAGATGAAAATCTTGCAAGGAAAGATATAGACTCATCAACAAAACGGATAAAGTCCCTCCCATAAAAATAAAAATAAAAATTCAAGACAACATGTTATCAGATCCGTCTTAAAAAAAATTACTCGTAGTCCAAGCTCTCTATATGTGCAACTTTAGCTCCAACCATGGCGAGAGGATTTGAAGAGAGTGTCCTGTGTCTCTTGAGCAGTGGCTGCTTCAGTGAAATGCTTTCCGGTTCCGGGTCTCTGTCTTCTCCATCTGCCTCTCCGGCCATGCCGTTTGGCGATGATTCCTCTGCAACTTGATTCGGGTCTTCCTCCATCATGAAGAACAACAAATGAGGACTCTGGACTGAAGAGAAAATGCTCTTCAGCTGTTGTTATAACGCACTCTGTCCGTGCTCATTTTGTCTCACTGGAGTATATATGCTGCATGCTTTGCCGGGTTTCAATCTATGATAACAATTGTTTCACAAGACAAGAATGCACCAGAAAAGAGAGAGAGAGAGAGAGAGAGAGAGAGAGAGAGAGAGAGAGAGAGAGAGCGAGAGAGAGAGCTACATGTGGGCATTAAAAGAGCTGAAACCAGATTGCATTCACAAGAAGATTTTGGAGCTTTGTTTTTTCCCAAGTAATCTGATAAAAATAGCTAATTTCTTACATTACTTGCAAGTCTGGCAATAAAGATCACGCCTTGTTCGTTAGCCATTAAATTTCACCATTATAGTTTCTCTAATCATGCTCGTCAATCATTAGAGGGTCCGGTAACTGGTGGGTCCAGGGAAAGCTATCTAATTCAAATGGAAAGGACTTTTGCATCATCTACCGAACTTGTTTAAGGGCTAACGCTTTCCATTGAGGAGTCCTTTAATGATAAATTTGACTTACAATGAATAAAATATATAACTATGACCAAGTGCTATTCTAGCACGTGGAGATAGATACCCAATCCACGTGATTTTTGCCTCGGACAAGAAAGAAATATGTTGTGGTTTCAAGTCCGAATCTCCCCCTGCTTTGTGTTTGAGAAACAGAGCACACCCAAAGAAACTTTCTAATCAATGAATCATTCACATGATAATTAATATCGTAACTAGCTTTTAGAGTCGTAATTAGAGTAGAAAACTGATCATTTACTGTCCAACGGACACTCTCATGTGAAAATTTCAGCTCCCAGAGAGATATTGAGTTCACCACATTTGTTTTGAATCTACACCTTAATCACGATCGCCTTGCTTAGTCCAAAGATACGCTCCTCCACCGGCAGGAATTTTCTTTTCATTTCCTTATATCAACAAACATAATTTAAGATCTTCTCCTTGTGTTAATTAATAATTAGGACCTGGATCCTCTGCCTTGGTTTTTCTAAGGTAGAGGATCTCCACCCTTGAAATAGCAATAAAATTTATTGCTATTTCAAGGGTGGAGATCCTCTACCTTAGAAAAACCAAGGCAGAGGATCCATACCCCATTATTTGTCGCCCTTGGACCTCCGGTGCTTACGCAGAGGGGACAAATGGAGAGCATCCAGATGGGGGGTGGACACTAGATGAACGGCTCGCGCTAAAACGACCCTTGACGCCATCGAAACGCCACCTTACCTGTCCATCTTCGTACGAAAGAAACAAACAAGCCGGCAATGATCTGTCTCTTTTTTTTTTAAAAAAAAAATTGTTCCGAAATCACAGGCATCAACATGGGCGTCGAGAGTCGAGACCCCACGAGGCCTCGCGTTCCATCAGACCACCAGGAGGCACAGCCGCAGACAAAAAACCGCGATAAACAAGAAAAGACATTCACGACAACTATAAACAGAAGATGGCGACATATGGGTGCATGCGATGAACTGCAGGGCTAGTTGAATGCATTGCTTTGCTCTGCTCTGCACCCAAAAGAAGATTCAATGCCCGAAATGAATGACTACGGTACGCTGCAGAACTTGATCTGGGCACTCATCTTTCGCGACCTCGATAACATAAAGGATCCATTGATTCGAACGACTGTGTTTTTGCTCCTGGAGAAGAAATTCAACGCCGCGATCGCAAGCATTAATCTGTTTCCGCAACTGTGTGGAATGTGATGGTTGGGAATCGGGTTCGATTGAATTGGGGGGCGTCAAGCATGTTGAATGAGAGCGCCGATCACTGCGGTGCGGACTAAATTTATTAAAAGCTCGTGCGGCGCAAGAGTGGAAGGTCCACAGCCCCTCATGATCCCAAAAAACAGAGGAGAGGTCTTCAGATCCGTGATCTCTTGTGAGCGAATCAAACGGACAGGTGTATACAGAGAGAGGAAAGGCAAAATAACTAATACTTCTAGTGTTCGTTACATAATAAACCTGCCATAAGCAACGGCAATATGAAATACAAGGGGCTATATAATTTCCCTCCTCGCCCTCGTCCGACCGAGTCCCACAGACCATTCAGACAGCTACTAGAGAGAACCTTGTCCTGGTGCTAACTGTAATGACTCGACCGACCATTCCCAAGAGGCCAAGCCCCAAAAGCAGTACTTCGAGTAGGCACACAAAGCGGTGATCGGTTGGTCCCCGTGTTGAATTCGATATCGGACTTGAGATGTCACAAATCAAGTCGTGGCAATTCCATCGAATGGATCTGGGACATTGATTTGTGTGGACGATGGAGCATCAGCTCGACACCTTTGGATTAAACTCGCTCAAGGCCTTATCCCTTTTGGTCCATCTCGTGCTGTGCCGAGCCTCGCCCTTTTATCTTTTCGTGTCCATTGCAAGATGTAGATCACTTTATCGCGGCAATGTTCTCGGTCGGGCACGCTCGGAGTCAGAGCTTTAATGCCAAATGATGCTCTCTTATGAAGCGATTATAGTTGACACCGCAATTCGATTCATTTCTGTCCCGTCTGCCATCGCAGAAGCCCGATCTCGAATAGAATTTGCTCGAGTGTTGGATGCTTCATTGAGTTCATAGTGGGATTAACTCGCCCGCCTGTAGTTTCGGACGTTAAGCGGGGCCGGAATCAAACTGACGGGGGAGAAGGAGAACACCACTACACGAAGGTTGGCCTTTTGCACATGATGATTGCGTGGCGCAACCACGCGCGACGTGGACCGGGATGTCGTTTTGCGTTTTGGAGGGGGATTTTGAGTCCAGCTCAGCCGAGGGGCGTGGGTCCCATCCCGTTGCTCCCTTATCCAATTCTCATGTGGTGTGTCGTGTTGATGTGAGATGATCCAAAGGCAAACGCATCGGATGTCGCACGGCTCTGTCCATCGTTCTCACGCTCGTGGCCATTCTAGTTTATGATAGAGAAAACACGGCGTCGCGATAGAGAACTTAATTTGGTGCGTGAAAACAGATTATTTTCTAGATCGAATCGCTTGATTCGAATCTGTACATGCGCTCGATGATGAATTTGCGAAAATTAATTTCGACCGCGAGAATTCGAGTTTCGCACGTGCGATTGTGGTGGCTGAACGCGAGAAGTTGTCCCCTAGCCTCAATCTCTTTTGATTATAATTCGCTTGTCTGGATCCGATCAGCTGTCCTTAAAATGATTTTTTTCTTTGTATCGTTACCCAAGTTAACCTTGGTTATCTTTCGTATAAACGAGGCGTGCTGGCTGCATAAGCAATCCATGTTAGAACTGAGGTCAAACCTCGTTAAAATACTTAAATACTAAATCACGCCTCGAGCAAAATAAAACTTTCAAATTCTTCTAGAGTTTGGCCAATTATATATGCACTGTGACTGTGAGTATGACTGTCAAATGGGTGAGTCGAGTCAAAAATTGATCAAACCAAATAATCTCGCTTAACTCATTTTGACCAATTTATATATAATACAAATTGAGCGACCATAGCCGGCTTTATATAACTCATATCCGGCCTGATCCACATTACTATCATATGTATTTTAAAATAGTAACTTTTATGCTATGCATGTGGTGTGTAAAAGATACAATTTTTAACAGTTTTATAAGGGTTCCAAATAAGTTTGCAACTTTTTTCTTTATTGCAAAATTTTCAAAGTTTTACAGTGAAGTATCCGACATCTTTTAAAATCAACAAGTCAATAAATATGCACATGGACAATCATATATAAAACTAGAAAATAAATTGTCCCACCTGAAAATCCCCATCCTGAACCTGCAACTTAAGAGGGATTGCAGGTAAGTTGAGCTTTAGACCTATTAAAAATTCACATTTCATGAAAAAAAAATTAAATAAGAGCCTAAGCTGGCCATTATTTTAAAAAAGCCTCGAAATACCCCCATTATTTCAAAAAATGGCTTGACCAAGGGCATTCTCATCATTTATTTATTTATTCTTTGTTGCTGCTAGCGAGGACCGATCTTGCTTGAGGCGGACAAGGGCTACCTCGCCTATGACCGGCAAGGGCAACCCGCCCAGCCCTTGTCAATGACCGATATGGTCGGCCACCGGTGGAAAAAAAGAAAAGAAAAGAAAAGAAAAAAAAAAGACGCCTTTGAAATAATGAGGTCCCTTCAGTCCTTTATTTGAAATAAAATTTACTTCAGACTTTTATTTGAGAATTATTTGAAATTTTCCCACATTTTTTTGAACTTTATTATTTCAACTCATATCAACCCATTTAGCAAAACTTAGCTAACCCATACACGATACAATTCATCATATACGAATTAAAAAATGACTCTTCGACCAATTTTGACACTTTAACTGCGAGCCCGTTCGTTCTTGTTGCCTGCATTGCTAGGCCCAGAGAGGAAGCTCCTCTCGACATCATCTCGGTTCGCAGGTGGATTCGTTGAAAGCAACAGATACGTGCAACAGGTACTTGGGCCGGATTACAATGTTCTCTGCACTGCAACTACCTTAGTCCTAATAACGGTACGAACGGCATGGCTCACACGAACAACAGCGGGCAAAAGATTGATATGTTGCCCATCTGGTCAGGCCAAGGTCGTTCGGAAAGCGGAACCGATTGGCTTTGCTAATCGGCACTCCTTTCCGGGGCGAAAGTACCCTGGTCCCAATATGTTAATGCCATCTTTTGTTCTCACTGTGAAGTATCCATCGCTGTGGAAGAATCTCGTTAACCCATCTCCAGCCCCAAACCGAACCTGCATTGTAGATTGTTGATGATGGCTCCAGCTCAACCCATCACCAATTCTGTTGACTCTTGGGTCAATTCAATCTTGTGGATGCAAGCTTACCTTATCTTATGCAGGAGGTCAATGCTGTGTGGCTCCAGAATCCATCCCGAGCTTCGATGTGCTCCCGAAATGACAATCGCAGTGCAGAGAACATGGCAAGAAGATCACATCCCGGTTTTAGTATCATCTTTGTTGGAGATTACACTGCAGGAAGGGCGGGTCGACCTTCTTGGATTGCATACCCAATGCTCGGACACCGCCTATTTTGATGGATTCTGCCCTTTAAGAAACCAAATGAGAGAAATATATAACAAGGTGTAACAATATATTTTCTGAGGAAGCATTGAGGAAACAATGAATCCACAGCAGCATTGCTGCAGCATTTCCTTTAGGGGGTCAACTCTACCGTTTAGGCAGAAACACATTTTCTGAGGAAGCATCCAGGAATCATTGAGCCACACTATCTGACTTCGTAAAATGCGTACCACCTTACGCTGGGAGAAGCTTCATAAAACAGTTTTGACAAGCTGAATAACATAGCTCAAACAATAGAGCATATGAAGGTAAACTCTAAATGTAGGCAAATCTTGTTGTTCCACTCACAAAATCATCATGCCACCCATGACAGAGTTGAATGATATGAATATCATTCCGATAGCTTAGTCGAGCTGTATCATGATCAGAAATGCAAAGTAAACTGATAAGGGGCATGGAAGAAACCAGACCAAAGATCATGTAGTCAATATGGCCAATGCCAGCATCAGCTCAACATGTGTGCTATACTGTAAACATTGTTCAACAATAGCTTCATCAAGTGCGCAATCTGAGGGTGAAAAGAATGTTGTCAATGGGAATGGTGTAGTCTAATAATCACCCATCAAGATCGATTTCTCACGACTTCTAATTCCAAGAGTACCTTCGAATAATTTCATCAGCTCTCCCAGTAAGCAAAGATCTCATAGCCTATTATGTACAAGCAGAATGGAAATGATTAAAGTGAAGAGACTGTGTGATAATACTGCAAAAACGTGTAATATACTCAATACTTCAAGAACCGGTGTACTGCAACATAGAAAAAGCAAAACAGCTCCTGAAATCAAAGGCAAGAAGTCCTCAAACAAAAAAGAGCAGGAGTAAATCAATTGGGAATATCCTCTTCTGGAAGATCCCAGTTATCTCCTTCGTCGTCATTCTTCTTACTTGTAGCAGTCTCATCCTTGTTCTGTGAAGCAGCTCTTGAGAAGGGGCGCCTGCACATGCATCAGCATGGAAGACCCAGGTTAGAGAGCGAAGACAACAGAAACACGAGTAAAGGAACATGCCAGACACTTTCATAAAGCGAGACGCAAGACATATTAACAAATCAATACGAAAATGCTAAGTGAAAGAGGAACCGGTAGAGGAGAAAACTACTTCGCAGGAAAAAAAAGGAACACCTTGATACTTACCTACTTCCTTGTGACATGAGGCCTACTCCATTTTATCATATAGAACCTTCCACTCAGTCACAGATACAACTGACAGCATTTGCGACTCGCAAAAAAGACCGCCCGGACCGGGACCGCCCGGACCGGACTGGGATCGATGGTCCGGTTCCCGGTTTTAGGGGGATCCGGTCCGGTCCCCGGTTCCTAAAATTGAAACCGGTGACCGGGCGGTCCGGTTCCTGGTTCCGGGGTCCGGTTCTGGCACCGGACCGCCCGCTTTTTTAAAAAAAGAAAAGCAAAATATATGTTCCTCACTTTTACACCTCTGGTGAAGCATGCAGGTTTTTCTCTTTGCATGAGCTTGAGAGTAGCTAGTTAGCTGAACTGAGTCACTTCCATATTATGTTCTATGTTGTTTCAGATTCAATCCTGCTTAATTAGTTCCTTCTCTTTCCTCATCCTTCCATTTATCGATCGCAATGATAACAGGTAATTTATGCGGCTCATGAACAGAAAACCAACCGGGCGATTTCATCAGATTTTTCAGATACATAGTTACGGAGTTGTCATGGTGCATGAGCATTGAGCTCAATGCTAAAATGCTTGAAAATCCAGTGGGAACTACTTTTTTATGGCCAAAACCTATAGTGGAAGCTTGGTTAATTGTTCTTTCATATCTTAGAGAGAAAGGATTTGTGCCGAATTATTTCTAGAATTCAAACAAGGCTGCAGCTTACACACCAGAGCAGCCTCCCATGGCAATTCCCCCGCCAGAGAAGGCTCCCATTGCAGAAAGTTTCTGCTGGGTACAGATTTGGTACAGATTTCATCCGTTTACTGTAGGTGGCACATGCATATGATTTCTTCTTGTTTGTGTTATTGGTTCCTTGGAACCAAACCGGACCGACGGTCCGGTTCCCGGTTCTCGGGGTGGCCGGTCCGGTTCATGATTCCAAGAAATGGGAACCGGGACTATTGGTCCGGTTCCCGGTTCTTGAGGGGAACCGGACCGAACCGGGAACCGCTCACCCCTATTTGCGAGCAGATCAATACACCAAATATTCAGCAGCAATTTGGAAAGACATGTATGACAAAGTGCCTATACTGTCATTGGTATTGACACTTTTTGGTGATGAATCGTCTTCAACCACTCAAATTCAGAGGAACACAAAAGACAGCTATGGAAGTTGAGTTCCTTCGGGAGGACAGAAAGTGTCATCATCAGACTAGGAACATTAACCATCCTAATTTCATATGACAAACTGCGCCGAAGCCAGACACTGTACCAGCCAACTAGGACTTTCGCGTAGCTAAGACCCCTCATGCCAGAATTGAGAAGTTGTGTCTTCTTATCCGTACTTAAACACTAAGAGCCCAAGAATATAGGTAACGCCACAATCTATGGCCTCCCACAACCCAGACCACGAACTACAGGGCCATCTCTACGGACAAAATTAGCTCAAACGATTAAGAATAGATCAACGAATCAATAAGCCAACGGAAAAGGGGCGATCGGATGAAAAACCTCTTGCGATTGCGCTTCGCAGCCTCGCGAGTCTTGCGCTTCTTCTCGTCCTGCGAGTTCTCGAAGAACCTGCGCCGCTTGCACTCCTGGATGACGCCGGCCCTCATGACCTCTCGGCGGAACCGGTTGAGGAGCCGCTCCTCGGGCTCGTTGTCGTCCACGATCACCTGAACGTTGTACGCCGACCGGAAGAAGAGGGTGTTGGCGTACGCCAGGGAGGGGCACATGACGGAGGACAACTCGGAGGTCGGAGGCTCTCGGCCTTGGGGCGCGGAAGGAGCGGATTCGCGGCGCGATTGCCGGATGGTCTGCGAAGGAGCCGGCGACGGCGAAGTGGAGAGGGATAGGACCGGCGGCGGCGACGGCGACGTCGGCGGCGGTTTGGAGGGTAAGAGGAAGGAGAGGAAGCCGGGCAAAGAGGAAGCCATTGATGAGCGAGGGAGTGACGTGTTGGGTTGTGGATAGGATGAGTTCGGTGTCACGGAGACGCGAGCGCGTGGCGCGTGGTTATTTGTGGCGAGTGGGTCCGGGCAGATGGATTTGAGATCCATGCCGTGCCCGTGGATTTGCAAAACGAAGCGTTTTGTGGAAATCTCGCCGTTAGCGTTAGGGGAACACGAAGAAGTGCTTTTCGGTTCCCTTGTAATCATCCCAAAAGTACATGTAACGCGAATTTCTGCTGTAGTTAGCAATTTTGTTCGAAATTTCGCATGAACAATACCGATGAACTTTGATAGCTACCGGAAAAACGTAAATGTAGCTATATAAGGGAAAATTGCGCAAAAAAAATTAAACCTATAGTACATCTCAATGGATATTTTAATTGTACTGATTCAATCTTAGACCTTTTAACAATGTGGTTCTAAATATTTTGATGATTTGCTAATTTAGAACTAAACATTTCGACTATTTGTCAATTTTGGTCGAAAATTACTAACGTGGCTATCCAATCAGCGTTTGTCATCCTACTTGGCACAGATGGTGGCACTCACGTGAGAAAATTATTTTTGCACTATTTTTTTAAATTTTGTGAGTTTTTCCTTTTCCTTCTTGTCCTTATTTCTTTTTGCTTTTTCTTTTTCCCCTTTTACCTTTTGCCCGCCACCTTCAGGCTTCGTCTGTGGCTGGGCTCTCGCGGTGGCTATCGAATATCCTACGTGGCAAGACCAATAGCCACCGGTAAATTTTAAATGCCGACAATCAACTCGCTTACACGCAATTTATTAGGTGCTGTCAGGCTAGCGGCTCTCAAAAATAAATAAATAACAAATAATCAAAATCTGTTGCTCGTTCCTTCAATTAAGGGTGTCAAAATGGGATTTGGATCGCCTAACCTTTCCTTAGAAGGTTAGGCGCCTGCCCTTGGGATCCGGGCCATCCGTTTTTTGATGGACGGCCCAGATCTTCTGTTTTTATGAGGTAATTTTATATATATATTTTTGTTAGTAATAATCTGGGCCGTCCATTCATAACACGGACAGTCTAGATTTCAAGGGCAGGACCTAACCTTCTGAGGGAAGATTAGGCGATCCCTTTCCGTCAAAATAGCCCGCGCTGGCCCGAAATTTCAGTTAATTTTCATGCCTTTTCTAGCCGGGCGGGCCCGATGCCCGATTTTTTTAACACTCAAATTTTCCTTTTAATTTAATTTTTTAATTTTTCTCTTTTGATATTCTTTCATTTGATAGGTTTGTTAATTGACTTTGATTCAAAAAAAATGAAAGGAAAAAATAATACGGCCAGGGCCGGCCCGAACTCGGTACTGTTCACTTTCGGGCCAGGCCGGGTCGACGGGCGGCGTCTTGTTACTATCATAATCTCTGGAAAATCATTACGCTAACGAAGTCCACCCCCTCCAACATTCGGGTCGGGGATTAACGCGTTTGCTGAATCGCGACGGTGATGGGTCTCGGGCATCAATCGAGTCATCCCAAGAAAGAGATCACCTAACATTTCCTTAGAAGGTTAGGCCCTAACCTTGCAATCCGGGCCGTTTGTGTTATGAATTGACAACCCAGATTATTACTAACAAAAATATATATATATATAAATTAAAAAAAAAATGCCTCCTAAAATTATGAGATATGGGCCGCCCTTCCAAAAATGGACAACTCGAATTGCAAGATTAGGTGTTTAACCTTCTGATAAAAATGTTAGGCGATCTGGATCCGTCGTCCCATCCCAAAGCCCCGAACTTCCGAAATGAAAGGACACGCGAAATGATGCTTCCACGCATGCATGTGTCACGGGCCGACAGATTTCAATCGCGGAATAGCCCGTGCGGCGCTTGGCAAGCCACGCCAAGCCAGCCTTTCCCCTTATCGCACGTCGGATCATACCACGCTTCGCTTAGCTTGGGCATCCGTCACATCGAGTAAGCCGAGTAGAACTCTTTAAGCACAACAACTGGTTTCGGCCTGCCATGGCCATCATCAGGAGAGCGGCATCAGCTCCCGACCAGTTTGTATACGGGAGGCCAAACCCGCCTTCAGAGCTCCTAAGGAATATATCATGTTCGATCCTAGAACTCCTAATACAAACCAATCTGATCCTACCCCCTGACCCAGTTGTCCTATTGCCCTCTACGACGCCTACTCTTCACGATGACACCCCGAGCTTCGCCCTAGCACGAGGAGAACTAGCCCATCTGGGATACGAAACTCCCGGACCGTGATATTCTCCCCCACTCATTCCGCAAACGCCCTCGTTGCGGGTTGTTCTGTCGCTTCCTCGCGTCACACGCTCGCCAAACAAAACAGCAACGGTCTGGTTGCTTCCTACAGTCCAAGCTGTTCGCGAAAGGTCACTTGTGTCCTGAACAAGTGTGGCATTCCTAGCCAACTACGCTCCTCGGCAGTACCTTCGTTCGCCTACCATGCAGCTTCCGGGACGTTTTGTCGCTTCCATGCGTCGCACGCTCGCCCAACAAAACAACGACACTCTATTGGTTGCTCCACGATCCAAGCTGTTCACGAACGGTCACTTGCGCATGACAAGTGTGGCATCCCTGGCCAACTGCACTTCTCGGCAGTACCCATCGTTCGGCAACCATGCAACTTGATCGAGACAAAACCAATAGAGGTTCCACCTTGAAACGTGATAGCGAACCCTAAAATACAGGATCGTTATTCCCCATTCAATGAGCAATCCAGTTCCTTCCTATGCCCCCATTGGCATCCCCGAAGCAAGACGAGAGCCGCACCTTGTCCGAGCCACTGGCCCCGGCGATCACTCTCCGCCCTCAAAGGACCGGGAAGACCACAGGATTTCCCCGAATCACCCACCTACTGGAGGGATCCCGCTCTGATACCAAATTGTCACGGGCCGACAGATTTCAATCGCGGAATAGCCCGTGCGGCGCTTGGCAAGCCACGCCAAGCCAGCCTTTCCCCTTATCGCACGTCGAATCATACCACGCTTCGCTTAGCTTGGGCATCCGTCACATCGAGTAAGCCGAGTAGAACTCTTTAAGCACAACAACTGGTTTCGGCCTGCCATGGCCATCATCAGGAGAGCGGCATCAGCTCCCGACCAGTTTGTATACGGGAGGCCAAACCCGCCTTCAGAGCTCCTAAGGAATATATCATGTTCGATCCTAGAACTCCTAATACAAACCAATCTGATCCTACCCCCTGACCCAGTTGTCCTATTGCCCTCTACGACGCCTACTCTTCACGATGACACCCCGAGCTTCGCCCTAGCACGAGGAGAACTAGCCCATCTGGGATACGAAACTCCCGGACCGTGATATTCTCCCCCACTCATTCCGCAAACGCCCTCGTTGCGGGTTGTTCTGTCGCTTCCTCGCGTCACACGCTCGCCAAACAAAACAGCAACGGTCTGGTTGCTTCCTACAGTCCAAGCTGTTCGCGAAAGGTCACTTGTGTCCTGAACAAGTGTGGCATTCCTAGCCAACTACGCTCCTCGGCAGTACCTTCGTTCGCCTACCATGCAGCTTCCGGGACGTTTTGTCGCTTCCATGCATCGCACGCTCGCCCAACAAAACAACGACACTCTATTGGTTGCTCCACGATCCAAGCTGTTCACGAACGGTCACTTGCGCATGACAAGTGTGGCATCCCTGGCCAACTGCACTTCTCGGCAGTACCCATCGTTCGGCAACCATGCAACTTGATCGAGACAAAACCAATAGAGGTTCCACCTTGAAACGTGATAGCGAACCCTAAAATACAGGATCGTTATTCCCCATTCAATGAGCAATCCAGTTCCTTCCTATGCCCCCATTGGCATCCCCGAAGCAAGACGAGAGCCGCACCTTGTCCGAGCCACTGGCCCCGGCGATCACTCTCCGCCCTCAAAGGACCGGGAAGACCACAGGATTTCCCCGAATCACCCACCTACTGGAGGGATCCCGCTCTGATACCAAATTGTCACGGGCCGACAGATTTCAATCGCGGAATAGCCCGTGCGGCGCTTGGCAAGCCACGCCAAGCCAGCCTTTCCCCTTATCGCACGTCGAATCATACCACGCTTCGCTTAGCTTGGGCATCCGTCACATCGAGTAAGCCGAGTAGAACTCTTTAAGCACAACAACTGGTTTCGGCCTGCCATGGCCATCATCAGGAGAGCGGCATCAGCTCCCGACCAGTTTGTATACGGGAGGCCAAACCCGCCTTCAGAGCTCCTAAGGAATATATCATGTTCGATCCTAGAACTCCTAATACAAACCAATATGATCCTACCCCCTGACCCAGTTGTCCTATTGCCCTCTACGACGCCTACTCTTCACGATGACACCCCGAGCTTCGCCCTAGCACGAGGAGAACTAGCCCATCTGGGATACGAAACTCCCGGACCATGATACATGCACGTCGATATTGACTTTGACTCGCCGTTTCGGACAAGCGACATCAGGTTAAACCCTTTGTAGTTTTAGTGTTTCTCAGCATCCAAAGTATTATCCGCCGCTCCCACCAACGAAAAAACTATCAACGGAAATCGATCCCCAAAACGTACACGGAATAGAATAGATTCAACACGAGAACGCAGAATATCGACTCCATACAGATGCCTCAATAGCTGTAAAAATAAAATAAAATTGGATCTTGAATTTATTAAGAGACTCTACATGCTCGATTCTTGCACCGTCGACGGATAAATAATTAATTTCGTTTCCAATATGTTATCTCATGCAATCAATGCAAGAGATGTAAGAAATAATCGAGTTAGAACTGTAGCTGTACAGATGGTCTACAGAAAGTACGCAAGTAACAATTGTATTCTACGCAAATGGTACTCTCTTACGTAGCCTTTTGATTTCGTCGGTTAAAATATCAAATGCGAAGGATATATATAATATGGGAGCGCCGATCGAGACGTTGGATCTCTTTCGGGCCATCGACGTCGATGTTTGCTTCGGACGAACAAACTCGGCTTGAACCGCAAATCGTCACGAGATGTAATACCGATTGAACGACCAGGACGGAAAGTTCAAGATGCATAGGATTCCCAATGTCTCCCGCATTTGTTTTGTGTCATCTGGATCACATTCCCCGTATGCACAGCACATCGCGCCCCCCCCCCCCCCCCCCGCCCCCCCCCCCCCCCTTTTCTTTATTAACCATGACCAATTTGAGCCGTAATGGGCAGGCCTAACTTTTTGGCCAAAACATCAGGAAAGTGCCAAAGAACTTTGGCGAAAAATTGATCTTTGATCATACCAATCGGTCCCCTTTCCCTTCTCTTGATATTTACAACAGAAAAAATTGACACCATTCTTGTGGTCGGACCCCCACCCCCCCCAAAAGATCACATCCTCAGAGTCGTTGGCTCGTAGGCAAAGCCGTGATTCGGCCTTCTCTCTTGCGGATCTGAACCGGTAACCCGCCGGCCATGTGGGGCCGTCAAGAGAGGCACGAACACGGGGTCGTCCCTATCGAGCGGCCTGATCTCGAACCGGCGCAGCACCGAGGCCACCACGTACTTCATCTGCATATACGCCATCTCCTTCCCAATGCAGTCCCTCGGGCCGGCCTGGAAAACCGGGAACCTGTATGGACACATCTTCTTTAGCTCCCCTCCTTGCTTCCCATCCGGTCCCTCGAACCACCGTCCCCGGCTTGAACTCGAGCCGATCTCGCCCCCAGATCGCCTCCATCCTCCCCATCCCGTAGGGGGAAGTACGTCACTCTGTCCCCAGCTCGGACTGGAGTCCCGTCCGGCAAGACGTCGTCGCCGACGGCGTGCTTCGAGTCCCACGCGACCGGCGGGGTACAGCCTCATCGCCTCGCACAGGCATGCGCTCAGGAACTTGAGCTCCTTCAGCGAGTCGTAGTCCAGCTCCCCCTCGGCGCTGTCTACTTCTCCGATCAGCTCCCGCTCCGCCTCCTGGTTCCGTGAGAGCATCCAGAAGAGCCACGTCATCGCCGCCGAGGTCGTGTCTCGCCCGGCCATTATGAAGCTGATCACCATGTCTCGGATCACTTCCTCGCTGTAGCCCGCTGACGCTAGGCGCGACAAGAGATCTGTTTGACTGCTCGAGCTGCGATCCCCTGTTTGGACGATTTGCTCCGCTCGATCTCGAATCAACCGAGCAATGCTCGCGTGAACCTCGTCCACAGCCTGCTTCAGCTCGCGCTCCGACCCGACTCCGAGCCTCCTCTTGATCCTCCAAATCGCTGATACAGGCTCGGCTCCGCGGCGCGCGCAGATCGCCGACGAAATGTCAAAGGCTCTGGCGAGCGGAGAGTCAGGCAGGGAAAGCTCGAGAGAGCAAACCTCAGTCCCTAGCGAGACTCTGCAAATCATATTGAAGGAGAGACGTTTCAGCAGCTCCTGCAAGTCGACCGTCCTCCTCTCCGCCGACAGCGACTCAAGGACCGGCATTAGCCGGTCGATCACCACCTCCTTCAGAGTCGTCGCCGCGTAGTATCGCAGCGACTTGACGCTGAACTCGTGACTCGCGAGCTTCCGCTGGCTCCGCCACAGCTCGCCGTCGACGTTGAAGATGCCGCAGCCGAGGAAGTCGCCGAGGATCTCCGTGAACGGCTTGCCCTTGGGGAAGTTGTGGAAGTTCGTCCGGAGGATGTGCTCGACGTTCTCGGGGCTCGCCGTCACGACGGTGCGACGGGCGCCGAGCCGCCGCACGACGATAGTGTGGGTCGGCGACCGGGCGAGGAGCTCTGTGTACCATTCCAGGAGGCGGCGGCGGTTCCGGTAGAAGGAAACCAAGCACCCGACGACGGGGTAGCTCGGCGGGGCTAGGCTGCCGGGGACCTTGGCCGCTCGCCGGAGATAGCGGGCGAGCCTGTGGAAGAGGAGGAGGAACAGAGCGAGGAGGAAGAGGAGGTGCAGATGCAGAAATGGCGGAGGCGCTTCTTGTTCCATGTTTCAAAGCATATGTGCTTGAACATGAAACGAATAATTGGGGGACGTGTTGGCTGGCGACGATTTATCAGAGAAGTTGGCTCGCATTGTCAGATTTTCCTCTTATATAGATATATAAATATTTTCTTTTTCTTTTTCCTTTTATTGTTCTTATTTTTGTTTGACTGACAGAGAGAAAAAAAAAACGAAAAGAAAAAGACAGTAAGTACATTTTGGATAGACGTTTGTCTTAAAAATTGTATTGGATTCGCCAAAATGAATTTGATGGGTATAATTGTAGAGTTGTAGTTAGATGAATAAATCAACAGAAGGTCGGATGAACATTGTTAATCATGAAAATTAATATTCAATGTGATAGTAGTTTTTTTTTAGGGTTAATATTACAAAAAACCTCAAACTGGTATTTTTATGATAAATTTATCCCAAAATAATTTTTTTACTACGAAAAACCTCAACTAATACGCTTGGTGAAAAATTACCTCAAAGTATTTTTTTATTACCAAAAATCCTTAACCAGTACATCTGTGATAAATTTACCCTAAACTAATTTTTTTTTACCTCGAACACCTCCAGACTGTTACACCTGTTACAAATTTATCTTCAATTAAATTGGATTAATATCACGAAAAATCTCAAATTGATACACATGTGACAAATATATGGTAAAAATCCTAAGTTAATACATCTCTAAACTGCCAGACGTGTCATCCAATTCAATAATTTGATGGTTTATATTTAACGAAAACTAACGGATGATAAATTTATCATGTGGTGTAGTTAGTTCGGGGTAAATTTATCACAAGCGTACTAGTTTAGAATTTTTGGTAGTCCAAAAATTAATTTAAGGTAAATTTGTTACATGTGTATCAATTTAGGTTTTTTTCATGATATTAATTTTTTTAAAAAAAATAGGATAGTATTTTTTTATTTTTATTTTTTGGTCGGAGTGGGATCGTACTTTAAAAAGAAGAATTATCTTAGAAGGGACTCGAATTGACTTTAGGTGAAAGTTGCCCGCATCATTCCCCCCACGTGATGGATTCCCGTGGAAATGATGTTTTCCATGTCTGGTGACAATTTCTCCGTACGGCAGCGTCGATCTGACCATGTTGTATTTGCCCCTGATCGGATCACACCGGTCCTAAAAGGAGCAAAAGCACGAGACAGTAGACGCCGATTTGATCGGTTGCTCGCTCCTGATTGATGGATCCGGATCCCCTGCCCGGGTGAAATCCGGGCAGGGGTGCCAAGATGTGATCGTGGCCGTCCATTGATTGAATGGACGGCCTCGATCACATCAAATTGCGGCCCGGCCATTATTTTTTTTTTTTTTGCTTTCTGTCACTTCTTTCCTCCATCAATCACAGCCGTCCGTTCAATCAACGGACGGCTGAGATCGACCCGGGCACGCCTTGGCAAGGAGGCACCCGGGCAGGCGATCCACGCCCCTGATTGATTGGTCGGTTTCCCCCCATCATCAAAGCGCTCTCCTTTTTTTTTTTTTCCTTTTTTTAAATCATTTTTTCCCTATCTTTTTTAAATGATTGAAAAGAGGAAAAAATTTTGGGAGTTGATTTTGGTGTCCTAGGCAGCGCATGAAATCTTGCCATAAAATTTCATTCCACTGCCAGAAGTCGATTTGGAAGGGAAATTCGTTTGATAAAAAACACTGTCGAAGTAGAAATTCGTTTGGTAAAAAAATTAACTTCTGACAAAATTTTCTACTTCTGACAAGAATTTTTTTGTCAATTTGGAGAAGTAAAATTTTTTTACTTCGCCAATCCAAAAGTCATTCTCGCGGGGCCAGCCACCTATCGACACCATTCGAACATTTTTTTAATAATGTTTTGAACATTGTCTTTTTAATCGCTATCAAATGCATTTCTCTATCAGAAATCAACTTCTGAAACAGAAACTGAAAATTCAACTTCTACTCCAAAGCAAAAGCTGAAAAATCAACTTCTTTGCCATAAGTCATTCTCGGCCAAGAAGTGATTTCATGCGCTACCCTAAACCTTCCATTTTCTCTGTTTGTCCTTCTTTTGTGGAAATTTGTTTGTGGCTGGCTGGCTGTCGTCTTTGTTAATCGAGGATAACACTCCACTTCCGATCTCTTCCATTTGTATGATGTTTTCTTAATTCTTCTTTCTCACCCTTGACACAGTCAAATCGAAATTTTCCAAATCTACTACCTTTCGCCGTTCAAATGCTTTCTATGCCAAACCTCGTCTGATCGAGCTCGTTGAACCACTCCGGATCAAGTTAATCAAGGTCAACGCATATATAGGTGTTAAATGGATAGGTCGTGGTTGGATGTTGGAACCAAAAATAATATGAGTGACTTTTCGGATATAAGAAACGATGCACGAAATGGATAGAGAAATAATCTCTTATGAAGAAACTGATGAATACAGAACGAAACACAAACTTTGCTTCTCTCGGCTCACACATAATACATAGAATAAGACACAAGCTTATATAAAAAACATACGACACTCTTTATGAAGATCACAACCAAAAGGAAATCAAAAAGTCTTCACGTAATGTAATCATGAGCCAACACAAAATAAGTAAAAAAAGGAAAAAGGAAAAACAAATCACATGCGGCAAATGAAAAAAACCTATCATCTGAAGAACACCACCCAAAAGTAGGGGTGTCAGAACCGAACCAAGAACTGAACTGAACCGAAACTGAACTGAAATTTTGAACATTTTCAGTTCAGTTCGGTTACTAAAAAGAACACGATTTTATCATTGGTTCAGTTTTTTTGGGTTCAGTTCGATGGTGCACCGAACTGAACTGTTCTTTGAGCCTGGGGCCCTAGGCTTTTCTTGAAATCTAGGTGAAACTTCCTATGACAATTGCGGATCAGGATCAAGCACGGCGCCGCATGATTGTTCCCGACTAACCTCGATATAAGGCCACCGAAGCGAACTCAAACCTATCTGGGGGGCTTTGGCGACTGCAAATCGAGCCCCATTCCTCGGTCAAGCACTTTCAATCGAGGCCGTAGAGGAGCAGCATTGAAGCAAGAGGGGGGGCGGGGATCCGCGGTCGAGGTTGGGCTAGAGGGAGACGATGAAGACGGAGACGAAGGAAAAAATAATGAAAGACGGAGGAGGGATGGAGCTGGCTTTACTTTATAGTTATCAGACCTAAGTGAGAGGGGAAGAGGGGCAGCGGAGGTGGGTGATTGCGGCGGGACAACAAGTGATGCGGTCGCTTGCATCGAAGTATCTCTTTCTTTCTTTTTTCTCTCTCTTTTGTTCAAGGGGAACACAACACATTCACATGAAGAAGGATAAAGGTCTATTCTGCTGATCAGTGACCACTCGAGAAGTTTTCAATTATCAATTTGCATTTCACGCGGAAGGCGGCCACGGCGTCCACGGCCATGGTGACAACGCAGGCCAAGGAAGCTCCTGCTATGTAGATGCCAATCCAGGGCATGGGCTTGCTGAACTCGGCGTCGTCAAGCTTCCATTGGCGCTGCAACCAAACATGATGCCTTTTTTGTTTCTTGGGATAGATTCCCCTGTTTCATCTGAATCCAGTATCCCACAAAAGCTTTGTTTTTTTTTTCACCGGGGAAGTTCTTGATAGGAAAGCTTTTGAGGATGGTCAAGTGAGCTCCATTTTTTCCAGATCCACGAACTAGGAAAACTAGACCTCTACTTGCAAGTCAATTGCAATTAAAAACCATTTCAAAAGAGACTGCTTCTTATTAAATTTTTGTGGGATTTGTGGGGACAATAACCATTCATTGGCCATGTAGTCTGTAGTTAAACAAAAAGTCAAAATGTTTTCAATATTGCAGGAAGTGGTGGGGACGGTGACATATCACCTGACTAGGAGTGTCAAAAGTCGGTTCGATTCATTTATTCAAATAACTGAACTGAACTGAATCATTAGAAAATTTTTTGCTCCATATTTTTTTAAACAAATCTTAGTTATCAATCAATAACTCACTTTGATTTCAATAGCAAATGAGTTGTGGAGGGTGAGATATGGAGTAATTTTTTTTAAAAAAATAAAAAAATAAAAAAAAAATCGAAGTTCGAACCGAAAACTGAACAGAACCGAACCGAACCGAACTGAGTTTTTCAGTTCGGTTCGGTTTAGTTCAGACGGGTTTTGGTTCGGTTCGCACATATTTTCTAATGGTTCGGTTCGGTTCGGTTCAGTTATTTGAATAACTTAACCGAACCGAACTTTTGACACCCCTACCCAAAAGTCTTCATCACGATTCTACTTTCCACTTTCACTATTCATGAATAGTAATGCGTAAAATTTTATCTCTTTTTCTTTCGGCGCCCTTCCATAAATCACGGATACTGAGTCTCTGCCTGCTTTTCTTCTTCCGGTGATCTCCAAAAATAACATCAATTTTACTTTATTCAAACAGCCTCCCTTAAAATTGATTTTGAAATTTAACCACACCGAACATTTTCTTCAGCTTTTCGAACGAATCCTCCTTTAGTGCTTTTGTCTAAATATCTGCAATCTGATCTTCTTATCTGCATAAATTAAGTTCAACTTCACCATCTTTGACTCGCTCACGAATATAGTGATACTTGATGTCGATGTGCTTGCTCCTACCATGAAGTACAGAATTCTTGGCTAATGCAATAGCCGACTTATTTTCACACATCATTTTAGTAGGACCTGTTTGCTCATGCATCAATTCATACAACATCATACGAAGCCATATCGAATTACAAGCCGCTGAAGCTAACGCCAATGTATTCTGCTTCAGCTGCCGAGAGAGCAACAACTTGTTGCTTTTAACAGAAGCGTAGTCAAACCTCAAGACTGAATGCAGGTATGCTATCCCCACAACACGGCGCTCCAGGCCTTAAAGGGGACTGCCTTTTTGCATTCCAGGCTTAAGACTGAACAAGCTCAACCGTTAATAATCCCAGAATTTCTTATTCACAAGATCCACCAAAGTGGCGAGTGAAGAGCATACTAACCATACCGCACTAATCATATTAACAAGAGAAATTTAACCAAAAGAACCATGCATAAGGAGAAGAGAAGTGTTTAGAAACTCATAGTGAAGCTTGTATTTCACAACTGAATGACCTCTCCAGGATATCATGTCCTTCCTTGTTACACACATCTGCCTTTTATAGGCAATTGATTTACACAAAGTGGGCAGGTTACGATGGATTCGTAAATCCATATGACTGACAAGCCTTTTGGCCTTTAGTGATTGGCCTTGATGACAATAATGCAACAACTATCACACAATAATGCAACATAGTGCAACAACTACACAATAACTCTCAACCACTCTCTTGACTTTGTTCAAACAAACAACTTTATCACATTCTGCGCCGGTCGGGATCAGGATGATAATTTGCATCATCTAAATCTGAACTGTCAGGTTCATCTTTGGCTTTCTTGAATTCTCTCAAAAGGCGTTCTTCTTCATATGCAGTGATCAATACATCTGTCTCTGGGTTATCAGGAATTCCGCATATAGGACAATAATTATTAAAGGGAACATGAGTGCACTGGGTCAAGCTGGACGGCATATCTCTTGAACTAGACGGAATATCCGAGGTGGGTAGGCTTGGCTGGGGAAATCCATAATCAAACGGATCTTAGGATATCGGTCCTCCCCACGGATCACCAGTATCCATTGGAGTGTCTAGTTGATTTCTTTGAAATTCATCAAGCGCTTCAAGTGTTTGAGGATGAGCTCTGAGTCTATCCCATGAAAGATTAGTGGACGGAAAGAGCCAAATTCCTGTGGGAATGACTTGATTTTCTTGAAACAGAATTCTTTGAAGTTCCCGTAACTTATACCGAATGGCTGATATGGATCTGGGTAGAGTACGATGTACTTCAAACCTTTGCTTTTGGAGATCAGGCTTGAATGTCGTGGTTCCTGCTGGGGCGATATGTGCGCGAGGATCTCCAGTCAGACCAATATAGTACCATGGTCTGTGGAAAAGGCAAGTGGTATGCCTTTCTGGTTCAGGGCGTCCAATGAATCTTTGCTGGACGAACATGTGCTTCCATGCTTGCAATGGTTGAAACCATGTAAGTAACTCAGTGAAAGGTTTCTGATCTGAAAAATTTTCCATTAAAGCATCTGAAAGGACTTTGATGATCTTGTCTGTTGGGAACTTAATAGCAACAGTGTGCAGGTTGAATAAGTACCAGAAAAACCATTTGAGTTCGTCAGTGAACTCATAATCTGGAGTCCATTGCAGTAGACGTACGTAGGGATAAACTGGATCAAGTCCCATAGGGTTCAACATTAATCCTCCATATTCTCTGAAAATGCGGTGCTGGTAATCCCAAAGATGGAATGTCATATTTTGAAATAAGACATTCTGTTCAATATACCGAGGGACTTCTGGCGGATATTTATGGGAATTCCATTGGTCTTCTCCTCGTATAGGGGTGGCTCTGAAAGTGCCAGAGTGCATGGGATTCTTTTGGATGTACATGTTGATGGAGGCAACAGGTTCTTTGGGACGAGAAAGAAAATCAGCCAGAGTATTTTTCTTTCCAGGGATGGTTTTGGTGTCAAAAAAATATTTTGAAAACCATTCTGCCCAAAGCAAAAGCTGTGGATGGGGAATCTACTTTTGTTTGAATTTGAGCATTTGAGGAAAAGAGGACATGTCTATTTCAACAAGAAAATGATGGCCAATGAGATGAAACTCAAATTTTTTGATGCCATTTTTGACGGCCAAGATTTCTTTGAAGGTGGAGTGATAATGCATTTCCGCTTGAGAAAAACGTCCACTTTTGTAAGCACAGATGCGACGCTTACCATTAAGTTCTTCAAGAAGAACAGCTGCCCAATATTTGTCGCTAGCATCGGTCTGCAAGATTCTTTTTCCTGTGGATGGAATTTGCAGAGGTGGGAGATGCTGTAGAATTTCTTTCAAATGGATGACTGCTTTAGTCTGTCTAGGTCTCCATGGTGGTGCATTTTTCTTCAACATCTTTTGAAGTGGATGTAGGACCTTCGATATCTTTGGGACAAAATCCCTAAGATAATTTACAATGCCTAAGAAGGATTGTACCTGGTTTGTTGTGAGATCTGAGTTAGGGAAAGACTGCAGTTCTTCAGCAAGGTGTGGACCAGGGCAGTACGTTCCTTCTTTAAGGTGCATGCCCAGGAATTCAATTTCCTTCTGGGCAATGATCATCTTCTTCTGGGAAAGCATGATGCAATGCTTTTGGATGATTTCAGCAAATTGTTTGAGAAGCAGACAATAAGAATCCTCACCTGGACTGTAAAGGAGAATGTCGTCTATGTAGATCTAGGCATGTGCCAATAAAGGCTGAAAGATTCGACACATGGCCTTCTGAAAGAGAGACGGGGCAGTCTTAAGGCCAAAGGGGACGACAATCCATTGAAAGTGCTGATTTGGGATACAAAATCCTGTCTTGGGACGATCATCAAGATGTATTCCAATTTTCCAGAATCCTGCTTTTAAATCAAACTTAGAATAGATTTTGGCTTGAGCTAGGCTAGAGAAAATGGAATTTTTGTGAGAAAGAGGAAACTTGTCATCCTGAAGAAAAATATTCAAAGGTTGATAATTGATAACAAGTCTGAGTTTTCCTCGGTTCTGCTCAGCTCTTTTGTTGACATAAAAGGCTTCACAAGTTCATTGAGAATCTGAGGGTTCAATGAGACCTTGTGCCAAAAGTTCATCACATTCTTTCTGGGCAAGAGCAAGATGGTCAGGATTCATTCCAGAATGGCTAGCCTTTGTGGGGTTGACACTTTCACTTTTCTTGAAGGGTAGTCAAACAAAAAAGTCGGGATTTTTCCAAAGAGGGTTGGAACAAACCTGAGAGAATTGAGAATGAGAGTCAGCACAACATGACAACAGAGTTTGGGTAATGGGATCAAGGATTTCTGGTTGTATGATAAAGAGTCTTTGGATATCAACAAATTCCTTGAACCGATCTTCAAATTTGAGTCCATCAGGAACAATCTTGAGCTTGGGTAGCTGAGAAAGAATATCCCAGCCAATGATGAGATCTTTATCATGGGATTGACAACCAAGAATTTTGGTAGTGATAGAACACTGAGGGAATATTTCAAGAGTTACTGGTTTATTGCGCAGTTTGGTGGTAAAAGTATCTCCAGAGGCGGAGGTGAAGTATCTGGTATAGGAAGACCAGAAAGTCTCAGGAAGTACTTTCGTATCCATGAGGGAGGCAGCAGCTCCAGTGTCTATGAGGGCTATGACTTGGATGGGTTTCGAAGATTCAGAAGTGTGTATATGAATAGGGATGTAAGGGGAATGGAAGATTGAGGATTTGAGGTGAAATAAATCAGCATGTTCAGTGGGGAAAAAGCAAGAATATCTCCTAGGGAATCATCTGAATCATAAGAGTATGCTTGAATCGCACAGAGTGTATCCGGAGATGGTGCATCTTCTACAGAAAAGACTAATTCAATGTCTTCATCACTGAGAGATATACCAGTGGTGGTCTGAGAGATATACCAGTGGTCTGAAAAATCTGTTGAACCATGTAGGTACCTTGGCGCTTCGCTTGCGGACGTTTTTTTGCATAATGCCCCTTTTTATTATAGATATAGCATCTGTCCGACTTCTTCTTAATGGATATGGGATAGCGCCTTTTCTTTTTCAGAAATTTCCATTTTCTACCACCATTGCCACCATGTCTTTTACGCTTTTTGAAGGAGAGCCTTTTGAAGTGGTGTTTCTTCTTATGACCCGAACAGGACGGATCATTGCAGTTGTTGGAACACTTGATCTTCAATTCTAGACGATAACAAATCTTGTCCATATGATGGTTTTGCCGCAGATAAGACTGAAACATTTCTTTTTTTCGGCATAAATCTTCAATGGCAACGTGGACAGCTTGTTGAAGTTCTCCAAACGTAGCTTCTTGGATCGTCCGTTTGTCAGACTGTAAGATCTTTTCAACTACATCACCAATTTATTTAGGAATGGATGTCAAGAAAACATGTTTGAGGTTTACATCCGCACCAAGGTGGTAAAATAATTTGATCATTTCCCTGAAATGGTGATTAAGATCTTTCCGCATCGTGGAACGGCATTTCCTTTCGAAAAACTCTTTTCTCTTGAGCTCTTTCTCATTTGCCGATTGACCGATGAAGTAAAGCTGGATGATTTGTATGGCCTCATCTAGTGACATGGTCAAGAAGGCAATTTGATCTTGAGATGAAACTGCTTTCCACCAATCTTTCAATGCTCCAGTAAGCTTGGTGGTGAATTCAAGCAAGACCTCATAGGTACAATGTTCCGTCAGGTTTCGTGCCGGCATCCAGGCATGAAACTCTTGAAGCCGATCAGACCATTTTCGGTATGGAATATCATCGAACAAGAAATATGATTTTGGTGCAGAGGCTGAACTTGAACCAGGTTCTGGAGGAAAAGTTACCTCTGGTTCAGCCATATGTTCTTCTCGAGGAGTTGGGTCTGCCATCATGATCTTGGGAATTGGGCTTTCGTGAAAGGAATCTTGAGAAGAATCAGAAGAGCATGAGTCATCAGACTCAGAAGAAATGGGGTCAGGAGTGTGAGGAATTGATTTTGTTGTGGAAATGGTCGGGATTTGGTGTCTGAGAAAATTCTCAAGTGGGTTGGACACCATGAGAGACTGGGAATGATGTATGGATTGGGAAAGGTGTGTAGGAGAGTCAGGAGGTCTATACTGAGGTTCTGACTTGTTGACACCTGATTTTTGACCATCTATTATTGTTGTTTTTATTCTTTAAAATCAATTAAAATAGCAAAAAAAAAATCATAAATGACAAAATCAACTTTGGTAGCCTTGGTCAAGCTAAAGGGACCATTTTTGAACAAAAAAAAAATATTTTTTCATATTTTTCGTATTTGTTTTTAATTAATATTTTAGAAAAAATTCAGGTTCGATTTTAGGTATTCTGTGATCATAAAATTGAACTTGGCAAAAATATTAGCAATAATTAAAATGAAACGAGTGAAACATCATCATTTAAAAGAAAAAGCAAAAGAAAAAGTGGATGTTTAATTAATAATTTTTATATCTTCTTTTCATTTTTTTTTCTTTTTTCTCTTTCTCTCTCTCCTTTTCATTATTTTATTATCTTTCTCCCTCCTGGTCGTGGAGCTGCCGCTACCTTCCTTACTTTTCTTTTTTCAAAGGGGGGCGGACCTTTTTTTAAAAAAGGGCACTGGGACGTTGGATTTTTTTTTGGGGAGCTCCTCTCTTCTTCATTTTGGGGGACGACAACACTCCATACGGAGGACCATCCTCTCTCCGACGACCCCTCCTATGCGGCCACAACCTCGCCACCGTCAACCGCGACTAGCGACCCGTCGCCGCCGTCCCGACCGTCAGAAGCCGCCGGACCACCTTGAAACAGCTCGACGCCGGTTTGCTCTGTTTCGGTGTCTGGGGCTGCTCGCGCTTCCACGGTCGCTCTTGATCGCCTCCGGCCACCACCCGCTGATCCTAGGACCTCCCTCAGTCCCTTAGGCTTTCGTGCAATCGTCAGAAGCCGCCGAGGAGCCTTCGAACAGCAGCGGGAAAGCCAGCCCCCCTGTTTTCGCTACCCTTGACCGAACCACATCGTCTTCTTTCTCTGGCCTCGTACAACGTCGCCGTGGACTTCAGCCACCTCATCGACAACCACCGGCCTCCATATCATCCCTTTGGACCCCTTTGACGTTGCTTCACGGTCGCACGCCGCCACAAGCCGCCGGAGAATCTCGAGCAACCAAGAAATCGAGACCTGCTCTGTTTCTGCGACTACTTTGTTCCAGTCGACGTTTCCACGTCTCTGCCGCCTCCAGCTCGTTCCCCCTGGTCAACCACCGACCACCTGCGACCTCCCTTGACGTTCCCTGAGATCCCACCAACCGTCCTCAGCCAGCCACCAACTCCGAGAGCAACCGCGGAACAGCCCGGAAACCCCTGTTCTGCTCAGATCCTTTGTTTCCTCGCACGGCTACAGCTTCTTTTTGCTGCTGCTCCGACCTCCTCCGGCCACCGTGGACCACCACCGACCACCTGCGACCTCCCTTGACGTTCCCTGAGATCCCACTAATCGCCCTCAGCCAACCACCAACTCCGAGAACCCCCCCTAAGCCGCGCGAACAGCCCCCGCTACCCTGCCATGTGTGCCTGCCCTATTCTGGTCAGGTACAATTGGGCCTGTTTAGTGGGCCTATAAGTTGGGTCGTGACCCAAATGGATTTGGGGGCTGTGTTTTATGAAGTTAGACCAAGAGTTTGAGCCTTACCATGGGCCCATGGACCAAGCTATTTGAGGATTTGGGCCCGTTGCTCGAGAATCAAAGTTCACGATGACGCACATGGAGAATAGCGCACTTCGAGACTTGGCGATTAAAGACCGGTGTCCAATCAGGTATATTTTACGTACTCGATTCGTATATCAGAGTTGTTTTTTTTATTTTTCTAAAATATTGCACTTATAGACTTGATTTGCATGTATTTGTTTCAGTCTAGTGGTTAGCTTATTTATCTAGTTGAGTGTTATCTATTGTCAAAGACATGCTTTTTATTAAAATATTTTTCGAAAATAATAAAAAAAATAATAAAAAATTCAATAATTCAATAAAAAAATAGAAAATCATAAAAAAATTCAAAAAAATTCAGAAAAATTCCAAAAAATTCTCAAAAATGGGAAATGGCCACAATCAACTGGCCATGGAATATTTTGGGTAATTCGGTAACCAAATCTTCAAAAAATTGACGATTTTGCCCTTCGGGCTAAATCGCCTCCAAATCTTCCCATTTTACCCTGGTCTAAAATCACACATTCCCTAAGCCCTTATGGCTATACTAGGAAGCCATTGACTTGAATTGATGTGCATCGATGTGATTTATTTATGCACTTGATTGCGCTTTCATTAAAATTGGTTGTGGCTGATAGGAATAGTCTTCCGATCTATGTGAAACCCTGAATCAAACCTACCTCACCCAAAATAGCGTCTGCATGAACTCTTAGCTAGGAAAATCACTCGCGTTAGGTACCGAAAGGGCGTTGGTAATTACACCAACGTAACCAAGTCCCCGAACCCAGAATCTCTGGTTCCGCAGAACTGATCGACCTCTCCCAATCGATCAGTAAGGTTTCCGGTCTACCCTCCAAGAAAGATCGGTGGCGACTCCAAATGCATCCACAAGTTGCACATGCCACCACGACCACACTGAAGGTCGAAAGCGATCTACTCTTATCGTCGAATTCTTTGAAAAATACTCCCGCCGCGATTTGGTATGGGCCTGGGAGGGCCCGCGCCGATCCAAGACCCGCGATCGGTAATCCATTAGCCGCGTCCTCTTTCGGACGGGTCGCGACAGCTGGCGACTCCGCTGGGGACTCTTGCTCTAGAACATATGATTCTAGACCTCAAGTGGACTTAGGCCGTAATTAAAACGTTGAGTGATTTTTCTAACCTTGCAGGCACTCTCGAAGGTGAGGTAAGTCCGCTTATGGTAGGTGTTATATGTTTTTGGCAGATTGGAGAAATAAGGGGTGTAGTCCGTGATTAACATTGTCTTATGCAGGTTGGGCGTAGGAATGTATGTTGTGTGGATGATTTGAAGTGCTGATTGATAAACTGCTGTGCATGAATTGCATTATGATGATCACAACACGTGGACACACACAACCGCGCCTAAAACCCCGGGCGCCGCCTTTAGGAACACAATAGAAGGAATTGAGAATGGAATCTCCGTGAGGAAAAACGCGGGGTAATCCACTTTTCAATTCCGCTCGCTTCGAACTATGGATCGAGTCCCAATGCAACGATAGCTGTGCAATGGAATCGGCTCTTTCTAGAACTCGAAGTGGGAACCTTAACCTTAGGTGCCAAACCCTCTGATTTTTAGAAGTTCACCATCACTTGTCTCATGCGCATGTCTTTGGGCGGTTGGTACACCTAAAACCGCACATAAGTCGACGAGTTTGGTTGGTAAGACTCTCTATCCCTCAAATCTATTACAGTTCATATAAATATAGGCATTTCATTCATTGCATTCTGGTGATTAGATTAAATGCCATTTCAAGGATAGATGTGTGTGCTTTTCCCAAACGTCCTTGATAGAAGACGAAGAGGATGATATCCCATGACAAGCACCGAGTGAGCAACAAAGGAGCCTACTATGGACATTATTGAGATATCGTCCAATGAAGATGACGAGTTGGGGCAAGTGATCCGGAGGTCACAGATCGAACTTGGGGCATCCTTAAACGTTAGGATCACATTCCTTTGTTTCATTTTCCATTACTAGTCCTATTGTATAGGGTTTATTTTTATCGAGGCTTTCTCTATCTCACCCCTTAGAGTGATTGTATTAGGAACCTATTGGTGTATACATTCAGATGGAACTTGGTTGTATTTCTTTTGACGGGTCATGGGAATGTGATAGTGGCATTTTCTCTAATCATCCGAATACTCCCAAGTCAAGTTTATAATTCCTTTAGAGGAAATCAAAATTGGAAATCTTGCATGACCTTTTTGGTCGTATAGGGTAATCCAACCCCAATTTCGCTAGAAGGAATTATACACTTGAATTGATTCATGCATGTCGTACGTCATTGGTAATCCACGATAATTGATCAAGAGTATCGGCATTGTTTCGAATTTAATGACGAGATAGATGTCCAAATTGCCCCCGTTCTTAACAAAACGGCCTTGATTTGGATGCCGTATCTTCAATTAAATTTAAAACACGTCATTATGCCTTGCGCTTTTGACTAATTCGTTCTCCTCGAAATTGATCAAAAGCGATTATCGTGAATTACATTCCTTTCAATAATATGCTTTCCTTCGAAGAATACTGATAAAAAACTTTTTGCGCAAGATTAAAACCCTTGTAAAAGTTTTTGTCCTTATTAATCACAAGCAAGCATAAGATTGAAAGGGGTTTATGCTTTCTTTTTCAAATTATTCCTTCTGATTCAGTCGTTTCATTTGCAGGTGAAAAAATAGGTAATAGAGAGAAATCTTCTCCTGGATAAGTCTGAGGCTATTCTCTCATCTGATCATGAGCGAGTTATAAAATCAGGACATATTTGCTCGGCTTATTGATATGATGGTTCGGCTCACCCAAGTTGAAGATGTTCGGATGCTCGAAGAAATGAACCATACAGAAGTTAAAACACACACACAAGAGTTCTCATTTATTTTGCTCAGTGGAGGGTTTTCAAAAGCAGGTCATACAATTCGGGGTAGAAAAGTAAAGCCGAAGTGAGCCCTAATTAACGACACGAAGGAGCCCAACTGACCCTCCATGTTATTAATGCTCTGCTCATACTCCCAACTCCGCATGTCATGGTCGGCAAGCCTGAGGAGAAGACTTTTGCATTCTCCCTTAACTTCGGCGACCTTGGCCTCATGTTCTTCGGCGATTGTTTCCAGGTCTCGAACCAGTCCATTCCCGCGAGCTATGTCCGCGGTTATTTTGTCGAGCCGTTCTTCCTGCCAGTCGCTCTGAAGCCTCAACAGGACATTGCGGCGGTCATGCTCGCCGGTGGTCAGGGATAGGGCCAATTGCTCCACCAGATTTCTCCTCTCGCGAAGCAACATCGCGACCCGCTCATTAGCAAACTCGACGGCCTTTTTGTAACTATCGGCCAGATAGTTGGTCAGCACCAAATGATCAGATCGATCCTCATAACGAGCTCGCAGGACGCGAGCCACGAGAACCTCCCGATTAGCAGCACGGTAGGCCTCTAAGGAGTGTGCAAAGAGAGTCGGGAAAATTCTATATTCCCTCCCCAGTGTAGTACCTTCGAGAGAAGTGGTATCAAGGTCCTCGAGCAGGACACGGATTTCATCCTCGGTCGCAGAATGATCGGTTATGTGTGCGTAACCACGACCCAGTAGGTTATAAAGCTTTTCCCACTGGGCCAAGACATCAGTTGAAAAAGTGCGTACGGGAGAGGAGGCCATTTGCGTTGGGTTGGCTTGAGAATAAGACGAGGCTAACAGAGAGATTAGAAGGAAGAAGCTGATTATGCGAGAACGTTAACCTTGCATACATTAATTCCTCATTTTATAGCAACTCGAGGATGATGAAGGGTCTTAGTAATAATGCTGGTAGAGCCCAGTTAGGGGGTAAAGCAGGAGGTCCCCTCACGTGAACCATTGGATTCGTCTCGGTCCGCGATTTCCGGCTTATCAATTAAAAGATGTAAAAGATTTGTCGGGATCACCATTATTAGAGTTAGGTGGGAGGTAAGCGCAACTATCGAAAAAAGCCCTAACAAGATTCAGCACTCACATCACGTTGAAAAGCTAAGCGAGAAATTCAAGGTCTTGACGGGGAGCGTTTGCCTAATGATTTTCTTTCATGCTTGAAGAGCGTCTCCTAAACATACAAAGTCACTCGAAGAAAACTTTATAGGGAGTGAGCATACATGAGAGAGTGGAGAACTCTGAGTGGGCAAGAACCAATCAAACATTTCTCAATCCAACATATTTAAGAGGTTACTGTCAGCTGCTAGAGGCGACTGACTCAAAAATCTCAGAAATTGAACCACAGAGGGATCTCGAAGATTCCAAGATCAAGTCTAACGCCAAAACCATGGAGCCCAACACTTCTGGCAACGGAAATCAAGATCACGGCGACGACGACAACGACATCCACGATGCTCAACTCGGGAAAAGAAGACGTCCTCACCAATACTCTCAGGAGGAAACCCAAATGCTGGAAACCCTTTTCAGTAAAAGCCATTACATGAAAAAGAAGTGGAGAATTGAATTGAGCCGGGAGTTGGGGATTAATCAGTCGAGGATCCAGTTTTGGTTTCAAAATAGGAGATCCAAATCGAGGGCTCAACGCAAACGTCAGGTGGTCGAGATTTTAAAGGAAGAAAACCAAAAGCTGCGAACAGAAAACATGAGGTATGAAAAAGCTCTCAATATTACCGTTTGCCCTCATTGCGATAACCTCATCGCCCGCGGTAAGATATTCCCCGATAAGCCTCACGCAATGATTGAAGACGTTCACTTACCACCCTACTCCCTCGGGGCATCTCCTGCTCACCCATATTTTGCCGGAGTCACGCATGAGCAGGATGATCCTACGAAGACGATACAAATGCCTCCTGGGGGATGGGATTTGCGTCGCTTTGATTGGAGTTACAGTTTCAAGGAGCTGGATGTTACCGCCGACCAGCTCAAAGCATATCAGCCTCATGCACAACAATTTTCGATAGGGTCGGGTCCCGCTGGAGATGAGTTAATCAGTCGTCAAGCCATCGATGCAATTTTGGGCCACGATAAGAGGAGGTTCGCTTGGCCCCCTGAACTGCATTCCAGATTCCTAGACGTGGTTCACCAAATGGGGATCGATTCAGCAACTCCGACGCGCATATTTAAGGCCATGAATGTACCGGGGCTTAGTAAGGAACTGGTCAGGAATCACCTTGCTGCCTACAGAAAGCTATTAAAACAACGTCGAGCGGAGCTAAACCGGGAGGAATCCGTCTCGAGCTCAAAAGCTAGGGGCGACCGCCATTGTAATGCTCAGGCATCAAGAGATACCCGGCCAAATCTAAGCATCAATCAAGCTAGCAACCCGACCACCGGCAAACTGAAAGCTGATCAGAATGTCCTCCCGGGTCATTTCAACACTTCTCAAGAGCGCGTGTCACAAGTACAGCGAGTGCGCACTCCTCCATTCGAGCAGCAGTCGGCTGGTGCTCTGCCTGCCGCTGGTCAACCCACGACAGACGATTTCTTTGATGAGGGGCTCGATGCCTTGTTCAATCAGTGGGAAGCTGGCATGCTTGGACAGCCATGATCTAGCACTTGACTCGGGGCACGATGGGTCGGTCACCACGAACACCCATAGAAAGAAGAACATGTTCACGAGTAGATCACTCATTTTATCCGTTGTAAAGTTCCTACGGGAACATTTTTCTTTAATGACTATAGTTTATTCTATATTAAAACCAACGCTATCGACGAACATCGTCATGCTCAGTTGTGATGATCCCTTGTTAGATTAAGTCTGAAACCAGAGACGGTCTTTAAAATTTTGAGTGGCCACGAACTCATTCCTCACCAAGCGCCCGGGATGCTGAAATGAAGAGTAACAGCATGCACAGGGAAAATGCCACTTTCGTTTGAACGATAAAAAGGGGTTGAGAGAAGATCATAGCGTTAATGGAGCTAAATGAATTAAACGGAGTCATTAATTGCGGGTCCACCGCTGCTCCCCACGTTCTCGGGACTAGCAAATCATAAAAGGCGCCGAAAGATTGTAGACCCACCACTTTGAAGACTGAACTAGGGGACGAGCGCATTACTCGATGAAACCGAATCAATGCAAGAGAGTTTGTGATCCTATCACGAGGAAAAAGAAAGGGGAATACAGACGATGAGTAATTGCGGTGTCTCGGGAGGAGCGCTTGCTTGCTGGTCTTCATATGCAGCCTGAAGGATGGTTCCAGGACACGCACAATCACTTGAGAAAATTTCTAGAGTGAGCAAACACGTAAGAGCGAATTGAGAAAGCTGAGTGAACTAAATCAGCCCGAGATACCCCGATCCATCATGTTTAAAAGTTATTCCCATCTGCTAGAAACGCCCGACCTGGACATTTCTGAGCACGAACTGCTGGGAGACTTTGAAGATCCTGGAGCTGAATCCTGCCCGAAGGCCATAGAGACTGACTCCTCCAGCGATGAAATTCTAGGTTTCAGCTACGAAGAAGGAGCATACAATGATGACCGGAGTCGGAAAAGGAAGCAACTACAACGCCACACTCCAGGCCAAATCCGAGAGCTCGAAGCTTTCTTCAATGAATGCCCCACTCCAAGCAGACAACAGAAAATGGAGTTGAGCCGAAAGATAGGATTGGAGCTTTCGAAGGTCAAGTTTTGGTTCGCCAACAAACGAACCCGGGTGAAACAGCAATACGCAGACCATGAGTTATTGGCCCTGAAGGAGGAGAATGAGAAGCTTCAAGCTGAAAGCGCGAGATATAAGGAAGCTCTGACCAAGGCCACCTGCCTTAATTGTGGTAATCCTGTTGTCCTCGGCGAGGTGTTCCTCGATGAACCATCCCTGTTGACGAATAACGCTCAGCTGTTACCGTATTCTCCACAGTATTTTCCGACACAGCCAGATACCGCCGGAGATCTGCACGAACAAGTCAACACCATGGGATCAACACCATCCTCCTCTGAGAAATGGGATATGAATCATCACAGGGGGAATTCTCTCAATGACGAACTCGCTGTCGCAGCCAGCCAATCCAAAGTCGGTGAGTCCCTCCCTGGACAACTTTCGAAACGACTAGATCCCATAGAGAATAGCTACCGAAGTATTGACGATATTTTGGGTGATAAGAGAACAAGGTTTTACTGGACCTATGAACTTCACACCAAATTTGTTGATGCAATTCGAGAGCTAGGAGTTGATTCGGCTAGCCCACTACGCATACTCGAGATTATGAATGTGCCGGGGCTCTCTAGAATTAACGTTGAGTCTCACCTCAAGTACTATAGGAGATTGCTAAGGGATGGAAGGATAGCGTTAAACCATCATAAAGCCAGTTGGAGCTCAAGTGCTGGGCAGAGTTACGACCATGATGATTGGAGAGCCAAGAGCACCCAACCGTGTTTCAGCAATGACGGGACTAGCAGTCGTGTCAGCGACTCCTCTAACCCAAATCAGAATGCTCCGCCGAGCTATCTCAATACTCCTCAGGAGTATATGCCACAGTTCCAGCACATAGAGATTCCTCAGTTTGAGCGCGAATCAGTCACTAATGTTGTCCCTGAAGCGGATCTGGCATTGGTAGAGAGTGCACATATGAACCTGCCGGTTATTGGAGGAAGTTCCAATTCAAGGGGTCAAATTGCTCACGGCGAGAGCAAAGAGAGGAATCCCTCGCCTGCAGTCGACGACACCCAATCTGGGCACCAAGGGCTAGAAAGAACATGTGATTTCCTTGATGAGGAGCTGGACACTTGGATCAATACTCTTCGGGAATGTATGTCTCAACCCCAACAGGGCAATGATGAAGGTTCCAGCTCAAAGACTCCAATCCCTCACAATGAAGGCAATGAAAGAAATCTGCCCCCAACAATCGTTGATACCCAACTTGAACATCAATGGCTCGAAGACCCGAGCAATTTCCTTGGCGATGAGTTCAATCTTTGGCTCGATCAATTTGGAGCCGGAGGACCATCGTAGTGGTGACGCGAGGCCGGTGATCAAACGTCTGATGCAAGGCATGGCTACTCGATGAAAAATGCTTCGAGAAAAGGGGTTGAATACTCCTATTGCATATGTTGTTGATCGCACTGTAAGGTTCCCACGGGAACATCTTTCATTAATATCTAGAACTAATTGCACGTGAGTGTCAACATCACCCTTTGAGCATCTTCAAGCCGAAGGCCGTGGATTAATCACTTAATCCGTGGAGCAAGTTCCATGAACCATAATTATCACCCGCGGAGCATAATGGGATCTACCCCTTCAACACGAAATACGTTTGGCCGCGAAGCCACCTATTTGGTAAAACGATGTATCGTTCCTAAACGATCTTCAATCGAATACCGAAGTAATGTCTTCTTTCTTTTCCTTCTCAGATGATAAACATGGATAAATCACTCAATGAGTCATGCGTTCAAATAGCAGAACAGACGCTGCCCAGCTGGGGGCAGATGAACCATTGATGTTACAAACACTCCAAGCATGGATAGGCGGATTTGATAGAGGTTGTTCATATCAATACGCAACATCAGAATGGGATGAAAATCAAGAGTAAAGTTGTATCGTCCCAATTTGTCTTGAATTTGGGAATATGAATTAATACTTATTGTTTATCCTTGACAGGGGAATCGCCTTGGAGACGAATAAGTTTTTACATCCCACATACTACCTGTTAGGGTACATGAGGGTAGGATGTATCGTTTCGATTTTCGAAAAATTCGTGAACATACAATGATATGCTTCTTTTACATTTTCAGGGATCTCCAGCCACGGTGGACAGGTAGGTATCCCTTTCCCCCAATCCATTGAAGATGTTAAACCAAAAAACACAGAGAGAAAAAGAAAAAGCTTTCAAAATCTGATGTCTAGAAAAGACATGGAATTCTAACTTCATTGGCATTCATGTTTTGAAACATGAGGTTGTCTGAACATGCATTGTGCACCATAAAATCCCCTTGACGGGTAAAATTTTTGGGAAAACGAAAGAGATTTTTCCAATCAGAAGTTGTTCAAAACTCTCAAAAGGATGTTTCCTCAAAAGAGAGGCAAGCTCAAATCCAAACACATCCTACATACACTTGAGAGATGAGTGGAGCGAATCAAATAGTAAAATCTGGACCTACGGAGGTAGGGACCATTCGCAGCGATTACATGGATTGGGACGACGGAGGCGTTCGTTTCATATCATAAACACTACAGGTGACCGTTGACAACCCACTTGAACGGCGGTTTTCATTCTTAACCCTGTCAAGAACCACCCCACACCGGGGCAAAAAGGAAGTAAGTCCAGCAGCATCAGGAGAAAATGGTTAAAAATTTTCTTGCTCGGACTAACATTAATCTTCGTGTGTTGTTTATATGGTAATCCAAGTGCCATAGGATGACGAGAAGCATTCATTTCTCTATCCCACATACGTTTATCCTTTGCACAACCAAGTCGAGCCTGTAAATTCGTTTCATGAACCCGTTGGTGCTCATTGCACATTTCAAGATGGATGCAGCATCACTTTATAAACGGAAGAGCTCAAGACTAAGGGATTACAAAGAAATTCCTGGATTTATGGTAAAAACATGTTTAGACTTTCGATCATATGTCTAAAGTGATCTCCTGAAGATGAGAAAAATGGGATTTCAAAAGAGAAAAAAAAGAGGATGAAAATGAGAAAAAATCCCGGCATCAAGAAAAAGCAAAGTGCCTGGTAAAAGCAAGGCTGATGCCCGTGCAAGCTGTTGGATTGACCCACAATAAAGTCTAGATGGAAAAAGAGGAAATCCCCGAAGGAGCCAAATTCCAAAAAGGCTGCTCGCCAAATGGTGTCAAGCACGGAATAAAGGCGCAAAAGAGAAAGGACAGGTAGCAAATCTGCAATGATCACCAATGTCAAACTCTCCCAGAATTTTGGGCCAAAAACAAGCCTTTTCTGTCCCCAATCCTACCAATGTTACGACCCCGAAGGAGTCTTTTCTGACTAAGACACTTGGGTTAACATATAGCTTAGCTCGAAGAGGTACGAGCAAGACTATTTCTTTCTCATTTTGCAGGGTTCTTGACTTGTAAACCCGGAGCAGATGGTGAAGACTTTTATTCAATGGCCTCGACTTCAAAGCGAGCCCCCCTTGAAAGCCAATATCCAAGCCTAACATTATGGTGCCGTGGAAGACCTCCCGATCGATCAGAATGTATGTGCTGCGAATGATCCTAAAACCTAGGCACAGGTTAGTAGGAAGTTGAACGCATTCCTTACAAAAGACCACTATCACAGAGCGGTGAGGAGCCCTCTTGAATGAGAAATTCTCCAATAGATGTTTTGAACAAAACTCTTTTTGGAATCTTCAAACTGTTTGATCCAGATTTTCCGTGCAAGGGATTTGTGATCACATTTGCATGTTGCAAGAATGCTTTGGATAACCTCCAGCATCAAAACGCACATTTCATGATTGAGACTTAAATCATACGGTTTTGTCAGATGGACAACCGTCGTCTTCCCTAAAGTTGCTAATGTTTTCTTGGTGAAGAAAAATTTTTCAGGCTCGAACTTCTGCAGGATCCGTTGGAAACACCAATTTCCCAGAATGTTGCCTCAACAGACTCAAGTGAAGCTTTGTCAAGATAAAATCTTTCACCGCTTCAAAATTGAATTCCCGACAAATTTCGGGATCTTTCAAAAGAAGGGGTGATGATAGAACCATTTTTCAAAAATCAAGCAGTCTAAGCTTGACGTGGAGAACCTTCGTCCTAGGACACCCTTTTCAAAAAAAATATCGAACAGTCTCACCGGACGTGGAGAACCCTCGTCATGAGATCCATTTTCAAAATTTAGGCAGTCTCATCGGACGTGGAAAACCCTCGTCATGAGACCCATTTTCAAAATTCAAGGTAGAAACCGCCTGAAGGGTCAAACCATGGTAGATACCGCCTGAAGGGTCAACCAAAGGTAGAAACCGCCTGAAGGGTCAATTAAAGGTAGAAACCGCCTGAAGGGTCAAATCAAGGTAGATACCACCTGAAGGGTCAAAGCAATGGTAGAAACCGCCTGAAGGGTCAACACAAAGGTAGAAACCGCCTGAAGGGTCAACCCAATAGTAAAAGTCACTTAAATGGTCAACTCAATGGTCCGATCCACCATACGGATCAAAATCCTTGACAAATCCCAAGTGGAATGTGCCTTCCTTAGGTTCCTACCAGTTAGGAATCTCATAATGGTATGACCTACCATACAGGTCAGATCTTAATCTCCCTAGGATTTTCTAAATGACGAGTCCTAGGTATCTTCTAGAAAGTTATCGCAACCGGCAGCATCCGACAGGTGAGCTTCAGGTAAGCCTCTCTCACTCCATCTCAAGTTCAAATTGCAAGAGCAAACCGGGGATTAATCTGAGCATCCATCAAAAGGCTTAAGGATTCAACGTCGTAGCGTTTCTTCTCTCATTTTCCCCAGTTGAGTCGGTTAGGAATCAGGTGCCACCTTATCTTTGAGAGAAACCTCTAACGAAATTCCTCGCAAAGAGGGGCAGCTGTTGACACCTGATTTTTGACCATCTATTATTGTTGTTTTTATTCTTTAAATTCAATTAAAATAGCAAAAAAAAATCATAAATGACAAAATCAACTTTGGTAGCCTTGGTCAAGCTAAATGGACCATTTTTGAACAAAAAAAAAATATTTTTTCATATTTTTCGTATTTGTTTTTAATTAATATTTTAGAAAAAATTCAGGTTCGATTTTAGGTATTCTGTGATCATAAAATTGAACTTGGCAAAAATATTAGCAATAATTAAAATGAAACGAGTGAAACATCATCATTTAAAAGAAAAAGCAAAAGAAAAAGTGGATGTTTAATTAATAATTTTTATATCTTCTTTTCATTTTTTTTTCTTTTTTCTCTTTCTCTCTCTCCTTTTCATTATTTTATTATCTTTCTCCCTCCTGGTCGTGGAGCTGCCGCTACCTTCCTTACTTTTCTTTTTTCAAAGGGGGGCGGACCTTTTTTTAAAAAAGGGCACTGGGACGTTGGATTTTTTTTTTGGGAGCTCCTCTCTTCTTCATTTTGGGGGACGACAACACTCCATACGGAGGACCATCCTCTCTCCGACGACCCCTCCTATGCGGCCACAACCTCGCCACCGTCAACCGCGACTAGCGACCCGTCGCCGCCGTCCCGACCGTCAGAAGCCGCCGGACCACCTTGAAACAGCTCGACGCCGGTTTGCTCTGTTTCGGTGTCTGGGGCTGCTCGCGCTTCCACGGTCGCTCTTGATCGCCTCCGGCCACCACCCGCTGATCCTAGGACCTCCCTCAGTCCCTTAGGCTTTCGTGCAATCGTCAGAAGCCGCCGAGGAGCCTTCGAACAGCAGCGGGAAAGCCAGCCCCCCTGTTTTCGCTACCCTTGACCGAACCACATCGTCTTCTTTCTCTGGCCTCGTACAACGTCGCCGTGGACTTCAGCCACCTCATCGACAACCACCGGCCTCCATATCATCCCTTTGGACCCCTTTGACGTTGCTTCACGGTCGCACGCCGCCACAAGCCGCCGGAGAATCTCGAGCAACCAAGAAATCGAGACCTGCTCTGTTTCTGCGACTACTTTGTTCCAGTCGACGTTTCCACGTCTCTGCCGCCTCCAGCTCGTTCCCCCTGGTCAACCACCGACCACCTGCGACCTCCCTTGACGTTCCCTGAGATCCCACCAACCGTCCTCAGCCAGCCACCAACTCCGAGAGCAACCGCGGAACAGCCCGGAAACCCCTGTTCTGCTCAGATCCTTTGTTTCCTCGCACGGCTACAGCTTCTTTTTGCTGCTGCTCCGACCTCCTCCGGCCACCGTGGACCACCACCGACCACCTGCGACCTCCCTTGACGTTCCCTGAGATCCCACTAATCGCCCTCAGCCAACCACCAACTCCGAGAACCCCCCCTAAGCCGCGCGAACAGCCCCCGCTACCCTGCCATGTGTGCCTTGTCGCGACCCTCTTGAGGTTGTCAGGCTCTCGAGGGCTAATGGGCCGTCCTGTCTGGTCGGACGCAGGCCTCTCCCAAGGCCCATTACCCAAATCGCAACGGAGGTATGCGTGATCGACTTTCAGTGTGGTCTAGTGACATGTGCTAAGTGTGCATGCCATGGAGTCGCCACCAATCATTTTTTTAGAGTGTGATTGGACCACCCAATCGAATAGTTGGGAGTTTCTATTCAATTCTGCGAGAACCAAAGAAATGGTTTCGGGGACTTAGTTACACCAACTGTCAGAGTTGACGCCCTTTCGGTACCTAAGTTGACTGAATTTTCTAGCCTGAGATTCATGCGGATGAGTAAGGTATGAACCCTAAATCTAAAAATTCATGCAGATAGGAGTGATTATCCTAGCAATCACAATCAGTAATAAAATGCGCAACTCAAGAAATCTAGATATGCAAATAAATCACATGACATTCCTAGTAAGGCCCTATTTATCAATCACAGCTCAAGAATGATTTAGCTGTCCTAGCCATTCTACACACGATCTAACCTAAGAAAAGCATTAGGAAGCATCGAAGGAGTTCGAGAGTACTCACATTGGGTTCGTCGTGCCCTGATTTGGTCTTGGACGAGCTATCGAGCTCATGCCGACCCGATTATATTTAGGGATCCACTCGGCGTTTTACATCATGAAATCATGTGAAACAAAAACGAAAATATTCAGCAAGGGGAATTTATTGTAGATGGTGGTCGATCTAATTGGACGTCAAGACTAAAAAATATGTAGAAATTTACAAATTAAAATACTCGAATGACATTTTTTTGCCAAATTCAACTCTATGCGTCGTGAAGAAATACATGCAATTGAACTTGAATTTTGACTATTTATGAGTTCAAAATGAAAAGGAAATTAAAATAAAAATATTGACTATTTTTCTATATTTTTACGACATCGAACGCTATTTTTCTTCATTTTTCATGTATTTTTCTATTTTTGGAAAATATTAAAAAATATGACAAATTATTTTTTTTATCAAAAATGGTTCCTTTAGCTTGGTCAAGGCTACCAAAAATGATTTTTTAATTTTTTTAACTTTTTATAGATTTTTTATGAATTTTTAAAAAATAAACTATGAAAGACTGATCAAAAATCAGGTGTCAACAGCTGCCCCTCTTTGAGAGGAATTTCGTCAGAGATTTCTCTCAAAGACAAGGTGACACCTGTGTTCCGATCGACTCGACTGGGAAAAGAAAAGAAATCATGACATCCAATTTTCATGTCCATCAATGTGTGCTTTTCCTTAAAAAGAGAAGTGCTCGTTCAATTCCCTGATATGATATAAGAAAGTTAAGGAGTAGATAGACTTCCCTGCCCCTTACCTGTCGAATGCTTGCGGCATTTTCTGTGTCTGATGGGTTCAAGTAGATTCCTAAGGACTTGTCATCGGAGTGTCCTGGGATGTTAAGCTCTGACCTGTATGGTAGGTCAAACCATAATGGGATTCCTAACTGATAGGAACCTAAGGAAGACGCATCCCACATTTGGGAATTTGCCAAGGGTTTTGATCCGTGTGGTGGACTAAACTAGAAATGGCTTGCCTAATGTAAGGCTTATTAGGGAAAACGAATCCTCCCGCGTTCGGGATTCATCAAGGTTTTGATCCGTATGGTGGATCGGACCATTGGGTTGATCCTTCAGGCGGTCTCTACCAGTCCTTTGACCCTTCAGGCGGTTTCTACCATTCATTGACCCTTCATGCGGTTTCTACCATTGGTTGACCCTTAAGGCGGTTTCTACCATACATTGACCCTTCAAGCGGTTTCTACCATTGTGTTGACCCTTCAGGCGGTTTCTACCATTGATTGACCCTTCAGGCGGTTTCTACCATTGAGTTGACCCTTCAGGCGGTTTCTACCATTTATGAGATTCCAAATTGATATGAATCAAAGGATGACGTACCCGCTCTTTGGGGCTAGTCGGAGACTCGATCATTCTGTGGATCGGTCTTAGAAAAGATTTGCCTACTAAAAGGCTTCACCTAAGGATGACGCACCCAGTCTTTAGGGCGGCCAAAAGTCCTGCAGAAAGCTTAGACCTGAAAAAATTTTCCTCGCCAAGAAGATATTAGTAATCTTTGGGAAGACAATAATTGTCTAACTGACAAAATTCTACAACTTAAGTTTTAGTCATGAAATGTGCATTTTGATTGCTGGAGGTTATCCAAAACATTCCTACCATATACAGATGTGATCATAAATTCCTTGCACGGAAACTCTAGATCAAACAATTTGAAAATTTCAAAAAGAGTTTGCTCAAAACATCCATTGGAGTATTTCTCATCCAAGAAGGCTCCTCCCTGCTCTGTGATAATGATCTTTAATAGGGAAAGTGCTCAATTTCCTACCGACCTGTGCCTGGGTTTCAGGATCATTCGCAACGCATACATTTCGACCGATCAGGAGGTCTTTCACGGGACCGTAGTGTTAGGCTTGGATATCGGTTTCCAAGGGGGACTCACTTTTGAGTCAAGGCCGTTGAACGAAATTTTTCACTATCTGCTCCGGGTTTACAAGTCAAGAACCCTGTAAAATGAGAAAGAAATAGTCTTGCTCGTACTTCTTTGAGCTAAGTTATACATTAACCCAAGTGTCTTAGTCAGATAAGACTGCTTCGGGGTTGTAACATTGGAAGGATTGGGGACCGAAAAAGGCTTATTTTTTGCCTAGAAATTGTGAAGGGTTTGGCATTGGTGATCATTGCAAATTTGCCACATGTCCTTCGAAGAACATCTCCATTTCTTGAAGTGTACACTCCTCTTTTAGAGCGCACAAGGATGTTTAAAAGCGTCTCTTGTTACATTAAGAGACCGTCTGTTTGTGTGTTTGCAATTTGAGCACGACATCATTTGGAGAGTAGTCATCTTGATCTGACTCCTTTGCAGGGTCTTTTCATCGTATATCTAGACTTTACTGGGGATATTTTGAATAGACATCAGCCTTGCTTTTTACCAGGCACTTTGCTTTTTCTTGATGTCTAGGGATTTTTCTTTTCCCCCTCTTTTTAATCCCGTGTTTTTCTTTTCTTTTGGAGCTTGGATTTTCGGCAATCATGCTAGATATGCAACTTAAACTTTGGCACGCTTCCATTCCTAAAGTGATGTTGCCTTTGCTTTGGAATATGCAATGATCACCAATAGGTTGATGAAATGAATTTGCTGGCTCAACTTGGTCGTGCAAAGGATAACAGTGTGTAGGATAGAGAAATGAATTATTCTCGTCATCCTATGACACTTGGATTATCATATAAACAACACACAAAGATTTATGTTAGTCCGAGCAAAAAAATTTCAAACCGTTTACTTTCTGATACTGTTGGACTAACCTTCATTTGCCCCAATGTGGGGTGGTTCTTGACAGGGTTGAGAATGAAAATCGCCGTTCAATGGGGTTCTCAATGGGCATCTGTAGTGTTTGGAATGAAGAAATAAATGCCTCTGTCATCTCGATCCATGTAATCGTTGCGAATGACCCTTATATCCATAGGTTAAGGTTTCGCTATGATTTCCAATCTCCTCATCTCTCAAGTGTGTATGGGACGTGTTTGGATTAGGCTCGCTTCTCTTATGAGAAAATACCCTTTTGAACAGTTCAAACGAATCTTGTTGGAAAAATTCATTTCATTTCATCAAGATTTATCCTTCAAAGGGATTTTGTGATGCACCATACATGTGTAATTCATGTTCAGACAATCTCATGTTTTAAAACATGAATGTCAATGAAGTAAGAATTCTATGTCTTTTTAGATGTGAGAATCGAATTAATTCTGAAAGTTTTTAATCTCCAATGAATTGGGAAAAGAGATACTTACCTGCCCATCGAGGCTGGAGATCCTGGAAATATAAAAGGGATATGTCATCGTATATTCTAAAAATTTACAAAAATTGGAACGATACATCTTACCCTTGGTCATATGCTCCAACGAGTGTACAAGGGTTGTGAAAATCTGCAATGTCTGCCCTGATGGCGAGCTCCTGCCAAGGATAAATATTAAGCATTATTTTGGGTTTCCAAATTCAAAACAAATTGGGACGATACTACTTTACTCTTGATTTGAATTCCATTCTGCATGCCAATGTGCAGATTGTAGAAGCCGGCCCTCAAGCTTGTGGCCATGATTTCTTCGTTTGGTTGGGCAACGAATCCACCTCGAGGATTTACGTCGGAGGAGATTCATTCATCTTTTTGGGCGTGTTTCATGCACTGTTATGTTATTTGAATGCATGGCTTCTTGGGTGCCTCGTCTCTGTTCATCACCTGAGAGGAAAATGAGAGAACATTATCCCCGCATCTGATTGAAAATCATTTAGGAACGATACGTTCTTTTTACCAAATGGGTGGCTCCGCGGCCAAATGCGTTTTACATTGAAAGGATGGATTCCATTACGCTCTGCGGATGATAACTATCTCTTCAAGGACTTGCCCCACGGATTAAACGATGAATTTGATGTCTTCGGCTTCGACATGCTTTCCGGATGTAGGAATGGTTTGCCCCCATTTTCAGTGGAGATGGGTTTTGTCGAGTGGGCAACATCAAAAACTCATCCTAGATTTGGCTTTAGTCGAAGGTTGAAATCCCGACCTTGGATAAGCGAATCATGATTCATCTCCTTCTGCTTCGGATTTGTCATTTGCATGCTTCACATTTTACAATACCAACTTCGCCGCTTGATGAAAATGAATCGATGATTTTCGAATTGCCCCAAGTTCTATAGTCATCTGCGTCGAATCTCTTTGAACTTCATCGGGTGATAGACCAACTGATAAAATGATTTTTCAATCCCGAGATCGAACTCCTGACGTTTCGTACCACTTCCATTTCACTGACTACCAGGACACAGCACTATTGGCGTCCCTAACTGGTTCGTTTTTTGTTATAAAATTCTTGAAGCAGTTAGCGACCCCCATCGAGAATGAAACAAGCTCAATTTAGAGTTCATAACGACTAAAGGTCCCTTAGAACGATACAGAGCTAACCGTCTTTGAGCTCGCTCGGGCTTTTGCTCGCATTTTCCTATGTGAAGCCTTTAAATGTTTTTCTTCGTGGCGTTCAATTGATTCGCCTCGACTCTAATCTAACAAGGGATTGTCGCACTCAAGCATGATGATGCTCGCAGGTAGTACTGATCGCTGCCCCAGATTAACTCTAGGCATTAAGGAAGATTATCTTGCATGGAAGACTTTATGACAGAAAGATTAATGATACATCCAGTCACATGTGCCTAGTTCCCTTGAGGATTCTCGGTGATCAGCCAGTTACACCATGAATCAGACATATAATCGTCATTTTGGATCATAACTTCATAAGTCCATCAGTTTTAAACTGATCGATCCAGATATGGAGCTCCTCATCAAGGAAATCTTTTGATTCTTCGAGCAACTGATATTCGGGTTGACCATCATCGCTTGGCGTTGAAGGATTCTTGTTTCTGTTGTGAGCGATCTGATTCTTCGAGCTAGAACCTTCGTCGTTGCTCGAGATTATAAGAGGATGATTGATCGGTTCACTATCAAAAGCACCTTCCATTTGGGAATGGAAGAAACAAAAATCCTCAGAGCATCCGCCCGCTTGATCTTCCGAAATCATATGCCCAAGCCGGGCAGATCTTTGAACACTAGGCGCAATATGTTGATCGGGGATAGGAAGAGCACTAGCGAAAAGTTGCTGCTCAAACCAAGGAGTTCGTACCTGCTGCACTTGTGGCATATACTCTTGAGGGGTGCTGAGATGATTCAGGGGAATATTCTGATTAGCGCCCAAGTAGTCAATGGTGCTGCTACCAGCTTGGTCGGTGCCTAGATTCGGCAGGGTATTTCTTACTTCAGGGGCATTGTAGTTATAGCCATGCCTAGTGTTTAGGTACAAGTTGAGTTCTTTCAGGTTCAGTGCTGTGTGGCGCTGTCTTAGCGCCCTTCTGTAGCTCTTGAGGTGACTCGCGACTCCATCTTTAGTGAGTCCTGGTATGTTCATGATCTCAAGTATGCGCGTTGGATATGCTGAGTTGATCCCTAGTTGCTGAACCGCACTAAGGAACTTGAGATGAAGCTCGGGGGACCAATTGACCCTCGTCTTCTTGCGACCCGGAACAGTGTTGACAACTTGGCTATTGCTCTCTGGCCTATTTCCAGTAGGATTTGATCGAGCCGGAAGTTGTTGTGGAGGGAATTCATCAGCTTTGGATTGGTCGGTCGTGATAGTAAGCTCATCGTTAAGGAAACTCCAATCATGGTGACGCATATCACATCCTTTAGAAGGCATCGGTATTGACTTCGTAGAATTGATTTGTTCATGCATATCTCCAACAAAATCCGATTGTATCGAAGATGGTTCGAGGGAGTGGGGTGGTGAATGAGCATTTTCAATCCTCATATAAGGCTTATCAAGGAACATTTCGCCGAGAGTGATAGGGCCACCGCAATTAAGGCAAGCGATAGTGCTGGGAGCTTTCTTATACCTCATGTTCTCCGCTCGAAGCTTTTCGTTTTCCTCCTTTAGAATCGCAAGTTCTTGACGTCTGTGTTGAGCCCTCAATTTGGCTCGCTTATTTTGAAACCAAAACTTGACCCTCAAAGGTTTCATCCCTAGCTTCTGGCCCAATTCATTTCTTTGTTTCATGTTCGGGAGAGGGCATTCACTAAAGAAAGCTTCAAGCTCTTGGATTTCATTCTGAGTGTGGCACTGGCGACGTTTCCTTTTCCGGGATTGACCATCGCTGCTGCTGTTGTCGTCGCTGCTGAGATCCTGAACTTCGTTGCCGAAAGGGTTGGGTTCTGTGGTTCTGGTACCAGACGCCATCCTAGAATCTTCGAGATCTCTCAGTAGTTCATTTTCTGAGATTTTTGGATCAGTCGCCTCTAGCAACTGATGGTAACCCTCAAACATGTTGGATCGAAAAATGTTCGATCAATTTTTGCTCGCTCAGGGTTCTCTACTCTCTCATGTATGCTCACTCTCTCTAAATTTTCTTTTGAGTGGTTCTGTATGCCCATGAAACGTTCTTTAAACATGGATGAAGATCATCAGGCAAGCGTTGCTCCCAAGATTTCGTATTTCCCGCTTTGTCGTCTTCTTTCTTCTTTTCAACGTGGAGGGACACCAAATCGATTTCCTTTTCTCGATATACATGTCTGTCTCCCACTTATTTTCAAAAAAGTGGAACTACGCTCGCCTCCCGCTCAGTTTTTTAATATGATGAGACCGCCAAATCCTTTCGCAACTTTTTTCGATAGTTGCGCTTAACTCCCGTTCAATTTTAATATGGTGACACCGACATATCTTTTTACAACTTTTTTAGGTTTATCAAGCCTGAAATCGCGGACTGGGATAGATCTGATGGTTCACCGAAAGAGCCACCATTGCTTTACCCAATTAACTTGGCTCCACGAGCATTATTGCTATGCCTTTCTTCATTCTCGAGTTGCTATAAAAGGAGGAGTTAATGCAGAGAAGATTAACACTCTTACATAATTGTCTTTTCGTATTTTAATCACTCTACCACACTCATCTTCTTCTCCCTCACTCCAACGAAAATGACCTCCTCTCCTATTCGCGCTTTCTCGGCCGAAATTTTGGCCCAGTGGGAAAAACTCTATAACCTCCTCGGTCGAGGCTATGCTCATATAGCCGATCACCCAGAAACTGAAGATGAAATCCGTATTTTGCTCGTGGAAATAGACACCACCTCCATCGAGGGCACTAATTTAGAGAGGGAATATAGAATCTTCCCAACCCTCTTTATAAACTTTTTAGAGACTTACCGTGTCGCTCATCGAAAAGCTACCGTGGCTCACGTTTTGCGAGCTCGCTATGAGGATCGGTCCAACTGCTTGGTGTTGGCCAACCTTGTGGCCGATAGTCACAGAAAGGCTGTTGAGTTCGCCAACAAGCGAGTCTCGATGTTGCTTCGCGAGAGGGGAAATTTGGTGGAGCGCTTGGCCTTATCCCTGACCACCTATGAGCACGACCGTCGTAATGTCGTGTTGAAGTTTCAATGTGAGTGGCAGGAAGAAAGGCTTGACAGCATTACCGCGGATATAGCCCATGGGAGAGGACTAGTTCGGGACCTGGAAATAGCCGCCGAAGATCACGGGACCAAGGTTGCCGATCTTAAATGGGAATGTAAACGCCTTCTTCTTAAGCTTGCAGATCTCGAGTCTCGAGGTGGTGAGTATAAGCAAAGCATCAATAATATGGAGGGCCAACTAGGTTCCTTTGTGATGCTAATTAGGGCTCATTGCGGTTTTATGTTTCCACCCCGATGATTTGTATGATCTGCTTTTAAGGTCCCTCGATTGAGCGAAATGAATGAAAGCTCTAATGTGTGTGTCTCAACTTCTGTATGGCTGACTTTCTCGAACATCTGACCACTCTCAACCTAGGCAAGCTGCGCTTTGACATTGATGATTCGAGCGTGTACATCTTGATTTTTTAATCTTGCTTATGATCGGATAAAGGAACCTCCCACCGCGATTATCCACAAAAAGACTTCTCTTCTCTACTTGTTTTTAACCTGTTTCAAATGAAAAGGCAGAATCAGAAGAAAGAATTTGAAAAATAAAGCATAAATCCTTTCAATTTTATGCTTACTTGTGATTAATAGGGATAAGAGCTTTTACAAGGATTTTGGCCTTGTGCAAAAGCTTTTATCAATATTCCTCAAAGAAAAGCATATCATTGAAAGAAATGTAATTCACGATAATCGCCTTTGATCAATTCCAAGAAAATCAATGAAATGTTCAAAAGTACACAATTACGATGTGTTTTAAATTCAATTGAAGATACGATATCCAAATTAAAGCTGTTTGCTAAGAACGAGAGTAATTTGGATATCTATCTTTTCATTAAATTTGAAAAACACGAATACTCTTGATCAATTATTGTGGATTACCAATGATGCAAAACATGCATGAACCAATTCAAGTTTATAGTTCCTTCTGGCGAAATTGGGATTGTATTGCCCTATACGGCCAAAAGGTTGTATAAGACTTCCAATTTCAATTTCATCCAAAGGAATTATAAAATTGATTTTGGAGTATTCGAGTGATTAGAAGAAATGCCACTATCACATTCCAATGACAAGTCAATAGAAATACAACAAATTTCAATCTGAATGTATATAAACACAAATAGATGCCTAATACAGTCAATCTAAGGGATCAGATAGAGAGGATCTCAGCAAAATAAATCCTATACAAGAAGGCTAGAAATGAAAAATAAAACAAAGGAATGTGATCTTAATACTTAGGCTCTTCTTGTCCACTTGGCGCTCGTAATGGGATGACATCATCTTCATCTTCCATCAAGAACATTGGGAGGAAAACACACATATCTATCCTCAAAATGGCATTTAATCCAATCACCGGAATTATGCAATGAATATAATGATTAAGAGCTGTAACAAGTTCGAGGGATAGAAAAGTCTTACCAAACAAACTTAAGAGAAAATCATGCTTCTCTGTATTTTTTGCAGTGTTAGGTATACTAACCTTCCATAGACAAACGCATGAGACAAGTGAGGGAAAACTCCTAAAAATCAAAAGATAGGGCTTGGTACCTAAAGCCAAGGTTCTCACCTCGAATTCTGGGAAGAGCCGATTCCATTGCACAACTATCGTTGCATTGGGACTCAATCCATAGTTCGAAATGAGCGGAATTGAAAAGTGGATTACCCCATGTTTTTCCTCACGGAGATTCCATTTTCAATTCCTTCTATTGTGTTCCTAAAGAGGGCGCCTGGGGTTTTAGGCGCAATTGTGTGTATTCATTGTGTCGTGCTAAAGCAATAGACATGCATTTTATTTAACAATCACCGCTTCAATATAAACATCCACACAATCATACATCCAAAACTCCTGCCTGCATAAAACAAAGTTAACAAGCACTTCACCCCTTATTTCTCTCATCTACAAAAACATCTAACACATTCGTTAGCATATACACCTCACTTTCGAGAGCATCTGCATAAAATTAGGTTAGAAGAATCAATCAACTTTTTAATCGGCTCAAGTCCACTAAATGGTTAAGAACCAGTCCCCAGCGGAGTCGCCAGTCTGTCGCGACCCTCTTGAGGTTGTCAGGCTCTCGAGGGCTAATGGGCCGTCCTGTCTGGTCGGACGCAGGCCTCTCCCAAGGCCCATTACCCAAATCGCAACGGAGGTATGCGTGATCGACTTTCAGTGTGGTCTAGTGACATGTGCTAAGTGTGCATGCCATGGAGTCGCCACCAATCATTTTTTTAGAGTGTGATTGGACCACCCAATCGAATAGTTGGGAGTTTCTATTCAATTCTGCGAGAACCAAAGAAATGGTTTCGGGGACTTAGTTACACCAACTGTCAGAGTTGACGCCCTTTCGGTACCTAAGTTGACTGAATTTTCTAGCCTGAGATTCATGCGGATGAGTAAGGTATGAACCCTAAATCTAAAAATTCATGCAGATAGGAGTGATTATCCTAGCAATCACAATCAGTAATAAAATGCGCAACTCAAGAAATCTAGATATGCAAATAAATCACATGACATTCCTAGTAAGGCCCTATTTATCAATCACAGCTCAAGAATGATTTAGCTGTCCTAGCCATTCTACACACGATCTAACCTAAGAAAAGCATTAGGAAGCATCGAAGGAGTTCGAGAGTACTCACATTGGGTTCGTCGTGCCCTGATTTGGTCTTGGACGAGCTATCGAGCTCATGCCGACCCGATTATATTTAGGGATCCACTCGGCGTTTTACATCATGAAATCATGTGAAACAAAAACGAAAATATTCAGCAAGGGGAATTTATTGTAGATGGTGGTCGATCTAATTGGACGTCAAGACTAAAAAATATGTAGAAATTTACAAATTAAAATACTCGAATGACATTTTTTTGCCAAATTCAACTCTATGCGTCGTGAAGAAATACATGCAATTGAACTTGAATTTTGACTATTTATGAGTTCAAAATGAAAAGGAAATTAAAATAAAAATATTGACTATTTTTCTATATTTTTACGACATCGAACGCTATTTTTCTTCATTTTTCATGTATTTTTCTATTTTTGGAAAATATTAAAAAATATGACAAATTATTTTTTTTATCAAAAATGGTTCCTTTAGCTTGGTCAAGGCTACCAAAAATGATTTTTTAATTTTTTTAACTTTTTATAGATTTTTTATGAATTTTTAAAAAATAAACTATGAAAGACTGATCAAAAATCAGGTGTCAACATGCCTGCCCTATTCTGGTCAGGTACAATTGGGCCTGTTTAGTGGGCCTATAAGTTGGGTCGTGACCCAAATGGATTTGGGGGCTGTGTTTTATGAAGTTAGACCAAGAGTTTGAGCCTTACCATGGGCCCATGGACCAAGCTATTTGAGGATTTGGGCCCGTTGCTCGAGAATCAAAGTTCACGATGACGCACATGGAGAATAGCGCACTTCGAGACTTGGCGATTAAAGACCGGTGTCCAATCAGGTATATTTTGCGTACTCGATTCGTATATCAGAGTTGTTTTTTTTATTTTTCTAAAATATTGCACTTATAGACTTGATTTGCATGTATTTGTTTCAGTCTAGTGGTTAGCTTATTTATCTAGTTGAGTGTTATCTATTGTCAAAGACATGCTTTTTATTAAAATATTTTTCGAAAATAATAAAAAATAATAATAAAAAATTCAATAATTCAATAAAAAAATAGAAAATCATAAAAAAATTCCAAAAAATTCCAAAAAATTCCAAAAAATTCTCAAAAATGGGAAATGGCCACAATCAACTGGCCATGGAATATTTTGGGTAATTCGGTAACCAAATCTTCAAAAAATTGACGATTTTGCCCTTCGGGCTAAATCGCCTCCAAATCTTCCCATTTTACCCTGGTCTAAAATCACACATTCCCTAAGCCCTTATGGCTATACTAGGAAGCCATTGACTTGAATTGATGTGCATCGATGTGATTTATTTATGCACTTGATTGCGCTTTCATTAAAATTGGTTGTGGCTGATAGGAATAGTCTTCCGATCTATGTGAAACCCTGAATCAAACCTACCTCACCCAAAATAGCGTCTGCATGAACTCTTAGCTAGGAAAATCACTCGCGTTAGGTACCGAAAGGGCGTTGGTAATTACACCAACGTAACCAAGTCCCCGAACCCAGAATCTCTGGTTCCGCAGAACTGATCGACCTCTCCCAATCGATCAGTAAGGTTTCCGGTCTACCCTCCAAGAAAGACCGGTGGCGACTCCAAATGCATCCACAAGTTGCACATGCCACCACGACCACACTGAAGGTCGAAAGCGATCTACTCTTATCGTCGAATTCTTTGAAAAATACTCCCGCCGCGATTTGGTATGGGCCTGGGAGGGCCCGCGCCGATCCAAGACCCGCGATCGGTAATCCATTAGCCGCGTCCTCTTTCGGACGGGTCGCGACATGACTTGGTAGGAGATGATGGGGTTGGAGAAGATGTCTTTCTTTTTCCACTGGCTTTTTCCTTTTCAATTTCTTTTAGCTGAGCTCGAATGGCCAAAACATTGGTTGTAGAAGCTGGTGGAGCTGATTTTAGGAGTTCTGCAAAGGATGAAGAGGATCCTGCAGATGATTTAGTCGGGCTTCCAGTAACTGGATTTGCTGCTTAAGTTTGTCCATCTCAGGAGTCTGATCTTCCATGAAATGACTTCGGGGAATCTGTCGTGTTTCTAACAGATGCAGTCGTTTTTGAAAATCTTCAAGCATCTTTTTGATCAAAGCAGTGTCTTCAATCACCTTGCCAATGGCCTGATTCTGGGCAAGGGCATTCTCTGTTTGCCAGTTAAGAACAGCATCCGAAGGAGGAGGAGGTTTTCTTCTGCCAAAAGCGTCAAGCTCATTTGGGGAAGGTACTTTTGGGGAATGAAAGAATTTCTTTTGAAGGTCAGAAAAGCTTTCGGCTGTCGGAAATTTGATGCTTGATGAACTTGTTTGGCCAAATGAGGGAAGTGGAGGAAAATCTACAGGCTGAAGCATACAGATACTTTGTAAAACAGGAGGGGGTTCTGGAAGGGGTACACACTTGTATGGCTTAGGAAGTTTGATGGGACAGGATGGGTTTTTCTTTATCCATTTCTGGATAGGTTTGTAGAATGGGGAAGTGACTGATTTCTTAGTAGGTGATGATGGAGGTGAGGGTGGAGGTAAATCTGGTTTACAAGGTTCTGGGGTTAATACCTGAGGAGGCTGAGGCAAACCATACTGCACAATATATTGCCAACGTCCACCATCTTATCCGAGTGGACCAACTGTAGGATCTCCATCAAGATACCTTTGGTATAATGAATCTTTCTTTTTCTTTCGCTTCGAAGAGGGTCTATCATCTTCTTCTTCAGTGCTAGTACAGGATGTACAAGCACAGTTAGCATCCCAATAGCAGTGTCCAGTAGGATCTTTGTAATAATGGATGGGTTGTCCTCGGGCATCAAAATAATGGATGAATTACTTGGAGTTTGGACATTCCATACTAACTGTTTCGGATGGACAAGGGGTAAAACATAGTATGGTTGGGAAAGATGGGAATGAAGATGAAGCGTCTTCTTTTTCTTTGGCGAATTTGATGGTAACAGTACCATCCTTTTTCTTTGTGAACAGGGGTTCAGAAGATTGAACTGGTTGGGAATTGGCATACAACCGTTCATAGTTGGTGACCCATGAGTCAGGGAGTAGCTTTATGAGCTGATCTCGTGGAATCTGCCTTGGAACATGGACACAAAAAGTTTGATCTCGATCAACAGAGATGACAAGGGCCTCATCTGCCCCTGGAAGATTGAGATCTATAGCATGATTCTGAACTCGGTAGATCATCTGGTAATGCAAAGTGGAAGCAATTGCATTAGAAGTCTGAGGGGCATCAGTAATTTGCAGCTGAACCTTCAAAGCAGTCAACAGACTAGGATCTGCTAGGGCCATGTTGAAATTCGGGAACAAAGTCACAAAAAATGTGCCGGCATTCAGTGTCGTCTGGACAGTTCCAATACAGGCATGTTGATAGTCAAGAAAACGGGTATCAAGAAGAGCGATTCTTGCTACGATAGGTAGACCTTTCCGGCCATGGAATGAAAGAGCAAGTCGGATGGCTCCAAAATGGAGATGGGTAAAACCATGTTGAGCCCATTGCAGACGGAACTCTTGAGGGATTTGGAGAGTAACAAACTGTTCTTGCTGTGTGGCCAAGATGTGGTGCTGATCAAACTTGGAAGACTGGACATATTCCTTAATAGATCGAGGAATATGTCGGATGAGGTGTTTGATGGATCGGATATGAGAGAAAGAAGATGGTTTAGCGAAGGCTGAGTAAGGATTGATGAGTGGAAGGTGTGTTTCCGAAATCTTACTATCTTCAGAATAAGCAACTTCATAAAGATAGTCGATCTTGGAAGCAGAGGACTTGCGGAGTTCAGGTGGAGGAGCTAAAGAGATGGGAGATTCATTGACAATTGGTGAAACTTCTGATGAGATTTCCATGTGATTGAAAGTTTCTCCCTTTGCAGGTCTTTGAAGAAATTCATAATCTTAACATGATATTGGCGATAGTGGCTCTGATACCATTAACAGAAGCGTAGTCAATACTCCTGATTCAAGAAAGAAAGCATGCCCCGCCGTACTCTTTCGAGTCTCGGTATCACCTGCCCAATTACTGTCAATGTACCACACTAGATCAAAGTTGTCAGTATAAGAATATAAAATTCCATGATCACGAGTTCCACTGACATACTGTAAAATTCTCTTTGCTGCTTGCAAATGTGATTGGTATGATTTTTCCATGAATCTGCTAATAATACACACTCCATAGGTAATGTCTGGCCCCGTAGAAACCAAATATCTCAGGCTGCCAACAATGCTTTTAAAATAAGTGAGATTTACTAGCTCACCGGTTCCTTCTTTCTTCAGCTCCAATTGTTCTACAACGGGAGTTCGGATTGGCTTGAACGATTCCATTTTAAATCGCTTCAAAATATCATTAACATATTTATGCTGCGAAATAAATATGACATCATCTGTCTGCTTCACTTCAAGACCAAGAAAATAGGACATCAATCACAAATCAGTCATCTCGACCTGGCTAGTCATAGCCTCCCTGAATTTAGCAAATATTTTTTCACAGCTCCCTGTAAATATCAAGTCATCAATATAAAGGCACACAATTAAGATGTCACTGTCAGTATTTGATTTGATATACAATGTATGCTCATACGGACACTTTTGAAAATTATGCTCTAACAGATATGTGTCAATCCGCATGTACCAAGCACATGGTGCCTGTTTTAGCCCATACATAGCCTTTTTCAGTTTGTAAACCTATTTTTCATGCCCTTTCTCATAACCCTATGGTTGTTCCACGTACACTTCCTCTTCAAGGACACCATTGAGGAATGCTAATTTTACATCCATTTGATGAATCTTCTAACGGTTTTGAGCTGCAAGTGCTAAGACCATCTGGATGGTATCCATTTGGGCCACTGGCAAAAACACTTCAAAATAATCAATACCTGATTTTACTTGTAACCTTTTGCAACCAGTCTAGCCTTGTAACGGTCCACCTGACCGTCCGGTTTGTACTTCGTCTTGTACACCCACTTGACACCAATGGGCTTTTTACCACGTGTCATTTTTCTCAATGGAGTGAATTTCTTCATTCATTGCTTGGATCCACTTTTCATCTGCAACTGCTTCATCATAAGTTACAGGATCGTATTCAGCAAATAAATAAAATTGTACCATTGTTTCATCAGTGATTTCGCTATCACAATCACTATGTGTTGTGACTACATAGTCCCTGGATTTTGTTGGCATTTTCCTTTGTCGTTGTGAACGACGTAGTTGCAATTCTGAAGCCGTTGTTGGTGAAAATGTTCTACCAGTCGAAGACGATGAAGAAGATGGACCACTTGTTGAAGATGATGGTGGTATTTCTATCTCACCCACCAGTGGTTCATCTTCAATGGTGATGTTTTTCTGGTCACCTTTCTGGTTCCAGTCCCAGATTTCGTCTTCTAAAAACTGGGCATCCCTGCTGATGATGACTTTCTCAGTGACCGGGTTATACATCTTATAACATTTAGTCGTGTCACTGTAGCCGATAAAGATGTACTTCTCACTTTTGTCATCCAGCTTCTTTCTTCGTTCATCCGGTATATGGGGATATGCTACGCATCCAAATACTCGCAAGAAAGAAACATTTGGCTTGTTTCCGCTCCAAGCCTCTTTTGGGATTCTTCCAATAACACTCCTTGTTGGACACATACTTCTGGCCATTTCAAAGATTGCCCCGTTCTTTCTTTCTGCTATACCATTTTGCCGAGGAGTATAGCTGACAGTCAACTGACGTTTCACTTCATGAACTTTAACAAAATTTGTGAAATTCATTTGAAATAAATTCTCCTCCTCTATCTGATCTCAACGTCTTCAAATTAAAGCCACTTTATTTTTCAATAAAGATTTTAAATTCTTTAAACTTGCCAAAAGCCTCAGATTTTTCTCTCAATAAATATACCTAAGTTTTTCTGGTAAAATCGTCGACAAAAATCAACATATATCTTTTTTGTCCAAACGATTCAACCTCAATAGGGCCACAAATATCTGTATGTATCAGCTCCAATGGTTGGTTTACTCTTTTGGCTTTCCCGACTGGAAAAGAACCCCGATGTTGTTTTCCCACGAGACATCCTTCGCAGGGACGACCTGAATTGTCAATTAACGACATGCTAGTCACCATCTTTTTTTGGGCTAGTAGTTTCATTCAAGGAAAATTTAGATGCCCGAATTGAAGATGCCATAGCAAGCTGCTGTTTTTCGTCATCGCTTGAAAATTTAAGAGATTATTTGTCTGAAGAGTTAGGGGAAACATATGATTCTTCGTCATCTGTACCGCCGTGATCAACTTATTATTGACACCTCTGATGGTGCAAACTCCATTTTCAATGTGAACTTTGTGGCCTTTTTCGGAAAGTTGCCCAACACTTAGCAAATTTCAAAAAAGTCCTGACACAAAATAAACATCTGCAATAGCAACATTAGTACCATCTTTGGACTTGGTATTAATGTTACATTTGCCCATCACGAGAATTTTTTATTTATTCTCGAAGTTGACTTCACCACGGCTTGCCTCATCCAACTGTGAGAATAACTCCTTTCTGCCGATCAGATGATTGCTACATCTAGTATCTAGATATCATGTGTTGGTATTCACGATAGTCGAATCATCCTTCACACATGCTAGTGCCATGTACTCTCCAGCATCTGTGGCATATCCACGTTGACTTTGCATGGCACTCGAATTTGTAATGTTCGAATTTATTACACTTAAAATACTTAACTTTTGATTTGTCACATATTTTAAATTTTCCAGTGAAATTTGAATTTTCACCTTTACCTCGGGCTCCTCCACGACCTCGACTGCCTTGATAGCCTCTTCGGCTTGGTTGAGTGACCCGACTTTGCAATGCTTGCTCGGGAACTAAACCAACGGGCTTCTAAATCATTATTTGCTCGTGCGAGCATAATGAACCCATCAAACACTTCAATGTGAGAGTTAACACATCTTGTCCTTCCTCGATTGCAGCAACGACGTAGTCAAATCTTTCGGTCAAAAACCTCAAGATTTTTTCTACGACACGAACATTTTGAAATTCTTCACCGTTAACCCTCAATTGGTTAACGATAGCCTGCACACTATCGAAATATGCCGATATTGATTTCGAGTCTTTCATGCGAAGAGACTCAAAATCACCTCGAAGGGTCTGAAGGCGCACCCGCCGGACACGATCATCGCTTTTGTAGGATTTCTACAAGATATCCCCTATGTAGCACCGATACTTCGTTTAGGGCACCGTATCAGTATCGGATACGTATCAGCTACGGATACGTGTCTGATACGTATCGATACGCGTCCGATACGCGGTCAACGCATATCGGACTTCTGATACCTGGTCAACGCCGGCGACACGTTAGGGATACGCGTGTCGGTGAAGGAGGAGGCGTCTTGGTTGTCTACGGCAGCGGGTTCGGAGCTCACGGCACTCCCGAGACCAACCGGCGGTCCACGACGGCATGGGTTGACGGCAAGGGACCCAGTAGGCGCGATACTCTCGGGTCCACGGCGGCGACTGACCGTGGGTCAGCAACAAACGATGTCGGGCTGGCAATTGTTCCTCAGCCTAGAGCGGCGTTCCTTCGGTCTCCTTTGTTCACGTATCACGGTATCAGCGGTCCGCTGAGTCTCATCGGTCTGAACCTCTTCAACCGTCTCCTTTGTTCACGCAGTCCTTCAGAAGGATACGTATTAGCGGTCCGTTGATCATCTTCGATTGTCTCCTTTGTTCACGCGTATCGCAGAGAAGGTGAAGGAAGAAGAAAAAAGAAGAAGAAGAAGTTTGGGGGGGGGGGGGGGGGGGGTCGCGCAGTCCAAGGAAATAAAGAGAGAGAGAGAGAGAGAGAGATATGTGGGGAAAGGAAAAGCCATCGGGAAGATAAAAAGAAAGGAGCCGATGGTGATGGGTACGTGTAATGCAATACAGCTTATATGAGCCGATGGATTTATTATTATTATTTTTCCCTTTATTGCGTGCCAAATAATTGTATTCGCTATTATAAAAATAATAATTTACCATATACATATATAAATATATATTTATTACAACGTATCCCCGACGTATCGAATTTTTTTTATTTTTTAGAAATGACGTATCGTTTCGTATCGTATCCCCTTATCGGTATCGGTATCGGTATCGGTATCGGTACTACTTAGGATATCCCAGGCTGTCTTCGCAGTCTCCGTGTTCGATATTTTTTCAAATACCGTTTCTTCTACGGCTTGAAAGATCGCATACAATGCTTTTTTATCTTTCTTCCATGACTCCACCAAAGATTATTTCTCTTCCTTTCTCAAAGCCTCGAATGCTTCGGCATCGGCTACTTCGTTGTAGCCATTTTCAATCAGGTTCCACAAATCTTGCGATTTGAAAAGAGCCTTCATCTATACGGACCGGTTGTTAAAATTCTTTCCGTTCAGCTTTGGAAGTTGCATTTGAACGGAACTAGTGGATGGCATTTCTAGCTCTGATACCAAATGTTGGAACCAAAAATAATATGGGTGACCTTTCGGATATAAGAAACGAGGCGCAAAATGGATGGAGAAATAATCTCTTATGAAGAAACTGATGAATACAAAATGAAGCACATACTTTGCTTCTCTCGGCTTCACACATAATACATAGAATAACACACGACACTCTTTCTGAAGATCGCAACAAAAGGAAGTCAAAAAGTCTTCACCTAATGTAATCATGAGCCAACACAAAAGGAGTCAAAAAAGGAAAAAGGAAAAACAAATCACATGCGACAAATGAAGAAAACCCATCTTCTAAAGAAAACCACCCAAAAGTCTTCATCACCATTCTACTTTTCACTTTCACTATTCATGAATAGTAATGCACAAAACTTTATATCTTTTTCTTTCGGCGCCTTTCCATAAATCACGGATGCTGAGTCTCTGTCTACTTTTCTTCTTTCGGTGATCTCCAAAAATAACATCAATTTTACTTTATTCAAACACGTGTCACATATAGTCCGATCCATATTGACTCATTTTCATATAGTACATATTTTATTACTCATACTCGACCTGTAATATTTAAATACTTATATGGTCCGCCTTCGACCTCTGTGAGCGCCACACCTGTGGCATTGAACAATGAGGTTGTGGTCGTGGACGGCCTTAAGAGGGTCGAGTGATGCGGGCTAAGGAGGGCGGGCCGCGGAGGCGGTGGCAAGCAGGTGGTGATGGCGAGCGGGCAAGAGGCGGGCGGGCAGTGGGCGGCGGTAACGGGCAACGACGGCGGGCGGGCAGTGAGCGACAGTTTACAAGTGAATAAAAGTGGTCTTGTGAAGTTATTAGTCACGAATTAAGAATAGATTGAGTTAGAACCCCTGATTGAATAGGTTTTATAAGCCTAAATCCATATTTGACCTATTTTTTTTTTATATTTATCTAACCCATATTTGACGCAAAGGGATAAAAGTGAGTTAAAATATGGGTCAAAAACTCATATTGACACCCCTAGATGCATCCGTCACGACCGACGAGAGTCTGAACAGAAATCCCAAGTGCGCGGCTTGTGTTCGGAAATCCCGCGACCTATAAAGGTATGATTTAAAGTCGATGCTTTTTCGGGGAATTTTGCGCTCCGGTGCATTGACCGGTAACGTGCGACGGCGGAAAGAAAAAACAAGTCCACGTCGATTTTGTAGCGGCTCCGACGAATTCCTCAGCTCTAACCAATCGGAGCGATGTGATTATAAAAATTAGGTAAAATTAGGGCTTACACGTTCTTACCAAACATGTATTGCGCCCACGTGAGGGAAAAGGTCGCGTTCCCAGCCTCTCACTGTCCTAAGAGAGTCAAGTTTGCGGATCCAGCCATCGAACAGCGACAGCCTGGCCCCGCCGTCCCACCACGCCAAGCCATTCTTCAGTCTGACCAAACAGTAGGACCGTCCCATTACGTGCTCGACCCTCTCCTGCCAAATCCCTCGCCATGTAGCGAATATATAAAGCGCGCATTTTCCAATATAAATTTCATGGTCTCTTACATCTTATCCGAAAAAAGTAAGCCTGCGAGAAACCATCGTTTGCCGAATCTACTTATACATGCTTTCTCGAGAGGGGCGTCACCGTTCGATTAGACCCGTCAGATGAGTGGACCAGATGATACGATCTAGATATGCGCATCTCACTCATATATGACTTATTTATGACGGTGCAAATCCTGTGTTGCATATTTCTAAAACACTTTCGTATTTAACCAAATTTATGAATACCCGTACTCAAATTGAGGTGAGAGTGCAGTGCGAGAGAGCATGAAAAGAGAGCGACCTTTTTAACATTCACATCGTGTTTAAATCGATTTATGACTCGTTTACCTGTCATAGATGGATTTTAAAAAAAGAATTATAGATTAATGACCCATTTTGACAAGTCTAGATTCGACAGAACTATACTTAATCGAGGGGAACCAATCGAGACGAGAAGACGGGCACTGATTGAGTGAGACAGGAAAGGCGTTAGCCGCCGGCCCTCCGGGAGTGTCTTATGCATACGGGTGTATATGGTCTTTCCTCGGCGGGCGAATCGGGAAAAAGGCACGAGGAGTTAATGCAATTCGTAGTTGTATTTTATTCACGGAATTGATGGGCCATGCATAGAGTACCTTGTCAACATATGCCGTTGCCCATCTTGGTTTCTTTAAAACTTAAGCATGGACTGATAATGTTTCATTAATCTCGCGGGAACATGAATGGACAAATAATATTTTCCTTCGCCACTGAAATGTTATAAGAAGATAGGAATTCTATCGATTGGGGATTTGCCAGGCCAGGGAACCTTCGCTGAAAGGGGCTTCGCCAGTTCATAGCTTTTTTGGACTTCACAATAACAACAGATGGTCATAAAAAGAAAAAAAGAAAAAAAAACGATTATCTGTTCGCCCTGACTTGCGCCGGTCACCATGTATCCTTCTCTATCGAAGCGGACGTAAGTGGGCCGGTTTTATGCACATCTCGATGCATCTAAATCGAATGCGTCTTAAGAAACTCGTGTAAAGTGTTGATATATAATCTCACGTCACTTGATTAGTGGATTTGATCATGCTTTGTGGGCATCTCTCTCTCTCTTTCTCTCCTCCATCCGATGGCTTGTGCTCTTGGATTATACTTTATGACATGGTATCAGAGTCAGGCTTTCCATAACATTATGCCCTATGCTATCGCGTATGTGCGGCACCATATTTTTCAATATAAATTTTTGGGCTGTGCTTCCTAACACAAAATGTGTGTGACTAGTTTGCTATTCACGTCTTTGGCCAACTTTCGAACAGTCGGTACTATGCTGCGTAGCTACAGCGCAACCTGCATAGAGGGACTTTCTAGCTGCTATAACCTTGGTGGAGGCTGCCAAAACGGGCTCGTCAAATCTCGGATCCTCTAATTACGGGTGGTGCGGAGTAGTCATGGCTCAAACCGATCGATTTCGTGGCGAGTTTGGTACCTTATGGCAACGCGGGGATGGGTAGTCAATGCTGGTCGCCTCTCGTTCTTATACCTATTCGATTTACACAAGTTCAAAAACAAAAAAGGCTACACTTGCCATTAGAAACAGTTTTTCTCTTATACCAAAAAAAGGGCACATCACATGTGACTAGGAAGGTAAAACACCTAGGGGGTAATGATTTGTCTATATTCTGGTAGGACTGAAACGAACACTTGTCACAATCCCATTTGCCTACGGAGAAACATTACCTGTCCAGATCCGGATCCCCTGCTTGTATGGCAGGGGATCATAGTTAGGGGGCCATTGGATTTCCCCCCCTTTTTATAGGGGGGAAATCCAATGGCCTATATTGCTATGATCCCACTACTTGTCCGGCACTGATCCCTTCCTTTTGATTTTTTTCTTTCTTCTGAAATCCTACTTCGCGAGTGTCGCGGCGTGGACTGACAAGCACTTACGAACATAGGCAAAGGCCTATTTGGTTCAGTATCAAAGATGAGCATTGAGATTTTAAAGTCCTTTGACCACATATAAATGATGTTTAGTTCATTTTTTGCTCACTTTATAAAATGCAATTGCATTTCAAATGCTCTCCAAAAATCTTTAACTCAAAGTACTTCTGAAGGTACTTTGAGAAATTGCATCTGAAACGCAACTATTTTTTTTTTTTTAGTTTTGTCACCTCCATCTGTGGCCACCTGCCCGCCGCCCACCGTCGATTGTCGCAGCCCGCCGCTGCCACCCACCGTTGTCGCCCGCCGACCGCCACTCTTCGATCCATACGCCATCAGAAGCAAAAGCTCACATCACATTGATCTCGACCAAGGAAAATCGACAAAACTAAACAATGCGAATCGCTCGCTGGGACAACGAGCTCGCCCCTTTCAAGAGCTCCCTAATCTCCCTCCAATTCCAAATTTAGACAAGTTTCTCATTTGGTTCAGCCATGCAATATGATAATGTTTGGTAAATAACATTTATTCAGAAGTCAAATTAGAGCGAAACAGACTAAAAAATTTAGAGCGAGGGATCAAATTTCCAAAAGTCAATTCATTAAAAAGCGACTACATAGAAACCCCAGCATTCCCCAACAAGTCCTACCCGGACAGGGAAAAAAAAAAGATCAAAAGATCAAAAGAAAAGAAGTTCCACTCCACTAATCCAAACATAAAAAAACGTTGCCAGGGTTCGATACAGGGCAGCTTACGAGGAACAAAACCCAACCCAACAGTGAAGACTATGAAATACACAAGGGCTGCCATGGCATAAACAGGGAATGGCCAAATTTTCCTCGCGAGGCTACTGCTCGGCTGGCCCATCGTCAGCTGCTTCCTCCAGCGCCCACAGCTTCTCGTAGCTGTCCTTGAGGTTTAACACCAGCCTTAAGAAGGTAACGAAGTGACCAGCTGCCACAAAAGCTACTAGGACGCTCCATTTGTCGTCTCCATTTGTCGCCACTTGCCCGACGCCCGCCGTCGACCGCCGTGATCGTCGCCTCCGACCGCCGCCGCCTGCCACCACCGACGACCGCCGTCGCCTGCCAACCGTGGCTCGTCGCCACCCACCGATCACCGTTGCCAACCACCGTCGACGACCGCCGCCATCGCCACCCGTTGTTGGCCGACCACCACCGACGACCTCCGCCGACCGCCGTCGCCGGTGCTGCCCCGCCGATTGCCATCGACTGTCGTCACCCTCCACCACTGCCGTCGCCGCCCGCCAATCGCCGACGACCTCTGCCGCTCGCTGTCACCCGCCGACCGCCACTTGTTGACAACCACTTTTTTTTTTTACGAAAATAATTTACGAAGTGTATTTTTCACCAAATAGCATGTGCATTCCAATGTGTTTTTAAAAAACACTTTACCAGACGCTACTTGCATTTTGGAAAAGGCCTTTAGCCCAAAGGTATTTGCATTTTTTCAAAATCCATTGGCCAAATGCTGAACCAAACAGAGCACTGATTAAATAAGGTAATAAGATAGTGAAATTAAAATATATCAGCATGCGTTTATTTTAGTGAATTTTTTTTTAATTCCTTTTTTCAGAGCCAAAAATGACAAATCAATAGAAAATAATTTCGATTCAATGAAAATATTCATGTATAAAATAAGAAAAGTGAATTTCGTAATCTGAAGAAGCGAAAATACTTTTCGAAATTATTCATATCAAATTTTATTTTATTTCATTTTAAAAATTTAATGTCCTTTTTATTGTTTTTTATTTTTTTCCCTCGGCTAGTCATAGGTCCGAAAAGCATTTTTCAAAAACACTTCATTTTTCATATAAAAAAAAAACGGAGCCTAAATGTTATCGAGACCTAAGGAATTGTTTTTTATTTTATTTTTATAAACGATGTTTCTCACGTGCAATGGACTAAATTTTCTGTTATCTTTAAACAATGCTAGATTTCAAGCAAGCGCAACGTGCCTACTCAATTAAATGTTCCTAATGTATTAACAAAAAGAATTTTATTTCCTAGTTCTCATTCGTAGTTTTAATTTTTAAAAACGTACTTAGTTGTGATTTGAAAAAAATGATACAAATAGTGCCTAAACTTTGGTCAAATGTGCTATGTGATTCTTGAACTTTTAATTTGATCAATATGATCTCTGAGTTTTAGCCCAATACGCAATATGACCTTTAAATTTTTAATTTATTCAACATGATCTTCAAATTTTTAGAACATGCTCAGTTTAGTCTTTGAACTATATATAAAAAAATGTCCTTACCTTTTGATTTCTTATTGCTATTTTCGCGGAAATTAGATAAGCCTTGCTCGCCTCGCCAGAGTCGGAACCTTCGTAGACGGATGGAAGTGAAGCCGCATCGTCGCGGCAGAGGAGGACCCGGAACCACCACGCGCTTCCCGCGCACGTGCGGTGGACCGCACCGTCCTCCTCGTCCACTGGCGGTGGAGCGTGGGCGCTACCCCGAATCGAGAGTCGCGTCACCATCCAAGTCAAGCAGTCATCCACGTGCGTGGGGCAAAGTCAACGCTTTCCAACGCGAACCGAAGGATTCCGACAAAAAAAAAAAAAACGCGTTCCGGAAACCGTACGATATTATTACATTAGCCTGCGAGAAGCATTAATGCGCCAAATATTTTTTTTTTTATTTTTTGGTTGAAATTAATGCGCCAAATTAATTTGCCATAAAAAATTTTCTCTTTTCTTTTTTGTTTAATATTTTCTTTTTTGGCTAAAAGACATGGCGGCAACCGGCAACTCGTAGTCAAACGGATTGGAGTTCATGGGGGGCTCGCGCTACTGCTGCAGGATCGCGATGAAGGAGAAGGCATCGACACTCGTCCTCCATTTTCTTCTTCTTCTGGGATTTGCATCTACAGGTGACACATTTCATCTTCTCATGGTGGAACAGAGAAGAGAAGAAGAAAATTTTTGTATTTGTTCTTTGCGGTCCCTTCCACTGATTTCCTATGTCTCTGCCGCAATGTCTCCCCAGCTGATCTTCTCCAGAACCCCGACTTCGAGTCGCCGCCGCCCGGCTGGCCGGCGAACTCCACCGCGCCGTTCCTGCTGGGGCAAAACGACACGCTCCCCGGCTGGTCGTTCGGCGGCGAGGTCTACTACCTGACGGCGAGGGGCGACGGCCAGGGCCACGCCGTCCAGCTGGGCCAGGACGGCACGATCAACCAGACTTTCGCGGCCTCCGCCAACTACGCGGACTACTTGGTCACCTTCGCGATCGCCTCGTCCAGCGGCGCGAACTGCTCTAGCAATGGCAGCGTCGTGATCTCGGCGCCGGACAGCCGGGGGGAGTTTCCGGTGGGGGAGAAGCAATGGGCCGTGTACGGTCAGTTCCTGGGGAGCTGGGAAGACGGGGAGGCGATCGATCTGGTGATCGGGAGCGAAACGACGGACTCCGACGTCAACGCGACGTGTTGGCCGGTCGTTGACTCGATCATGATGAAGAGCATCGCGAGTCTCGTCAAAGCCAATGGTACGTAACAGAAGGATTTGTGGGGGCAATGCCGACCTAATCTCCATTTTTGTAGGTTTGACCGAGTTCTTTGTTTTCTTACAATGCTGATGTTTCCGCAGACAACGAATTGGTAAACGGGGGATTCGAGTTCGGCCCAGATTTCTTGGCGGACTCTAACGAAGGAGTTCTACTACAACCGGCGCAGAGCCCTGTTCAATCGCCATTGAGACAGTGGTCGATCCTCGGCACCGTCAAGTATATCGATTCCAAACACTACTTTGTTCCTCAAGGAAATGCTGCGGTAGAAATCGTCTCGGGAAATTCATCCGGCATACAAACGGCCGCTCAACTAACGAAGGATACTTCCTACACACTGGAATTCATGCTCGGGGACGGGAACGACTCCTGCGTCGGCAATTTGGAAGTTAGGGCGCAAGCGGGATCGGTCATTCAGAACTATACGATTCAGAGCAAAGGGACAGGGTCGGCTCAGAAGTTCTCTCTCAAGTTCAAGGCTGATTCTGATACCGGCACGACGCCGATCAGCTTCGTGAGCTATGTGAGTAGCCAGACCAAGGATGGCACGCTTTGCGGTCCGGTGGTTGACGATGTCGTTTTGCAAGCTTCTCTTGGCCTCAAATTGGCAATCCAGAGGAGGTTTCTGCTATCTCTGCTTTTACTCGTGGCTCCCGTGATGAATTGAATGTGCCCTTCGGAAAATGACATGATTTTGTTGCAGGCATTGTAATTTTGTTTCTTCGAGAAGTTTTCAGGGGATTTTTGTTTTTTTTTTTAATTTTAGACGTGCTGCGAGAAAAATTGTCTCTTTAATGGTTGAAATTGATCATTTTACCACCTGATGAGTACGTTTCTACCACCGTTTGCTTGTATATGACAAAGTTTACTCAGCTGGGCCAGAAAAACCAAGTTTCTGTATGCTGAAAGAGATACAAAACTGGAGAGATATCAAACCAGATGGACATCAAGCTATATTACTGCGAAAATACTGAGGAACGTTCAGTAAAAATTATGACCGACGTCCATAATCAGTATACACCTCAAGCAGCCATTGGAAGATTTTGTATAAGCAGTGCATTATTGGAGAAGTCCTGTGTCCAACCAAATGCACCACGAGATTTCTTTAACATATGTTCATTCTTTTACTGTTGTGTATTATATATCCTTTTGCATATTCTGCAGTTTGTACAATATTTTTCGCAGGCTTGTGTGCATTCTACACTAAGTTTTCCAGATGACACCTGAAGCCAGAGGCGCCGTTGAATTCCGAGGCAGCAGAGAGCTTCTCTGGACACCTTCTCTTCTGTCATCTCCCATCTGCCACAATTCAATTAATAAAATCACTTTTCCAGATAATATGAATAAATACACAGATCCTGAGAATCCTTTGCAGTCTCTGATTAAGTGTTGCTATTAGAGCTTTTTAGAATGATAGCAACAATGCCAGGTAAACATATGTTCTTGTGAGTTCGTATTTGAGAAGGCCATTTCACAAAAATTTTCAGCAGATTTTTTTTTTTTTTTTTTTTTTTTTTAAATTCCTACTGAGCGAAATAGCAGAAAACATGGCATGTGCCACATACTGAAAATAAACGCCATGACTCGAGCTTTTGTAGCAAGTGAAGCCATCTCGCTGTTCCATTTCGAACGGTAAATGGAAATTGCAGAGAACCTACAAGCCTAATGAAACTGTGGAAACTGGAGATAGGAGATAATTTTGTAAGGAAAAAAAATAAAGAATTTACGCAAGCAGGTTCAGAAGGTAAGGAGCAAAGTCATAAGCTAACCTACTTAAGCTACTTCTGATAATTATTCTGTAGCACCGGAGACTTCTATACTTTCCGCAACGAATTGACCTGTGCAGCACGTCTCAGAAGGATTTGGTAATCCTGACTTCTGGACCATTCATCAATCTCACGGGCACGTAGAACCGGCAGAGGATGTGAAAGTTGCCTCGTTTGAGCATTTCTGGACAAAACGGCTAGAGCATATATCACAAGTTCTTAACTCGCCAATGGGCAAAAATTAGCCTACACCATTGCTCACCTTATATACCACCCCACAGGACTTGAAGATGCTTTATCATATGAACGAGCTTGCTCTAAAAAGGCATCCACATTTAATTGATCAGCCAAAGATGGGATTCCACCGGCTAGTTTCATCAGAACAGAAATGACAACCTCTTGCACAAACAGCAATTAAGTGTCATTAAAATTCATCCTTTTAACAGGTTATGCATAATATGTAAGCTCCGAGGAATTGACCTGTACCTTGGGGTCTTGGGCAACGAGAAGTGCAGCACGATCACAAGTTAGCTCTGCTGCTCGAAGCCATCTAAATAACTGTTCTTCTAGCCTTTGAGCTATTAATCCACCCAGTCCTGCCAAAAATAATTTATGAGGATGCCTAATGGTCAGTCTGGAATCATGTCCAGTATCGCAACCATAGATTGCAGCGTCTTTAGAATTATTAGAGCTCTAACTTTCCGGCAGATGGCTATGAACAAAGAATTGCCATAAGATGAATTTTATACAGCATTATAAGGACAGTACTTTCTTTATTTTCTTATCTGTAGTGAAGAATCACCATGACATATTATGCAAACTAAGACTATTTCCACACAGTGCCGCAAGCTATTAAGTAATTCTAGCCAGTTCCTGCGGTTACCAAATATACATTGCTTAGCCATCAAACATTTTGATGGCTTCTATACAACTGATCAGCATTTTGAAGAAAATGTTGACATCCTTTTGGTATTGCATCTAAGGTTCATTTGGATTAAGGCAATTAAGTAACCGAAATGCTCAAATTTCCAAACTAAGTGCTGAAATACCAAACACCTACCAGGTAAAGAATAGGCTCCAAGGGTGAGAATATTCGCAAATGTGAGCCATACACCATGGTCGCATTTCAGATGACCCAACTCATGAGCCAAAACGGCCTATTCTTACAATAAATGGTGCCAGTTAATAAAATGCCATCAACTGAAACTAAGCATGCTTAAACAACAACAAAAATGAAGCAAAACCCTTGTTGAAATTTATGATAACTTCCATATATCTACATCTTTTCAACTGCATCATAAGTGTCAGCAGAAAGGATACCATGCAATTATAAGGTTACTGATTTTGAAGAAAAACATAGCATTACTGTGAACAATCCATTGTCTGCCAACAGAAAGCACTAAACCTAAGTAACAAAAAAACATTTAGCAAGAATGTAAATCCCAGTTGAGACAAGCAGATACCTGCAACTCTTTTCGTGTTAGAAGCTCCACAAGGCTGGTATGAACAACAACAAATGGCTTTTTGCCACCGATTGCTAAAGTATATGCATTTGGTACAGGACTTTGACGTACATAAAGATCCGGAGCTTCAATATTCAGTATTTGTGCAGCCTCAATCATCAATTGATGGAGATCAGAAAGCTGTAACATGGAAAAATGAATAGTAGGATCAAGTCTTACCACATATTCCCCAAGAGATATAACATTCATTCATATTCAAACCACCTGAGGGAGGATACTAGTAAACAGTAAAGAAAATTTTGACCCAATAAAAAATTGTGGAAGTTGAGTCATGAGGGCACTTAGGAGCATCCATGAAAGGAACAGCTAAAACGTGGAGCACTTGACGTAACAACCTATTCAACATCAACAACACCTTTATCCCAAACTAGTTGAGGTCGGCGATCGATGAACCCCAAAGATTCATAAAAATAAAGCAAAATCAATCGAGGAAAAAGATAAAAATACTAATAGCCTTCTTCCACTCCGTCCTAAGACCAACCGTACGCCAATCTATTCCTCACTCCCTTAAATCTTGTTTTACTAACAACCTATTGCTAACACTAATTCGTGGAAAAGAAATTGTCAATTGGGTGCTTTTGTCACATTAAAGTGACTATGACTGTGGAATACTAGTAATTTCATCCAAATATACGCTACTTCTATGTGACTGAAGCGCCCAACTCAAGAGCTCGAGATCCTTCATCGAGAAAAAACTACATGAACGACTCAGAGTGGTCTAAAGGAAAAAAATTGATGATTATTGAAATCGGAAAAGCCAAAGGTCAACAGTAGGCCAGACAGAAAAGCTACGAGACCATTAAGGTGATGTGAATCGTTAAAATTCTTCCGTTCAGACCCATCATGTATTGGCTTGAACTAAAGCTGCAAAGGGTAGAAAAAATTTAAGTTCATTTCGGAGGCGGATTTAAAAGGAGTTAAGGTAAGCCAAACAATTAAGATAACAGATAATTGTAATATGACCTGATTCTGGGAAACAAGAACTGATGTCCCAATATTCTCAAGAAGCATAACTTGCTCTGTTGCAGTTCCTGCAATGGCAGAGTCAAGGAAAGTTTCTTATGGAGGCAAATTGAAAGGATATTCGACACAAAATCAACCAACAGCGTGAAGCATGGAGTAGAAGTATAGCTTTCGAATGAAAAACAGGACCTACAAAGAAAATGACATGAACAGCCAATGTAAAACCAACTAAGGTGATGAGACTTGGTCTGGCTAATGTATATGAAGATGCAACTTACCTAGTAGAGCCTTCCCAATATCGTTTAGTCCCGGAATTGCCCTCAATATCAGTGTATTCTGCGTATACGGAAGAAGAATTCAGGCGGTGCCACAGGTATTATTGAAACTGATACACTGTGACAAGTCTAACTTCGCATTAGTTTCTCAGGCAGCAATTCGCTCCATTTGCCTTTTCCTTAATGGTTAATGATGTTTCCTATGTTTGACAACATAAGGAGAAAAACCGCAAAATGAAGAAGAACTAGCAGTCACTACAAAGAAAGTGAATTCACGGACTATTTCATTTTTATGCAAACAAGAATCTTCCTTTTACTATCACAACAGACAAGAATCCTCACTCTCGTCGTAACCAAAGTTGATTGGGCAATATGATATCTCCATGGCGATCCTCTAAGAGGAAAGCTCAAAACTCTCAACTTTTGCAGCCAAGCAAATGAGAGCTCCCAACACACCTGCTTATCAAGAGGGTGCCTGAAATCGTCGGCATCGAGATCGCGGAACACGACCGCGGCGGCTCTGCAAACAGAAAACCTAAACCCACCCCTCCTTCCGACGGAGTTCGACCCGATCGAGATCGAACTCAACCCGAAGACGCTTGGATTCCGGAATCCGCAGCTCTGGGGGCGGGGCCTCTGAGGCAGAGCAAGGAAGGAGAGAGTGACCGAGGCCATGGAGGAAAGGGGGGTGGCGATGCGGAGGAGGGAGGTGTTTCGGAGAGCGCGGAGGTCAGTGGCGGAGACGGCCTTCGTGCTTCTGCGACGGCTTCATCGATGCTTTGTTTGTGAGTTGTCGCTGATATTTTCGTTTCGAGGCGTTTGCACGTTTGTGGCCACAGCCGTACTTACGGCGACCGATTGGCGCCATTTCGTTGTCCATGGTTGACTTTCAAGCGCATGGGCGTTTTTCACCTGAGGCCCGGCCCGCCCCGTTACGGGGCGGGCTTGGGGAAACTTTTTTGGGCCCGCCCACCATTTCTCGATTTCCTGGTTAACTACGTCGTTTCGGGCGCATACGAGTCTCGCACTCGAGCCTTCCCCCTTCGTCGTCTCCTCCTCCTCTTCCAGCGAAGAAGGCTATCTTGTTCAATTCCGTGCCGGCGACTTTCGTTGTCTGCCTGCGCCAAGTACAAAGATGTTAGTTCTGACCAGATTTTGTTTATTACAGTTTAAAGCATTCTTAACACGAAATGTGTCTGATCTTTCCTTCCGATTAATCGCCCTTTCTCTCTCTTTCCGCTGCTTGGAAAAATAGGAGACATTCGGTGAATCGCCCCCCAACGCCAGATGCAGCAGAGGATCAGGAAAAAGAGCCTACCCTCCAAGATATTATCAACATCAAGGTCTGTTTCTTCACTCAATTAACAAACTTCTGCACCCTCGATGCGGAAATTGATGGTAACTCTGATGGGCTGCTTGGTTTCATAGGTTCAGTTTGTGAAGTTGATTGTTTTTCCTCGGGTTTCTTTTGTAGCTAGACTGTCCCGTGATTCAGAATTTTGAGTTGGGTCAGTTGACACATCTCCAGTATAGTGTGTTGCTTTAATTTGACTCTCTACTTCGAACTTGCTCGTTGAGTTTAGCTGCAGTTCTTTTCTATATCTTTTGGCTTCGAATTCTTTACCTTGTTTCGACTCATTAACGTGAACGTCTTGTGGCAGCTGATAGAAAGTGGAGAGAAGGAACGGCTGATGGAGCTGTTGAGGGAAAGGCTGACTGAGTGTGGTTGGAAAGATGAAATGAAAGCGCTTTGCAGGTTAGTATGGTTATGCCGATTATATTCTCTCACAGATGCCCCCGTCTTTTGTAATTTGTTTAGCTGTCGGATTTCGCGGGATCGTACTGCAAGTCCCTAAAGCCGAGATGGCCACATGTAATGCTTTTGTTATGAGTGCCTAAATGATTCTTCTGAGTTATGTTGCTCGCTTGTTGATAATGCTTTACATACAAACTAATCTACTGCCTTTGTAATGCACTAAATATTGAGGATCGAGTAATATTGGTAAATAAAGATATGACATTTAGGTACATTATGGAGTTCTCATTGAATGAAATTTCTAAAGGATCGACAGAGCTGTGGATTTATGACTTCTTGGCTGTAAATAAATCATTCAAGTGAGTACATAGGTCCTGATAGGGACCCTAAGGATTGAAAGTAGCAGTACATCAGGTGCACTGCTGCTTCACTCATTAGTCGTCTTATGTTCTCTTGCAGTAACTTATTTCTCTGTTACTAATACTAACTTCTTCGATCGTTTAAGTTAAATATCTATCTGTGCGCCATAAGTATTTATCTTTCAGATTTCTTGGCATACGTAGTAGTTTGGGGTATTATAACATGAGAAGCTTATTTTCTTTAACAGGGCTTTTATAAAGAAGAAAGGTAGAAACAATGTCACTGTGGATGATCTCGTGCATGTCATTACCCCAAAGGGAAGAGGTAAGTGTTCTTTTCTCTACTTTCTTGGTCTTCTTATAGTGGCCCCAGAGAAAACATGAAAGGACTTCGAATTTCCACGACCCTTCGAACTCTGCGGTTCTGTTATGTTTATTGTTTGCCTTATCACTGCAAAAACATTTCTGCTGTACATAAATTTGCTAAGTAACAGACATTGGCCTCAGCATACTGGTCTTGAGTGTGCACTCGTACTAGATAAGTGCCACGGCAGTGGAGGCACTGTGCTTTTCTCTGTGGTAGGCTTAGTTTATTCCTGCACTGTCGATTGATGTTGGTGCCCGTGAGGAAAAAGGTGGCCTTTTTCAACCGGGTGAAACTTATGTCTAAATTTTGGTTCTTTCGGATAAGGTTCATCACAGCTGCCGAAAGATATTAGTCTACTAACTCTTGTGTGTGAGCCACCAGTTCATATGGGAATCATTCTTTGCTATTGAACTTCTTTTGGATTTCATCTGAGCAATGTTTGGCATTTACACGTATGATGCAGCCTCTGTACCCGATTCTGTAAAAGCCGAACTGCTGCAAAGAATTCGGACATTCCTCAATTCGGCTGCCTTGTAATGCACCCGGCACGTCGCATTGTCCGAGTGCGGAACTTGAGTTGTTGAAGGGGCAGGATCAGCATTCTTTGCATATCAGAAGCACGGGGCAGTGAGGACGGGAGCATTTCTTTCGACGGACAGAGCAACTTGCTGTCTCGAATATCCTGGTATTGTAGGTTTCCAATGACACAGAAAGCATCGTGTGTTTTGTATAATGTCAACGAGTCCTAGAAGTCACTATATATATAGGAAATAAAAAATAAAAAAATTGGAGACCTTGTGACTGAGGTTGGATTTCGCGGGACGAAATTTTATTTGGACGAGTTGTCCATGCGCGGTGCGCGAACTCATCTTCTTTCTATTATCCACCTTCGACGAAAACCCATGCGAGAAAAGAGGTAAAGAGGCGTGGGGTTTTTCGTGGTCAAAAAAATAGTTTGGGGTAAATTTGTCGCAACTGTACTAGTTTGGGGTTTTTCGTTGTCAAAAAAATAATTTGGGGTAAATTTATCATAAGTATATCAATTTAGGGTTTTTCATGGTATTAACTCTTACTTTTATTCGAGATCGTCTCTTTACTTTTTGAAGAGTTCCACAATAGTCCTTCCTGATAAATATCTTGTTATGCCCATCAATTTTTGTTTTATATGAATTGTCATTCCGTTAAATATTTTGGTTTGCTCGTCATTTATTGCTTATATGAATTAGGGGTAATCGGTTTTCCGGTCCGGTTCGATCCTAATCAAGAACTGGAAACCCGGACCGGAGGGATTGATTCCCAATTTCCGGAATTAGGGACTGCACCGTCGGTCCGGTTCGGTTTCCGAGCAGTCCAACAGAACCGGTGGAGTTCAGAGTTCAGAGCTTCACATCTTTTGCTCGTCAAATCTTGATAGAGAGCAAAGCACAAAAGCATGATGGAGTCATGTACAGGTAGGACTTGCGGCAAACTAGATGCAAGCAGAGAACAAAAGTGTGATGGTCGATGACTTGAAGTCGCAGTTTAATATCGTGAGGAGAAAATAATTGGGCAGGAGAGGGAGAGAGAGAGAGAAAAAAAAGATTTCAAGCTTTGCATTGGGAATCGGATTGCCCGCTCTCTGGAATTGGGAACCAGACCACCGTTTCAGGTGGTTTTTGGTTCGGTCGGTCCATCTTGCTCCTCCCTAGTATGAATCGTCAAATTACTCATATTGAGGTCTGAGAATACGCGAGTGATGCTATGATTCACTCGAAACTATCACAGCGAGGTTGATTCGACGCAACATAAAATGCTACAAGATCAATAACATTAAAGACGTGTTGTGAAGGAAGTGAAGCTGATCGGTGACAAATGTTTTCATTATTGTCCCCATGCCCCCTCGATCTCATCATATTTGCTGACCGCCATAGACCTTTGAGCTTGAGGTCGGAGCTTTGCTTGAGCTCAAGCTTGACACTTGTGGCCAGGGCTGTCTGAGACTCTGAGCTCGAAACTTATGCCGCCGTCGCTTCTAGATCCGTAGGATTTCCAAAATTTCAAAAATTAATCCATTGGACTTTAGCAAATTTTAATCATTTTCATTTAAAAAAAAAAATAGTCAAAGGTTCAGCACCCCAAATGGAGTAAAACTTTGGTGATACGTTAAATCCTCATATTTCAAGAAATCCTGAGAAGTTTTCCCACGTCGATAAAAAAACCAAGCTGATGCTTTTTCTGCGAGCGATCATTCAGCCGGCCCAACCCATTGATTTTGGACTAAATCGGCGAACTTAAAAGGTTTAGGACTGAATCAGTAAAGATGTGAAAGGTTTATGACTTTTTTGACAATTTTCCCGAAAAATTGCATTCGGATAATAAACAAGGTGGGTCGGATCCTTGCTAGATGATCAGCAGCGCTTATTACATCCATCTAGATCCGACGGTTCTGATTGAACACCCGATTTATTCTTGGGAAATTCCTGATTTCGGAAACGTGGGCACGACCGAAACCGCACAACCGCCCGGCGACTCCCGCGTGCAGTGCACGACCCCCGGAACCCGAGTCGTGGTGGCGTCGCGGCCGATCATCAACCCCCAAAACATCGCCGCGCGAGCCTCGGCCCACGCAGGGCCCAGGCCACGTCCCATCTTTTTCCGAAAGAAAAGGGCAAAATTAAAGAGAGTTGTGAAATTACGAAAATGCACATAGTTCTACAGAGCCGCCTTGACGTGAGTCTCCTCTTCTAAACTGTAGCCTTCCTCGCTCTCCTTTGCTTTGCTCCGTTAGGGCTCATTAGCAGAACTTCGCCCGAAAGGTCCAGCCTCTCTCGCCCAGTTCGTCCCTCCCGCTGCCTGAACCCGAGCGAGGGAGAGTGGGAACCAGGTTTTCATCTCGCCATGGATATGCAGAGTGACTTCGATCGCATCCTCTTCTTCGAGCACGCTCGCAAGACCGCCGAGGCTACCTACGCCAAGAACCCCCTCGATGCCGATGTCAGTAATTCACATCGTTCGCTTTCGCTCTGTAATCTATTCACCCTGAGTTGTTGTTTTCATCGTCGTCGTCGTCGTCGTCGTCCTTGTTCTTGTTCTTCTTTTTCTCCCCCCTATCGGTCGACTCAGGTTCGATTGCTTGTGGCTTTTAGCAGGTTTGATGCCTTTGTGCGGGTTTAATAATTTTGTTCCTGGGGAGATGCTTCAACTGTGGGATTTCAGATTCCAATTTGTTCTTCCTGCGTTGTTTGGATAATGATTTTCTGGGATTAATCTGGATATTTTTTTTTTTTGCTTTTTTTTTTCGTGGTTCCCTCGTTGTGCAGAACTTGACTAGGTGGGGAGGAGCCTTGCTGGAGTTGTCTCAGTTTCAGAGCGTGACGGATTCCAAAAAAATGATTCAAGGTTGCTCCTTTTTCTTTTTCTTTTTTCATTTTTGCGTGTAGCCTCAATTGTCTGCTGTTAATTCTGAAGGGAAATTAGCTTTTCTGTTCTTTTTTCTTTTTGGCCCCGGATGAGTATAGTCCCATTTCATCGGTCGGCCAAAGTATGCTGTTTTGAAAATCTCATACTTGTAGTTGTCATTCTTTTTACGCAAGCTCCTTTTAACTTGGATTGTCAGTTTGTTTGGCGCGATTATGGAAGTAAATGAGGAGAACAGATGAAAGCCATACAAATTTTGCACGTTCACAAATGATCATGAAGTTCTAAGACGATATAAATTGACAAAAATTTATAGCTTTAACTTAAAATGTGAATAAGAGCTGGTAAGGTCTATTCATTACGAAAACTAAATGGTCTGCTTTGCACCCTTCACCCTTCACCCTTCACAATCATCTTCAATTCCTCGGCAATGAAGATTTTTGTTTTTGCTTATGTTCAAGGAATTTTCGAGGCATTTATTGAAGCTATTTCCTCGATGAAAAAGAAAATATGTGATAATTGTGTTTTTCCTCAATGTCTGGACATGTGATATTAGCCTGTTGTCACAGCAACCATATTACCAATCCCCGAGTGCATTTGCATAGACTTTGAACTTATTCTGTTTATTGTTGTCAATTCCTTTTGGTTGACGCTGCGCGACGTGTTTGTTATTGGAAATGAATGGTCGTCTTTGCATTCTTCGCTGATGGCCTGATCATTCAGATGCTATTTCAAAACTTGAGGAGGCACTCCAGGTGAACTCCACCAGGCATGATACTCTTTGGTGTCTTGGGAATGCTCACACTTCCAATGCATTTTTAACTCCGGACCAAGATGAGGCTAAGGTTTATTTTGAGAAGGCAACTCGCTATTTTGAGCAAGCCGTCGCTGAGGTGATTTGAATTGAAACTTCACAAATTCTATGCCTGTTGTTCAATAGGCAGATGTAGATATATGACTATGCTATTATCATGCTTTTCAGGATCCTAGCAATGAGTTGTATGCTAAGTCTCTGGAAGTGGCTGCTAAGGTACTGTGAACTAATCTTCTTTGTGGTCACTTTACTACTTGGGAAGCTTTTATAACCACGCGCATGGTGCTGGTGCTGTGGATTTGCGAGCATGTGTGCCTGCACGCCAGCTTATAGCCTGTCGGGGATTGATTTGGGGGAGGATTATCTTTTAGTTTCTTGTTGTCAAGGATTTGTTCGATTTGATTGAAAGTAGGGTGTTCGTGCAGTCACTTCTTCCTTAATGGATATTTTTAGCTTTTAAGATTCTTGTCTGTGTTTATACTTAGGCCCCAGAGATACACGTGGAGATCCACAAGGCTGGATTAGGACAACAGGTTGCAGCTGCCGGGCCTTCATCTTCTTCCGGTGGCATGAAGGTCATTCTCTTCAATCTCTTATATTATGTTTTTTTTTTTTAGTCCTCTGCTCGTTTGTACTTGAGCTTTTGCTTATTTTAAATTTTGTTATACTCAATCGTGCGATCAGAGATAAGAGTATTTGCTTTTTTGGGGGAGGTCGCTGCTGCGGCAATAGTGGCCTGTGATGTCTGACCTCATGGTATCACATACAATCGCACGTATATGCGCACAGAAAACTGCATGCTCAAACGAGGAGTCTGTTTGTGGTGTTTCTGTTGATAGACTACAATTTTATGAGGATGCATGACCGGTTTGCTTCGTCTTCTTTCAGAGTTCAAAGAAAAAGAAGACCAGTGATCTCAAGTACGACATATTTGGCTGGATCATCCTTGCCGTCGGCATCGTCGCCTGGGTCGGGTTTGCGAAAACTCACGTGCCCCCACCGCCTCCTCCCCCGCGATGAGCGAAGCGGTATATCTGTGTTCGTTCAGAAGATCGAGCATCCATCAGAAGTTAGTGCTGGTGTGTGCGCGACGGCGCGACATTCGTCTCATCGCGCGCCTTGCTTCCTTTTTCAAAGAATTAGTGTCGTCTCTGCAACTTTAATTAGCATTGAGGTTTTTGGGGTTGATTCATGGTTGATGAGAGGAGGAGAGCACGTTGAGGTAGGTCTGTGCTTACCGTTGAGATTGTTCTTTTGAAACTCGTTTTGGCCCGCATCGTTTTATAGGGTATTTGATTATATTTTTCACTCAATTAATTATCAACTGCTCGGCGATTTCTTCTTTTTGGCTAAATCCGTGTTCTTTCGGATGAAATTTAACTGCTTTGAGATAATTATCAACTTACATAAAGGAAAGATGTGTTCAAGGTTTTGTATCTTTTTAAAATGAGTTTGAACATCGTGTATTGCTCTCTGTTACACCGACACGCTGTTTAAAATTCTTTTGCCATGTCGAACACGGACACTCGTCCGACACGGCTAGACAATAGACACGGCTGTCTTTTTTTTTTTTTTTTTGCTCTGGACACTAAAAATAGTGAAAAAAATCTAATTTTTTGACCTAATTTCTAACTCCTTCCTCGGGTGACTTTTATTTTTTCCATTTTGCTCGACTCTATGGATATTGTGGTTAGTAATAATTGAAGTTTTATGATTCTGAAATCGTGTATATATAAAAATATACATATAATATACAACGTATCTCAGTCTGTCTGAATTTTTTATTTTTTGAGAATTGTCGTGTCGGCGTATCGTGTCCTGTCGCGAGTCGTGTCCTGTGTACCTATAACATAGGTATTGCTTATACTTTATGATGCCCTTGATCGTGGAAGGCTTAATGAAGGCTTTCAAGTCCCAATAGGAAGTTATGTCGCCCATCAATTTTTGCGATGGGAGTTTACTGGAAGTTGGAAATCGAATGAAGTGGCATTCTTGGATGATTATGCCTGTAAGAGAGTGGAAAACGGGATTCATGTGAGATCTCATCTCCTCGGTGGTTGTGTCGGGTTTGGAAAGCTTATATACGATGAAGTGAGGTTTTTAATTTGATCTTAGGTAAGATTATCTTTAATTTCGTTTGAACTTCCAGATGTTTTGCGAAAAAATTAATTTGGGAGATATTTTTTTAAAAACAATTGTCTCTATAGTTTATAAAGACGAATGAATAGTTTTTTTTATACTTCGCGGATATATTAAGATATGAATTGCTGTGATGTGGACATGGAAAATTTTGAAAAAAAATGCTCGAAGTGTTTTCATTTTTTCAAATAAATGTCTGAAACGAATTTTGTTTCAAATAATGCTTGAAGTGCTCAATGTTTTTCAAAAAAAGGCCTAAAGGGCATTTTTGTCTTCTTAATTTTCTAAATATTTTTTAAAATGTTTTATCTTTTTAATTTTTTTTTCTTTATTTTCCTTCGCCTTCATCATCTCTCCCGGCATGTCTACTTCATGGGATATCGCCGAAAGACCTGCACCAATGCCTGTCGAAGTCTCCTTCTCCCGCCATCGACACCGATCACCACATCCACAAACGAGTGGTGTCGTCTATGCTTTCGCCAACATCTTGATCAAATCAGGCGAGACTGTCGCGCATCTAGTCGTTACTTGGGAACTGTGAAACTTTATTCGCTTCGCCATCGCTATCGTCCTCGACGTTGGGTTCTGCTGGTTGCCTTGTGTCAACTTAGCTGCTATGACGGATCCCGATGGCCCGTATGAGTTGCGATGCTACTTGCTGCCCAATGACAACACCACCTCCAGCTGCAATCCTTGCATTGCGATCAACGCTAGAGCTTTTGCTCTCTCTTTCGTCTCGCTCAACTCTGTCGCCCCTTGTTTCTTGCTAAAAGATAAGAGAGAGGAGAGGCCGAACCGGCTCTATGTTGAGTGGCAATGACAGTGGTAGGTTGAAACTTGGAAGGTGAGCGTGCATGGGTGAGCACCAGGACTCCTTCCAGCTGCTTTTTAGCAACAATGCCATTGGACTCTTTCTTGAGTCGTGGTCGTCGCAGCCATCGTTAGCAACTTCCATCGACAGGCAACTTTTGTCATCCATCCCACAGGACCAAGTCATCGAGTCGATCGCCACACGATCCATCCCAATTTTCAAACACAAAAAAGGAAAAAAAAAGAGATATAGAAAAGAAGTTGCAGATTCGAGCATGAATACAAATCCTTCTTCTCCTCTCTATCTCACGATTAGGGATGTGCATGGTTCGGTCGGTCAGATCCCGGTATGGAACCGAGGACCGGACCACTAGTACCAATCCTCATATTTTCGAGACCAGGGACCGTACCGAGACCGGCAGTCCAGTCCGGTCCCGGCCCAGTAGGACCGCCAACACCAACCAACTGGTTATAAAAATATAGCTTTAGAATAAAATATGCTGCGATTGCATGTTAATTTATAATTTATAACTGATGGAATGAAAAGGCAGGTAAGGTTTTTTTTTTTTTAATCATTGTTCTATTTTGTTTTCAAATATTTCTATTTCATTTTTCTAATCATTGTTCTGTTTTGTATAGATGTATATAAAAACAACTATATATCATAGGCGATCCGGTCCTAACATATGGAATGAAGGACTGGATCGCTCGGTCACCGATCTCATTTATTGGGATCGAGGATCGGACCAGACCAACCCGACCGTTTCGGTCGAATCCAGTCCAGTTTGCGCACCCCTACTCACGATCTCATTTCCTTTGAATCCAATCTTGCTGCTTCTATTTCGTCTTTCTCCATAACGGAACATTAGCATGCGAGGGGGCCCTCGCCGGATGCTTGCCCGCGCGAGGGTTACCCGACACTACCCATCTAAAGGCGTTTGTGGTCGTGGTGACTGGCGTCGACTGCGAGAGAAGGTGGCTCCAACAGGTGAAGGCATTGGTGTATGTCTTTCAGCGATGTCCCCACGAAGAAGATGTGCGGGGGCAGATGATGAACATGAGGTGACGGGAGGGGAGGGGAAAAAAACAGAAAAAATACAAAAATAAAAAAGTACTCTATAAGCAATTTCAGCGTTAGAGGAGATTCACAGCCTTTATTTGAGAAAACAACGACACTTCGAATTATTTTTTTATAGTTGCAAACGAATCCAGTTTTTTTTTTGACTAAATCTTGAATTGCTTACACCTCGTGAGACGGACCGGTCACTAGCGACTTGGCCAGTGACTTTCCCGTGGCCGACCCCATCGACTCGAGTGGGGACGCGTGCCAGCTTTCGCGCGGCACACGAACCCTAGCCCGCCCGTCGCCCACTGCGCTCCATTTCGAACTTCAACTTCAAGACCTCTCCCCACTGGCGCCAACAAAAGTCCCGCCAACATCACGAGATTCTTTCCCGGATTCTCGTCAGAAATAATTCTTTTTTTTTTTTTGGGTGGAGAATCAAAAGATAATCGAAATCAATATTAAATGCACCGAAATAAAAAAAAAAAAGATTGCAATCTCGAGTGCACAAATACATTTTCAAGTATATGTTCAGTGATACGTGACCAGTATTTTAAAAATTAAAAAAAAAAACAAATTTTCCCAATCAGATTGATCGCATGAACAAGATCCAAACTGGACATTTATTGAAACATTCATAGTAATCTCATAACCAAGAGAAAAAATATATATATCATTACTAATTTCAAGCGTGGTAAGATATTCATCTAATTTTTCTCATTTCTCCTAAATTTCTAGAAAATCACGAGAACCAATTGCCTGACCTAAAAATAAAATGTTGGGTTAGTTCGTCCGGATTTCTAATCAGGATATGATCGAATAGGGTAAGATATGAAATACGAAGATTTTGTCATATCCTATCAATTATTCGGTGAATCGCATTATGAAGCCGGGTAAATTCATATCTTTTTATATTGATTGTTTGATATTTACGGCATATCGGCGTAATTCACTCCCAAATTAAGTAAGAGATAAAATATACTCATTCACATCTACTACTATGAAAAATATTGCCTTTCAAACTACTTTCATATTTCACAGACTCTTAATGTGAACCATAAATAAGAAGGTGAAGAAGTCTCGACTCTCTTACCGTTTTTATAGAATTTTGTCGTAAACTAAAAAACTACAAAATAATCACGAAACTTCGACACGAATTAAAGATACAAAAGAGAAAGAGATGATTTTTTTTTTAATTTCATCAACCCTCATTCTTCGAGAATTAGATAGGTCATTTTCTTGAATATATTCACTTAAAATTTGGGTTCCTCTACTTCAATTTTTTTTACATGATTTTTAATTATAAATATATATTTTATGATTACTTTTATTCCCTTCCACCATTTCTTAATAAAAAAAACTTATCAAATAAGAGACTATACTATTATTCTTAAATTTTGTAATGATATAGATACTAGGTGTATGTATGTATGTATATTTATACACAGACTATAAAACGTTATAAAAATAATTTTGATATATAAATACATATTAGAATAAATAAAAACAATTTTATTTTTGTTATTTTGATTTTTTCAACATCAGAATTCAAATATAATGTAAATTTAATTATTATTTTAATTATATAATACAAGAAGTCAGTTATTTTGAAAAATAATTTTTACACCACGAACAAAAGAAATCCTATGCACCACTTTCGGGCCTCTTCCCATGGAATAATTTTTTTCACGTTATATTCTTTTTATAACTCATACCAAATAAGAGATAAAATAAAATTTTTAACATATCCTCATATTGAACCCAAGAGAACCGCCGCGCCATCCACATTCAACTCCCTCCAAAATCCCCAAAATACCCTCCCCCCCTAAAGATTCTCCCGCAAGCTTTCTTTTCAATTTGAAAAACGCTGGAAACTTTAAAAATTCTCGCGCAAGCTTTCCCCCAAATTTCAAAAATTTCCCTCCCTTCTCCCTCCCTTTAAAATCCCACCCCCCAATCCCTAAATATCTCCATCGGCATCCCCCGAATTAAATCCCTAAGTCCTCTTCGTCGTCTCTCTCGATCGAGCTTATAGCCCGGACGCCACAGACGGTCGCAGAGAACTCGAACGCCGGTGCTTGAAAACGATGCCGTCCATGATCCAAGAGGAAGAGCCCCTCCTGGCCCCGAACCCCGACCGCTTCTGCATGTTCCCCATCGAGTACCCGCAGATCTGGGAGATGTACAAGAAGGCCGAGGCCTCCTTCTGGACCGCCGAGGAGGTCGATCTCTCCCAGGACCTCCGACACTGGGACTCCCTCTCCTCCGACGAGCGCCACTTCGTCACCCACGTCCTCGCCTTCTTCGCCGCCTCCGACGGCATCGTCCTCGAGAACCTCGCCGTCCGCTTCATGAAGGAGGTCCAGCTCTCCGAGGCCCGTGCCTTCTACGGCTTCCAGATTGCCATTGAGAACATCCACTCCGAGATGTACAGCCTCCTCCTTGAGACCTACATCAAGGACTCGGCCGAGAAGGATCGTTTATTCCGTGCCGTGGACACCGTCCCCGCCGTCGCCCGCAAGGCGGATTGGGCCCTCCGCTGGATCGACGGCGCCGAGTCCTTCGCCGAGCGCCTCCTCGCCTTCGCCTGCGTCGAGGGCATCTTCTTCTCCGGCAGCTTCTGTTCCATCTTCTGGCTCAAGAAGCGCGGCCTCATGCCGGGTCTGACCTTCTCGAACGAGCTCATTTCGCGGGACGAGGGTCTCCACTGCGACTTCGCCTGCCTGCTCTACTCGCTGCTGAAGAGGAAGCCGAGCGAGGAGCGGGTGAGGGGGATCGTGCGGGAGGCCGTGGACATCGAGAGGGAGTTCATCTGCGACGCGCTCCCGTGTGCGCTGGTGGGGATGAATCAGGATCTGATGGGCCAGTACATCGAGTTCGTCGCCGATCGGCTCCTCGGCGCGCTCGGGTACGGGAAGATGTACAGCGCGGCGAACCCGTTCGACTGGATGGAGCTGATCTCGCTACAGGGGAAGACCAACTTCTTCGAGAAGCGGGTCGGGGAGTACCAGAAAGCCTCGGTCATGTCCAGCATCAACGGCGACGGGGGGAGCCACGTGTTCAAGATGGACGAGGACTTTTAGATGTTTGCGTTGGGGCGTGGTGTACCGGATACTGTCTCACATTTTTTTTTTGTTTTTGTTTTTCCTTTTTTGTCTTTCCTTTTGATTTGGGAAATGATAATGTTACAAAGCTGGTTCGTTGTGAATGGTCCCCCTATTTATTGCCACTAATTTTTTTTTTTTTTGGGGTGGAATTGTTGGAATGAGAAAACAAAAATCGAGAAAATTGCATTTTATAAGAAAGTTTGGCAGACCAAATAATTCGCCTGAAATAAATTGAGTAGAGCTGATTTTACGCAGAGATTTCTTTTTTCACACGCTGGCATTAAATGATTTTGGGGATGTGAATTTTTATCATATCAAGTATAAAGCACTTCTCGTCGAATGTTTATTTTATTTTATTTTTGATCAAATATTTATTTTAATTTCAAAAATAAAAACTTTTTTGTGGGATAAACTGGTGCAGGACAAATATACTGGTGCAGGACAAATATAAATGCGAAAATTGACAATGTTTGGAAGAGCAGCGGTTGTCCCTTTCGTTGGCCCCTTATTAGTTATTAGACCGGTTGGGATAAATTCTTTAAAGTTCTCAAAAAAAAAAGTTTGTGTTTGTTTCATGAAAAATTTCTTGAAAATAAAATTATTTTTTAGGAAAATGATTGACTGGTATTTGATTTTTATTGGAAAAATGATTTTTATTTTATGATTTTATTTAAATTTCGAATTTTTTAAATTACTTATTGATAATTAATTTTGAAAAAATTATTTATAAGGACAAAATGACACAAATGGTCCTTCAATTTGTGATCTAATATGGAATGAAGTTCCTGAATTTTTACTTTGACTAATATGGTCTCTTAAATTTAATCTAACGTGTAATGTGGTCCCTCTTGAATTTTTAGAACATGTTTAACACGGTTCATGAACTTGAATTAGTGGAAACACTGCATTAAACATCTTTATATAATTTAAGGACTAAGTTGAACATATCTCAAGATTTTAGGGACCATAATATACATTGAGATCAAGTTCAGGATCATATTAATCAAATTAAAGTTCACGGACTTGAATAAAAATTTGAAAAATAAGTTTTCAAAAAAAACTTTCCCTCAAAGAAAGAAAGAAACGCATGGTAACTAAAAGGGAAAAATGCCTCCTCAACAATAAATGATCAACATAATAGTTGGATAAGTAATAAAACTTATTGGGAAAGGAAAAGGCCAAAGCCGCTTTGCCTTGGGTTTTTTTTTTTTTTTTTCCCAATTTTTCGAAGTGAATTTGAGAGGTTTTCGCGGCCTCGTCACTCAAAAAACAATCGGTGCCATCACCATCACCATCACCATCACCATTCACCAGCTGCTGCGCCCAGGGGCGGTGTGGCTCTTTGTCGTCCTCGCTGCAGCGTCACCGCACCGCCACAAATTTCGAGACTTTGGAGGAAGGTCGCGAAGGGAGATGGCAATGGCGTCCTCTGGGAGTCGAGGAATGCTGTCCAAGGACCAGCTTCTTCATCTCTTCCACCGCTTCTCTTTCTTCACTTCTCTCCCTGGTTACTCACTCGAGCTACTCTCTCTCTCTCTCTCTCTGCTTTTCTTTGGTTTTCCTGGAGTTCGAGTTTCCCGTTTTCATGATCTCTCTCTCTCTCTCTCTCTCTATGTCTCATGCTTGCAGATGTTAAGAAACGGATTTCGGATGCGGTGCAGGATAAACAGGTAACTATCTCTCTCTCGTCTGTCCTCGTATTTGAGTAGATTTAGTTGGATGGACTACTTGTTCGAATGGCTTGTTGCTGTTAGTCATGAGTTGCTTTCTGGTTGCTCATCTACATGTCCACATTTATCTCGGATTTGTCGGCAAGACTCCAGAGAAATGGGCTTTTTTCTTGTGCAATGTTGTTCGAGCTATCCAAATCGAACTCTCAGGCATCAGTCTTTTCAGGCTGATGTTCGCGTTTGCGCTTGGTGTGACCAATTTTGTTCAATCTTCAACGCGAGACGTGCATTCATTGTGGACCTTTAGCTGAGCTACAGATTTTCCCCGTCTCAACTGGTGGTTTGAGTTGTAATTTGTCCATAGGATGGGGAAATCATGTTCTGGTTGGACATCTAGTAGGCTGGTGTTATTGTAACCTCAGGAGGATATTCTAGTTTCTGTCCTTGGTGAAATGCGGGCATCTAGCATTGCCTGATTTTTCGTTGTCTTGAGGACATCTTTTCAAAGTTAACCTGCCCTGTTCCTGTTACTAACTGTGCAAGCTTCAGACTGACGGCTAGTATGTATCTTTTGTACAACGAACGCATCCAAAGCATCCCAAGATTAAACTGTTCAATCTTTCGGCTCTTCTTGCAAAACTATAATTGTTCTTGTTTTTCTTCATCTAATTCGTCATTCTATGCAAGTGGGGTTTGACTCCCACAGATATGTCATCAGGACGTACTTTTACGAAATGAATGTAGAAAGATCGCTGTTAATTTTTGCTTAGAAGGTTGCGGTGCTATTGTGGATGCTTTAATGAGCTCAAGGTGATATTGCATGTGGGATCCATTGTAGAACTTGACAAATTGTTCGAGAAGCTTCTTGTTGCTACCTGCACCGTGTTATGAACTTTGATGTACTACCAAAATCAGATTGTCTACAGATGCTATTTTGAATGTGATCTGTTGAGAAGTGATGGCGCTAAGTTTGTCGATAACATGACGTAAGTTGCAAACTGCAGGAAGCTGTTGCTGTGACTACGGAAATCCAAGAAGAAATATTTCAGGAGATGGGTATCGGTGAGGTTTCTTACTGGAAACATGATCTTTAGTCATTTTCAGTCTTTAATTTCCAAAGGTTTCGGATGCTTATGATTGGACTACAGAACAGCTAGCTCTTCCTCTGGAAGTACATATATGGTCGAAACTTGAAATATGTTCCTGTGTCTAGATCAAATTTTATTCTTGGATTTACTCTCAACATGATTATATTTTAGTGCTTAAGTCCTTCACTGCGTTTCTCTTCCCAATTTCTGGGAAGTAATCCTAGAATTGCAAGAATAACCGGCTATAGTGAGCTCATTTATATCTATCATGGTCTGATTCTTATCCTGCAAAAGTTTGCGTGGAGTTTATTTGGATACGATTGCCTTCCTCTGAAGTTTGGAGCTGAAGTTTGTTAGTGAGGAACTTGACATAGTTCAGAGTCAATGTCGATTGAATTTATTTCTCTTGTACTAATACGCAAGATATGTGAAGGATGTGACATAAGCAGCTTGCTGAAGTGCGGAAGTTGTGCTTTACTGTTGCAACTTGGGAATCATGTGCCGCCTTTCTCTTGCAGAACCAAGATTTGGCATAGCATGCTTGGGAAGAGTAAACATGGTTTATGAGAATGACCAGGATTTGATGATTCGCTTTTATAAATTCGTGGCAAAGTAATCTCTCTCTCTCTCTCTCCCTTCCTCCCTCCCTCCCCCTCTCTCCATGTACACAAGACCCGCGCACACACATGGGGAAGTTATGATATTGCAGCATTCCCAAGGTGCTGAATCACCAATCACGCGCGCCCGGTGTTTATGAGCAGTGTTGGGCAGTTTTATTTCAATCTGGACATGTTATGCATGAAGTCAGAAAGAAATTGCCACCATTAACTCTTGTTCCATTATTACTTTGTACATATTCAAAGTGAAAAGCAAAGAGACTACACTTACCATTACTGCATTGTACTGTTAAAAAGATTGCTAAGTGAAGCAACTGTAAAGCTAATGATGGAGAGAAGGAAGATTCTAGTGATGAAAAGTTGTTTGTCTTGCGTCTCTGATTGGGAAAAAATGGTTGGTAAGATTCTCTGTTTATGGGGCAGGGAAGAGGAGGCTTGTGATGAGGCTGAATTTGGGCCAGATGAATTTTCAGAAAGAATGCTTTATCAGCAGAAACTGCAGGAAAAGGTCGTAATTCGAAAACTTTGGTTCAATCTCATTGAAGTTATTCATTGATGAAAAAAGTACGAATCTACCTTGCAGCAAATGGAGATGCTAAAGTACATGCGCCAATTTAACCTCGACGATCAGTCAGCAATCCTTGATAAGGTAAATAATTGTATATTGCTCTCTGTTCATTTATGCTTTATCATGGATCATCTACATTAACCCGATATCTGCGTTGCATAACCAGATCAAATCACTGTACATACCCAGAACCTACTTCATCTTATCACCTAAAAGAAAAGAGCTGGGATGAATTTTATCAAGGCCAATCACTGAAAGAACTTTGAGTCAAGTGTTCATAGTTTTATCCATTTTCGTTGTTGTGCTGTTTACATGGTCTAGCAAAATCAGTTCCGAGAACAAAGGTCTTTCGCGTGACTTATTTCTGTGAACATGAATTTGCCTTTTGAGGAGTGTGATAAATGCTTTCTGTGAGTTCGTACATTTAAAACCAGAAAATGCCAATTTTTCCTTTAGGTTTCTTATTCTGTTCTCCCTAATCTCACTTAATAAATCCGTACATATCCCTGATAGGCTGAGATGCTCTTCCTTGCGAAGCTCACTATATAGTTTGATCTTACAGTTGCGGCAGCAAATAGAAAATGCAAATTTTGACAGTGAAGCATCAGTATTGTCACCAGAACAAATTCAAGAAACCGTCCGAAGAAGGGTGTCGCCTCTATTTACGCCAAGGTACAATCCAGTGCAATTATTGACATCTGGAAGGATAGATCGTATTGCAATTGTGTTCATGCATTCGGGTATTGCCTGAATCTTTTTTAACCTATCTTAACACGAGTTTCTTCTTCTGTTGGTGGGTTTATCTAGTCATCGGTATACTCTTATCTCGGACCTGATTTAATAGCATGCGTGGTGTGCTATTTTGCAAGCTTCTTTCCTTTCCTTAACTTCCTTTTTTTGGTGATTTTTTTATACTGGATTAACAGGGGAGCAAGTTGAGGTGAACCTCACAATGATTGTCAATCCGCTCCGGTGCTGCTTGGTTTGCTTTGTCTAGTTCTAGTGCCGTTCTCCTTGTTCAAATTGCCATCTGAAGCAGGCGACCGATGTTCCGACGAGTTAATTCTTAGACTTGCTTGTTAACAATGGCCCTGCCATGTCCTTTTGACAAAGACCTTGTAGATGGATATGAAATTTAAGCAATTATTACTCGTGTTGCGGGAAGCGTTAAGTTGGTAGGCGGATACTAGGAAGAGATATTTCGAGCAATGATACATCGAGAGCACAGATATTCATGGTGAGAAACGGGATCCATGTAGCCATCCCTGAAAGTTAGTTTGTCTTCTATCAGGGAACCACAATCCACCACATTAATGATTTTTTGTGAAGTTGCAAACCTGTTTGATTAAGATTGGAAGTTTGCTTCCACGGATCACACATCATTGTAACAAGGTGAGGATTGGTAGGGTAGCTATTCCAACCCCGATCTATCCATTATTCCAGCAGTAGCAGCAGCAGCAACGGCGGTATCAACCCGATTCTTTGCCCTATGCACAGCTCGCGTCCAGTTCTACAGGACCAGGAGCGGCACGTTGACTGTCATGGTTAACCAGTGCACATAGGATGTTACCCTAAGCGCCTCTATCTGACCGAAAGACCATATAGATTTCATAGTTAATAAATGAAATGAACACCCATCGTAAGCAAGGTTGAGATGGCCGAGTTGGTCTAAGGCGCCAGATTAAGGTTCTGGTCCGAAAGGGCGTGGGTTCAAATCCCACTCTCAACACGCTTCAGTTTTTATTTTTATTGTTATTTTTTCATAAAATTTCTCTACACGAACTCCACACAATATGGTGTAACGACAAGAAGAGGACGTCACCAGAACCAGGAAAAAAGAAAAAAGGATAACAAAGACGTCGTCAACACTCAACAGAATCGAGTAACGTTGGCGTTATGGGAAGGCGGGATCTCGAAGTGCCAGAGCCTCCCCACGCCCTCCACCTTGTACTTCATGCACAGGAACTCCTTCGCGTACGCCTTCTCCACCCGCCGGTTCACGTCGTGCAGGAACACGTGAGTCACCCCCTCCCCCACCCGCCCCCTCCCCATCACCGCCGCCGTGAATATCGCCCCCATCCTCCCCGGCGCCTCCGCGAAGTAACCCCTCGGCGCGTCTATCATGATCACGTCCCACTGCTTGTCCCGCACCTCCTCCGGCAGCCCCGGCAGCGCCAGCCGGCACCGGCTCTCCCTCCCCAGCCGCGCTTGCCCGGGCATGCAGTCCCGCTCCTTTTTGTACGTGGCCATGAGCTCGTCGGCCTCGGCCAGCCGGGTCGGGTACTGCACGTGGTACGCCTGCAGGGCCGGGGCCTTGGCGAGCACGGACCGGATCCACGACTCGCCCTCCTCGAGGAACACGGTGGTGCCGCGCGGGTTGAGGGCGGCCCACATGAGGGAGTCGTGGCCGAGGCCGAAGACGAGGAAGTTGCAGGGGGAGGCCTCCCGGAGGACGTTGAAGGAGAGGCTGATCTCCGCCAGGGACTGCTGCGGGACCACCCGCGACGTGGCGTAGTGGAGGATGGCCTGTAGCTGCGTTGGCGTCGGGACGTAGGTCAAGGCGGAGGCGGAGGAAGAGGAGGACGACATGACGCTCCTCCCGGGGGTGACGAGGGCGGTGGCCGAGAAAAGGAAAAGGAAGGCGGCGGTGACGAGCAAGGCGGCAAGGAGCCAGCCCTTACTGGGAGGGAGGCGACGGGCCTTGACGTCGGAGTCGAGATGGCGTTTCTTCATGTCGACTAAGTTCTCATCAACCATGATTGAATACTCGCGGTTAACGTAAGGGAGTCGGTTCTCTTCTGGGTTGTCGAGTTTGCGGGGATTCATCAATCAATCAAATCAATCAAAAATCAAATCAAATCGGTTCGATCGTGAGGGGCCTGTTGTGTTGGGGACGGACGATCAGGGAGGACGAGCGGTAGTTTTCGAGGTTCTCAAAGTGGATTCAGAGGAGGGAAGGAGGAATGGCCTTATTAGGAAGTGAAGAGAGAGAGAGAGAGAGAGTAAAGGAGAAAAGACCCAAAATAAAAATAAAAAAACTGAGAGGATGCAATGCACCAGCAACGTATAAAGATACGTTTTTTATGTGTCTAAATACGGTATATACTAACTATAGTTATGAAGTTTCTGATTTTTTATTTTCTGGAGTCGGGATAGATTGGTGGGAAGTATTTTGGACCCAACTCTTTTGGGCATGCGCTTCACTTTAGAGATTCTACTCATTTTGGTTAGTAATTTAATGCATTGCAACCTCCCACGGTCCCACCGACCTCCATGACCCAAGAGTAGGATTAATTGAGCTAACCAACTTTTATAAGTCATGCGGTTTGGCTAAGGATTTGGACTCCCTGCCCCGCCGACACAGGGGCAGGAGTGCCCTAATTTGATCATGGTCGTCCGTTCAACAACGGCCCAAATCTCTTAAAATTACGGCTGGGGGTTTTATTATTTTTTTGTTAAGAGATCTGGGTTGTCCGTTGTTGAACGGACGGCCCTGATCAAATCAGGGCACCCCTGCCCCGATGTTGGCAGGGCAAGGGATCCGGTTCCTTTTGCTAAGCTAACTGCAGCAATCGACCTTATCTCAACACCGGTCCTCTAGTGCATACTCGATTACGATACCGTTTTAGAAAATTCAACCCGGAAAAAAAAAACTAAACAAGCCGGACATGCACGCGAAATGGACGAGGCCGAACTCGACTCCGATGCCAAGTTGAAATGTCCAACCAGAAAGTTAAAATGTAACAGGCGGAGAGAGACTGCCACGCTAGATATTTCAACGAAACTTAACCCATCATTCGGTTGCTCTAAGTTTACTGCCCAATAGTTTGTAATGGCAACTCACCCGCCCTCCAAAACTCAGATTGGTCATAGGGGTCATTGCCTTAGATGGTCACGGAACACTTTGGACTCTATGCGGATGGGGAGGTCCATCGGTTGACTTACAGTCGCTAGAAGGGCAGCCCAATTATCGACACGCGTGGTCTTGCATCACGGCAGTTGTGACCGGAGTGTACTGTTCAATCATCGATGACTATGCTGAGCTTATTTTGGTGGTTGGATGGCGTTTCGGTCTAATTTGAATTTGTTCGAAATGTTATGAGAAGAGTCTAGAGGATTGTTGGGACGAAAAAGTTTTGGAAACAGCTTGATCTTTTCCATGATTTACGAGGTCATTCGTCGTACAGGTTGCACAGGAGACAACAAGAGAAAGTTAGATTCCGAAAAGCAATTTGGTGGGATTAGATTAGTGATAAAGCTTTTGTTCCAATTGTTTCGAGTTCTTGTCGTTGTTTACTATCAAGATGGTAATGGACCGTAGATTTTTACCTTGTGTTATTCCGATAGATAAGCAAAAATTAAGAGACATTAATCCATACCAGCTGATACAAGTGATGGTTATGTTGTTAAGTTTCCTGATTAAGCGTCTCGAATCATTTAACCAAACATTTTTGAATAAACTTCGCCATGCCATGCGGAAGTTGTTGGCTTCTATGCTTCACATACCGGCCCCCATGCTAAAGGACAAGGTCTGCCTTTTAAACCCAATCAACCCTGAAAGTTTTAGTCCTGCCTTGGTCACATGCCGTAAACGGGCCTTGTTGTCAATTTTCATTAGCTGTCGAGATCGGTTGACGGTAGATGTGGGATTTAATGTGTCGTAGTGGCCGAGTACGCATCTATTTCGAGTGTAGTTTTGTCGAGTAGTGCAAAAATTGAAATTTGTAAGGGGTAAGTACACTAAAAGTGCCGTAACTTTTGTACGGCATTTACTTGAGTGCCATAGTTTTCAAAACGTGCACTTAAATGCCATAACTTTTAAAAATCGTTTACTTGAGTGTCGCGGTTGACGTGGCCTCCGGAAATGGTGATGTGGCGCCGTCGAGCAATTTTTTATTAATTTTTTTAGTGCCACGTGGAATTTTTTTTATTTACATTTTTTAAATAGTTTATGCAATTTTTTAAATTTTTTTTATTCAAATAAAAAAAATGGCAAAAAAGAAAAGAAAAGAAAAGAAAAAGTTAATGAAAGATTCAGAAAAAAAGAAAGAAAGAGAAACTAAGGGTTTCTCGATGGTGGCCGGTTGCCGCCGGCCACCACCGGCCGGCCCAGGGCCCAGGGTCGGCTTGCCCTGGGCCGGTTGTGGAGGCAATGAGCAAAGCTTTAAAGATGACACATGTTGATCATGAGGATATTGACCTAGTTTTAATATGCAAGTCTACGACAGAGGATCTTTTTAACAGCGCTCCTCAGGTATTATACGATTTTTTTTTTGGGTCGGAAGGTATTATACGATCGCATGTGTTCTGGTTGTGTGCACTTTGTTCTTTCTCGTTTGCACCTGTCATTTTAATCATGTCAATTCAACCCTAAACATTTTAACAACTTGCCAATTCAGTCTTAAACCTTTCAATTATGTCAATTTAGTCATAAATCTTTTAATGATTTGCCAAACTAGTCCTAAACTTTTTAACAAAATGTCAATTTAGTCATTTCGTCCTAGGGGTGAGCGGTTCCAGGTTCCGGGTAGGTTCTACTTGGAACCTAAAATCTACCCGTTAGTACAGGTTCCTCATTTTTTAGAACTTGGAACCTATTCGCTATACCCTGGAACCTGGAACCTACCCTATCACATGTTCCGGATCCGGTTCCAGGGTACCCTAGAACCTATCGTGCAGCAGCCTGGTGACGATCTCGACGGTGGCCTCGACGGACTGGACATTAAGCGCTTTTTGGTTCTGTTAATGTAGAAAAATTAGGGTTTTAAATAATATGATTGGTGCGGTTCTACCTGGGACCATGCTCACCCTAGTGTGTTTGGTGCAGTTCGGTTCTCCGGTCCTTCTATTGGGAGTAAGTCAGCGCTTTTTGGTGCAACAGTAAGTGGGGACATTAAGGTAGGATAGATGATCAAGTAACATTACTCGTCGTTTGTCCAAGAATCCATTGTCATTCTCCATCACCCATTAAAGTTCAAGCAAAGGTTCTTCTGCTCTGTTGGAGACCTCGAAATCGCAGAAATAATTGGGACTGAAATCTCTGTTGCCCTCTGTGTGTTTGTGTGCTTGAGAGAGTGGTGTCACGGGGAGGCCTATTACCCATCACCCATTAAAGTCCAAGCCCCGATTCTTTTGCGCCGATGAAAACTTGGAATCCCATAAACCTTTGTGTTTTGTGCCTTTGGGTGTCTATGTGTCTGTGAGTGTGTGTGGTTAGAGAGAGAGAGAGAGAGAGAGAGAGAGAGAGAGAGAGAGAGTGGTGTCACGGGGAGGTGGTTCCATTTTCAACTGTGATCGTCGCGGATAGCATCTCGATGGGCGTGACCACACTGTTCAAGTCGGCCAGCTCGAGAGGGATGAGCACTCACGTTTTCCTCGTCTATTCTTACGTCCTTGCTTCTCTTCTATTCTTAAGTAGAAACACTGATTTGCTAAAATAGAAAGTAGGAATAAGAAAACTAGGGTTTTAAAAAATACGGTTTCGATTCTGGTTCCGGGTAGGTTCCACAGGGAACCAGGAACCGGAACCGACGGTTCCTCAAAATCAAAATCGAGAACCGGACAGAAACCGACGGTTCGGTTCTCCGCTTCTCAGTTCTACCCTGGAACCATGCTCACCCCTATTTCGTCCAATTACTCAAATAATAAGTTTAGGACTAAAACGGCAAAATTTCAAAAGATATTGGACTAAATTGACATAATTAAAAGATTTAGGACTAAAATAGCAAATCATCAAAAGATTTAGGACTAAATTGACACGATTAAAAGGTTTAAGATTGAATTATCACAAGTGCAATAAATTTAATACTTTTTTTTTTTATAATTATCCGGATGAAAATCTGATGTTGTCATCATGTGACATCGAGGGGAAAACCCCGAGGCTGCGTTTAGTCGTCGGGATTTCTGATCATGATAGGATTGGATAGGATAGTATAAGAAATCCAGAGATTTGGCCATATCCTATCTAATGTTTAGTGAACTGCGGATTTAAAGTCGGATATCCTCATATCCTATCCTGCGTTTGGTCGAAACTGTATATGACAATTCGGAAAAGAGAATGGCCAGATAATACCCCATGTCTTCGGGGGTGTATTTGATCGAGATCGCCCCGCTGGTTTCGCCTCTCACGATGAGCCAGTGTGCGAAACCGACACCAAAAACCAACTAAAAACATGCTCCAATAATCTCGTTTTCTAACATCCATACTAGTATTTCGCGAACAAATTGACTACAATTACAAGATTCATTCTGGTTCTTATTAGACCCAAGCTGACTACTACTCTTGATCCGACCTCACCTCGCCCACCATAAGAGATCCAGCGCCACTCCCTCCGCAGCCACAAGTGACATTTCCACAACCACCCAGCACCGAAACTACCCATTTACACCATAAAACAAATTTTGAAAGGAAAACAGCACTAACATACGACTAGACAGAAATCGACCAGAGCTGCTCACATATAAGCCCCATGAATTTCACCTGAAAGAAACGCATTTGATTCCCCACACTTCGCCACAGTGTCGTTCGAAATTTCATCTCTTCATTGCGCTCACAAAACACGTACGTGACCATCATTTCTCGCTAACAACACCATCACCCCAAATAGGAATCTTCAATCATTTGTCGTTCCTCATCCGAAAAATCGATACCCATTACCCGATTTAGTAGAAGAGTTAGAACACGACTTGCCTTGGGGAGTGTAGCAGTTGCGTTGCTCGGGGGTTAGGATCTCAGAAACAAGAACGTACCTCAAACTTTGGAACCAAATTATATGATTGAGCAATCTGGGAAGGCTTCCTACGAGACGGAGATGTCCACCTTGCCCTCAAGCTTGCAGAGGAGGACAAGGATCAGCCATGCCATTTGCAGGGAGATCGCCGGCATAGGTGCCTTGTCGGAGTCGGATCCCTCGAAATAATCCTCCGGTAGGGAGGGCTTCGCCGGCGGCGACTAGTCAATGACGATGTCGACAAGGGTGTTGATGTAGGCGGTGAGGCGGCAGAGGTGGTCCATGGTGTAGCGTGGGTGAAAGAGTGCGCGAATGAAGGGATAGACGGATAAGAGAAATCTTATCCGACCTTATCCTACCCCCCCTCCCCGGATTTTTTTATCAGGGTTATATCCCCTCTATATCCGACATTATACTATCCGGGACACTTACCAAACAAGGGATATGATAAAACATATCCTATCCGGAGTTTTATACGGACGACCAAACGCAGCCCGAAGGGATTCCTCCAAATTGACATAAAAGTCGTGTTTGTCGGCGGCATTTCTAATAACTTTTGTTTTTTGGGTCAAAGCATTTCTAATAAATTGACCAAAGGAAATAGCGCGTAAATTGGCATTTCCAATAAATTAAATTCGGTTATAATTTATGTTTTAGTAAGTTCTTACTGGCTTTATCGTTATTCTACCTGCTCTCCCTTCGACTATTTTAATAGATGCTATAAACCCAATTAGGGGCGATCAATCTCCTTTTTGGTTCCGCTTAGGAATCAGAAATCGGACCAAAATGACCGGTTCTAGGGTAGTCCAATGAAATCTAGTATGCGTGAGCAACAAGGACTTAATTCAAATATATCAAATAAAAATTAAATTTACATTTAATAAATTAAAAAGTAACCCATAGATCATTACGTTTATATTTAAGAAACATAAAAATAAAAAAAATAATAAAGATGTTGTGTCTCCTTTTTTAACATTTGTTTCTAATGCAGAATAATGAGACTAGTTCGCGATAAGTTTATGGACTTTTGGTGCATTTATTCAAAAAATTGAATGGTGTCGCGATGGCTTACCGCTCGAATGCGGGATATTCACATACAACATCTTGAATGATTCGACTATACAATTCGCAAATATTCAATCTCTTAGAAAGAACTAGAGGCACTCGGTCGTTGAAAATTGAAATGAATGGCAAAGTTAAAATTGCCTTGTATCCGATCTCTTAGACTATACAATCTGCAATATCCTAATATTGATTGCAAACTCAGGCAATAGCAAATTCAATAGAGAGGTATTGACTTATGCCTTCAGACCTATCTCTTTCGTAAATAAAATCATCTTGGAGCCTACATTTTTTAAATTATAAAATGTAATATATTCACTTTTCTCTTGAAAGAAAAAGGGTAAAAAAAAGTTTGTTTATATCTTCGCATTGAAATTAAAAGATCAGAAATGAGTTACAAAAACCTATCAGTCATGCGATGATTCTCATGGGAAAAGTTTTTTTTTTTTTGGGGTAAGTTCTTATGGGAAAAGTTTGTATCTTATCTTTCCAATTTTTTTTTTGAATTTTCCACTGATGTATTGATTTTTTTTTTTTGGTCGAACACTGATGTATTGATTTAATCAATGTAAAAAGATATGTGAAAGAGAATAAAGAGAGGGAGTTGATACTGGTACAGGTGCCTTAGCTTGAAAGAAGAATCGACCGAAGCAGAAACAGGAAACGAGTAAAATCCAGGGCACCAAAAAGTAAATACCGCGAAGTAAAAGGGGCGTCTGGATCGTCTGCCTTACTTTTTGTAAGGCAGACAAATCCCCACCGCCCACAAACATTTGCCCCCTGTAAAAAGGGGATCCGGCTCAGGTGACTTACTCAAGAGTAAGTCATGCTGACTTACTTTTCATCTGAGCCGTTCATTCTAAATGAACGGCTCATATGATGCCACGTCATCTCGGCCTTGAGGGATCCGAAATTTTGAGCGCGAAAATGTTCATCTGCAAAAAAAAATATTTATTCCCTCTTTTCTCTCTCTCCTCTCGTCTCGTCAAACCTCGGGACCGGACCTCCTCTGTCCTTCCTCTGTGCACCCACTTCTTCTCTAACGCTCAACTCTCTCCTGTCTCCTCCTCTCACTCGCTTCAATGGCTACAATCACCAACTTGCTCCTCTCCAAACCACCTTCATCACCGTCTCTCCCCAAACAGCCAACCCCTCTCTTCTTCCGCCCCGCCCCCAACCCCTCTCTTCTCACCAAGCCATGCCCCCGGCTCGTCGCGAGGCCCGATCGCCCTCGCGGCCTCACCTTGAGGGCCACGGCCGCCAACCAGAAGTCGTTGCCGCCGGTGAGCGACGAGCGAGTCCAGCAGGTGCACAGCGCGGAGGAGTTTGAGGAGGCGCTGAGGGCGGCGCAGAACAGGCTGGTGGTGGTGGAGTACGTGGCCAGCCACAGCGAGAGCAGCAGCAGGATGTACCCTTTCATGGTGGAGCTGAGCCCCGGCAGTGCAGCGACGTGGTTGTAGGGTCGGACAACCACGTCGGCCTCCCCCAGACCTGTCGGTACGACCCAGTGAGCTATGCCCAGAACTTCGATCACGGTAGGAGATCGCCGTTATTCGTCGAAGCTTATTAATGGATTGATGTAATGCCCGTACTGAGAGAGCTTGTAAGGGAGAGATCGAAGAAGAGGAAGAACGAGAACAAGAAGGACGAGGAGAAGGAGGAGAGATCACAAGATCCAGAAACGATGGAATAAAAGACCCCAGATCCAGACCAAAATGGACCGAGTTCCCTCTTTTTTCTTTTTGTTCTTCTTTTTCTTGCTGTCACAGTGATTGTTTCATGCGTTTTTTCTTTTCTTGTTTTCTCATTTCTTCTCTCTTCATGTTCGTGATGTTGATGAAAAAGATTGCACTTTTTTTCTTTTTTGCCTTCTGGGCTTGTAATTAGAGACCAAACTAAGAACGTGTTATATTATAGAGAACAGTCATCGTCTTGTTGTTGTGGATCTCTCTGGTTTTTACTTTTTAGCAACCTCTGTTCTTCCGTCTGCTCAAGCATCAGTTCACAAACGCCTGGAGACTAGATCTGCGAGCAAGACTTGCTTGAATCACATGGCAATGCGCTTGGAAACATTTCCAGCGCCAAGAAATCTCATCCCCTAAGTAAGAGTTATACAGAAGCGCCCAATTTCAAGCAAGAAAATCCATCAAAATAGAGGGTCAAAGAGATTCGAATAAACAGAAAGTGTGATCAGAACCAAACATGAAGTGCAAATTTAGCACACAAGACAGCCTTTTCTCGCATATAAAAATGAGTTACGACACAATCACTACACATACCAGATCAACAACACTCGTCGAGCAAAGGGTAAAAGAAGTATGCAGAAATCCACCACAAACAGCAACCCATCTCCCATCAGACATACTACTTCACTGTACTACCTCAAAATCCCAACAAGCTTTGTCGTCTAAGGGAAGGCTCGATCAAACCCACATCTCCTATCAGACATACTATTTCACTGCACTACCAGAAGATCCTGAGCTTTGTTATCTTAAGGGAACACCCCACCACAAAAAGATCATAACTTTTCGACATCGATCACCAAAGAAGCGAGGCGGGTGCGCGGCTGGACAGAGTCGAGCATGCGCCTGCCAATCGACGTGGCGTACGCCTGGAGGACGTCCGCGCCGTCGTCGTCCGCGGAAGCGTCGGCACCAGTGGAGTCGAATGCCGCCTGTTCGATGGCGCGGGCGACCGACGTCGCCTTGTTGAGGGGCATGCCGTCGTAGCGAGGGGAGAGCGCCGAGGGAGAGGACAACTTCTTCACGAGGCGCGAGACGATGGCTTCGCGGGTTGGCTGCGTCGGAGGCCAAATGCGATAGGCGACGTCGGGGTCGAGCTGTTGGGGCGGCGCTTCCATTCACTGAGGCGGCCGCGAGTTCTGCTCTGGAGGAGGCGGCGGCGGCGGCAGCGTCGGCGTCGGCGTCCTAGCTTCTTCCGATTCAGACATTTGAGAATCGGTAGTGTAGGTGAGGGAAAAAAAAAGGCCAGCAGCGCAGGGAAAGGCTGAGTACGCGAAGCAGAGTCGACTGACGGCAATGCGGGATCTTTTAGTCAAGAGAGAGAAAAGAGAAATACATCTCGGATCCCTTTTTTGTTTTTGAAATTCAAAATTTTGCAACTCCCCAAGGCCGAGATGACGTGGCATCATCTGATCCGTTCATTTAGAATGAACGGTTCAGATGAAAAATAAGTCAGCATGACTTACTTTTCAGTAAGTCACCTGAGCCGGATCCATAAAAAGGGGGACGGGGCGGTGGGGATTTAGGGCAATGATCCTCTGCTTTACTTTTTTTTAAGGCAGCACATCCCCACCCTTGATTTTGCTTTTCCCCTTATATCAAGGGTGGGATCCCTCTGCCTTAAAAAAAAATAAGGCAGAGGATCCAGGTCCGGGGATTTAATGGCTCCTCTGCCTTGGAGGCAGAGGAGCCGGCCGAAGATTAGAATAAGCCGATCCCCATTAAGAAATTCTTTCGGCGACAGTAACGGCTAACGTGCGCTCTCTCCCTCCCGTCATCACCGCACCTGGAACTGCAGTCTGCAACTGCAAGCTCCGCCTCGTTTTCCATTTCCCAGGAACCATTGAAGCGACCGGAATAATCCAAGGTTTTCACGGTGGTGGGTTTCTTTCGCCGTCAAGATCGGTCCCCATCTCCCCCCACTGACGGAGATCGGCTCATTTGGGTGATTTTCATTTCTTTTTCTGGGTGGGGGCAATCATCTGTCAATGTCACAGTTGAAGACGATCTCACTCTCCCACCTGGACAATGTGCCATCCTCGCCGGGTAAGTTCAAGTTCGACAAGTCGTTGACCTACATCCATCGTCCGAGTTTGCTCCGACTTGGGTTGGCATAATCGCCACTTTCTTATTTATTTTATTTCTTCGGACCCCCAAGTAATTTGAACTACAATACCTAAATTTCTCCATCACTTCCCCATCCGTCAATCTCTCTCTGTAATAGGTTGTCTGAACATGCCCGTTCTCTCGCAATAAGCTGAAAAGGAAAGGAAAAATCCGAACTTTGTCTCGCCACAGCTCACAGAACCTGGTGTATGTTGCATTAGAGACATTGTGTTTGTTTGTTGTTCCCAGAGAGAGAGAGAGAGAGAGTCCCAAGTGATTTTTAGATGGCCAATGTGTCTGGGCTGTTTTCTCCTTCCGTACCCACCCTGAGAATCAAGATTCAGCCTGCGATAGGAGTTTTTCGATCTGGGTCTTGCTCGAATAGGGTCATGCTGAGGCGGATACTGTGCGACAGCGCCAACAAGAAGCATGCTTCGGGCGTTGTATCTTCTGAATCTCGAGTGCCTAGGTGAGTACTGATTGGATCTGTCTACGTTCACAATGCTTCCTGATGCAATTGCAGTAGCGAGGAGTTGTACCAGTTGAATAAAATAATGTTTTTGGTGATGTTGTGGTAGAGTTGATTGGTGAAAAGTGGAAAATATGTCTAGCTGTGTCTGTTGTTATTTCAGTCTCTTGTTTGACCTAGCTTTTCATTTTTAATCTTTTAATTTCTGTCAAAGCCTGGTAGAATTGGAAAGAGAACGATGATGTTGGCTAGATTAGCTCATGGGTATGGTCTAAAGGATTGCCTTTCCTATTTGATTTGTTTGTGGCTGATGCCTGTATATCTGGAGGAGAGGGGAGAACATTTGAGCAAGTAGGATAGAGACTAAATTCGTTATGGGACCGAGTGGTCTTGCATCACGGCAATTGTGACTGGAGTGTATTGTTCAATGACTATGTTGAGTTTGTTTTGGTGGGTGGATGGCATTTCAATCTATTTGAATTTGTTCGAAATGCTATGAGAAGAGCTTAGAGGATTGTTGAGACAAAAAAGTTCTTGAAACAGCTTGATCTTTTCTATGATTTATGAGGGCGTTCTTTATATAGATTATACAGGAGACATAAAGAGAAAGCTAGGTTCTGAAAGCAGTTTGGTGGGATACATGTTTCTCGGTTCTTCTTTTCACTCATTCTGAATGCAGCTCCTTTAAAATAGAGATTAGTGATAAGTTTTTGTTCCAATTGTTTGAGTTTCTATTGTTTACTATTAAGATGGTAACGGACCATAGATTCTGATAGATGAGCGAAAAAGAGACTTCAATCCATACAGCTAATACAAGTGTTTGTTATGTTGTTAAGTTTCCTGATCAAGCATCTCGAATTATTCAACCAACATTTTGCATAAACTTTGCTGCGCGGAAGTTGGCTTCTATGCTTCACATACGTCTATGCTAAAGGACAAGGTCTGCCTTTAGACCTAATGAACCCTGAAATGTTTAGTCCTGCATTGGCCACATCCCATCTGTAGATGGACACAGACGTGGAACGGCATATGTGGCCTTGTCAATTTTCAGCTGTCAAGATCAGTTGAAGATAGATGGAGGATTTATTTTGTCCAAGTGGCCGAGTATGCATCCTCATCGAGGACAGTTTTATCAAGTAGTGCAAAATTGAATTTATAGCTTGAACTTTGAGGAAGTGGTTCTTTATTTTGTTAACCTATATGTGTGAACTAAATATTTGAAGGATCATTGGTAAAGGCTGCAAGTTAATTGGATGCGGCTCGGGCATTCCAACTCTTCAGGTTTCAAATGATGATCTTGCAACAATTGTCGACACCTCTGATGAATGGATAACAGTTCGTACCGGGATCCGCAATCGACATGTTCTGTCAGGTTGGTTCTTGTAGATGATGCTATTGTTTTTACTACTTAAGTCCTAAGCTAATTAAGAAAAGTTGGTCTTCTTGTAGATTTTGGATGAACTAGCCTAATCTTGCTTTCTCCACATACCTAATCAAGAAAGATCGGATTGTTGGTTTTTTTTTATTTTTATCATTTTGATGTGTACAATCAGATGCAGACATGATTTTACAAAACTATGAATGAAGATCCATCTATCATCTGCAAATTTATCCACTTATGTCAGCTTTGTTTCCTTCATTATTCTGGACTTTGGATTTAAGTAAACACATACACCATTTTGTTCCCCTGGTCGGGATCTTACTATCTTATGTATGTGGTGGCTCTAAGGTTGATAGCTGCAGTATCAGAATTTTGTCAGTGCAGGCAAAGATAGCTTGACAGGTTTGGCTGTGGAGGCAGCGAGGAAAGCTCTAGAGATGGCACAGGTTGATCCTGAGGATATTGATCTAGTCTTAATGTGCACGTCTACGCCAGAGGATCTTTTTGGCAGCGCTCCTCAGGTACTCTACGATTGCATGTATTCTGGTTGTGTGCACTTTGTTCTTTCACATTTGCACCTGTCCTTGGTTGAGTATATATGATCCCATCATCCTTCCGGCTAAGTCATAGAGAGGATTACAAATTCAATAGGGGGAGATCTTCTGTCTTGATGTAACCCAGAACGGTCGCAGTTGGCACAAGCCTTGATAGTTCTTGGTTTAACCTTACTAAATAAACATCGCTAGAGTCCAAAACATTCCCTCCATAAGATACCTTCTTCAGGAAGTTTTTTCCATCTCAAACATTTATCTAAGCCATCTCATAATACATTCTTTTACACTATGTATATTTCAGATTCAAAAAGAACTTGGATGCAAGCATAATCCTTTGGCTTACGACATAACAGCTGCATGCAGTGGGTTTGTGCTAGGTCTGGTCTCAGCTGCTTGTCACATCAGGGGTACTGTAAAATACATTTGCTTTTTTCGAGTAGTCTTTGGTATGATTAACATCTTTTTTTTTGCTAGTTACCATTACCAATAATCTTCTTGGTTAAATGTGCCTGAAATTGCAGGAGGTGGGTTTAACAATGTCCTAATTGTTGGCGCGGATTCTCTTTCACGTTATGTTGATTGGACTGATAGAGGGACCTGCATTTTATTTGGTGATGCTGCAGGCGCTGTAGTGATGCAGGTGATTTCTGTATTGGACTGCATGAAGATTATCCATGCGAAGCTTGTGCAGCTCTTTAAATATTGTTTCTTCTGGCATTGAAATATTGTACTCTCACATTATAAAGGTTCATTAATGTCGCTGTCATCATCATCAATGTATGATATTTTGCTACTTTTGTTTGACATACTCATTACGTCTATTGCCTGTCTCCATTGCTACGTCGTAATTCTTTAGACGGATTTGGTAATTTGTTTTATCTTAGGACGCTTCATTTCTCTGCTAGCCTGTGTGTATGATCCAAGAGAAATAATCCAGGTTCCTCGAATCTTGCTTCTCTGAGTATTTTTTGTCCAAATAACTTAAGAGGACGAACTATTCGAGGACAATGATAATGGACATTGTTTAATTAAAGGAATATATTCGTGTGCACCGCAAAAGTCTTCTTGAGTATGATATTTTTGTTTGTCTTCGTAGCTTGCTGGTGCAAGCCCTCACTAACATATGTTGTAGAACACACTAATGGCATATATCTTAGCAGCCGACCTCCTTTTACCTCATTCAGACTGCCTGTCGGTCTTTTGTCTGTTGTATGAGGGTCTCCTGTACAAAATCTAATTCAGCTTAGCCTTGTTCATGCCTTTTGCAATTAAACATCAGGAGCAACTAAATTATTTGATTCCATACTTCTCTGCAGGCCTGTGAAGTTGAGGAGGATGGTTTATTCGCTTTTGACTTGCATAGTGATGGAGATGGTCAAAGGTACTTCTTTTCCATGGTTTTCTTCTTTTCTTTCATCACCTTCTGCTAGGAATACCAGTTTTTAGAATCTTAAATTCCATTTTGCAGGCATCTAAATGCTTCTGTCAAGGAAAATGAGACCGATCATGCCTTGGGTACTAACGGTTCGGTAAGAGATTTCCCTCCAAGGCAATCCTCTTATTCCCGCATCCAGATGAACGGCAAAGAGGTTTTCCGTTTTGCTGTGCGCTGTGTGCCACAGTCAATCGAATCTTCCCTCGAGAAGGCTGGCCTTACTGGATCTAGCATTGATTGGCTGTTGCTTCACCAGGTATTCTTCAATTTCCTAACTTACCCATAGAAGATTGGGATTGAAAATTTTGCACTATAGTTATGTCTATCTCTCTCTTTCTTTGATCACTTATGTGACCGCATGTGTCCTTCATGCATTCTCTTGAACCAAAACTATAGTGATAGTTAACTTTGAATTCTTAGTACATAGATACGTAACCATGTGAAAAACAATATAGTCAGATTCTATGGATTACTTATCCAAAGAATGTGAGAAGCACTGTAGAAAATGACAGAGATGATGCAGGCAAACCAGAGGATCATCGATGCTGTAGCAACACGTTTGGAAGTCCCTCAGGAGCGTGTCCTATCGAATCTGGCAAATTACGGTAACACAAGCGCTGCATCGATCCCCTTGGCCTTGGATGAAGCTGTTCGTGGCGGAAAGGTGAAAACGGGCCACAAGATTGCAGTTGCAGGTTTCGGAGCTGGCCTAACTTGGGGTTCTGCCATTGTTAGATGGGGATAAGGCTTTACAACTTCCAATTATCTATCAATGACTACTGAGCCTAAGAGTCCAGGCATTAGCACAAGGCAATCGCCGAATTCTTGCTTCCAAATTTCACAAAATTCTCTTAGGGAGGTAGCAATTTTGTTCCTTTTGAGCTCCAAAGATTCAAATAAAAATTGTATTTTTGTCCAACTTTTGAGCAACTCGTGTATGGATTTGCGGTCTTCCAACACAGCAAGCTAGTGACAATCTAAACTGTGCTGTTGAAGAAAAGATCTTTCATTTTTGCACTCCCAGTATTAGTTCTCTATTCCCACTGCTGTTGTTGTGAGTTTACCAATGTTTAAACAGAAGAAGGGCGCATTGCACAACTGGCAATTCTGCAGAAAGGGAATATGTCTGAATCTTTACTACTAATGACACGAGCTGAGGTTTTCGTGCCCAGATTGGCCATGCATCTGACAGAGAGACACTCTAAGACTTGCATCTGACCGAGAGACACCCTATGACTTGCTGTGTCTTGGTTCCCTAGGGTTTGTCTAGGATTTTCTACACTTCTCTATTAAGTTCTAGAACATTTTTTAGGGCGAGCGAGTCGGTAATTGTCCACTCTCTCTATAAAGTTTTTACTTAATGTCGGTGGTTGGGAAGGTAGAATGTATAATTCTAGCCACCGGATTTAAACTAAGTCTACGGTCGTAATTCGAGAACCCTCCTATATAAAGGGGAGTCCTTCTCATTTGAGTATCCACAAATAAAGCTATTAAAGAATTTCTTCTCGAAGTGTCTCCCTCTCGAGCTCTCATGCTTAAGCTTGGGCGTTCCAATGATACAAAATTAAATGTAGTTCTTTCTGCAATTTTTGCATCATATAAATAAGTGGGACAAAAAAATGAGGACAACAACATAAAAACAAGAAAATGACAAATAGAAGCACAAGAATGTAGTAACTTAACCCTCAAGTTGGTGAAGCTCAAGCTGAAACCTCTTGGGACTCTTGTTTGATCCTTTTCAGAGTACCCTCCACTGTAATATCGACTGCATCCATCTTAGACCTCAGACCAGGCGAGCCTCCATGTCTTCTGTACATGATCCTCGGTATCATTTCCACTACTTTACTCTCATCTTCCTTACTCTCTCCATTGGTATCCTCATCAGCACGTCGACTATCCTCAGTCCTTTGAACACCACCTCCTCCTTTAATATCGACACCGAGAACTCCTCAAATTCTTCCTCCGGCAGATGCCACCGGTACTGGGATCTTGCCGATTGGTTCTCGAAGAACACCGGGATGCACCCAGCAAGGAGCGAATCGAAGGTCGACCTCTGCGTCGGTGTGTCCCTGGGGTTGCAAGCAGAATACGGCCTTCAGCATCGGCCGCATGTAGCGGACAGGGTTGTGCTCGCAAATGCCATTTGAGCAATCCACGAAATCACAAGTCTTCGTGTAGCACCCACTGTTTGACCCGGGAGCTTCTGTCCCATTTTCGCACTCGATTCTGATGCTCCTCTTGATGTTGGGGGTCGATGAGATGCCGTCGCCACCAGCAAAGAGCATCAGCGCGGTGCGGTGAGACCGGCAGACCCGTGCCATCCACGATTCGAGGAAAGTGGAGTCCGGCGGGTGGAAAGAGGTCAGGTAAGGGATGGCTTGCTCCTGCCAGGGCCAAGCTCTGGCCTCGAACGTCAATGTCACGTCAATGCGGTGACATTGAAGAACTCGGGCAATTCAAGAAATGAGGTGCCCCAAATGGGAGGGTTGTTAGACAACGGCTACGAGAAATCCCAGGCGGGTTGGACCATGACCAGGAAGTGGTCGTGACCCGAACACCTCTCCCAGATGCCTGGATCGTTCGCCCTCAAGAAGCGGTAGAGATCGAGACCGTGTTTTGCGCTGGAGTTGACGTCGGGGCCGTAGAGGTAACGGAGGATGTCGAGGCTGGCGTAGTAGGGGAGGAAGATGGCATCGGCAAGATCCGGGTCGGGGGTCAGGCAGGGGAGCTCGAGGACGCAGCGGTGGAAGACGAGCTCGAGCATGAGGGGGTCGGTGCGGAACCAGCTGCGAGAGCGGTTGTGGGTGGGCTGGCCGAGACCGTGGTTGGCCAGATACGGGAAGATGTTGTCGAGGATGGGGTAGTCAGAGCAGGTGGCAAGGAGGTCCAGGTTGAACCGTGGCGGCAGACAGCGGACGTGGATCCGGCGGCCTGAGCAGTCGTCGGGGACGGCGGGGGTGGGGTCTGAACGGGTCAGACTGAGAATGGAAATGAGAAGGGCGAAGAAGAAGATGATGGTGGCCATGTCTCCAGGGAGTGAAAGATGATAAGCAAGAACAAGGTACATAGTGTTTTCTATATATTCAATCTATGAAGAATGAAGGCTGTACACTTATAATGTTAACAAAAGGAAAAAAAAAGAGGAAATAAATGTACAGAATATTATCTTCCTAAAGTGTAAAATCAATTAGATCAATTGTTACAATCATGTCTACAGTCAATTTTCAATCATGTCTTCAATCAATCTTCAACACTCCCCCTCAAGCTGAAGTCCTATATATATCCAGGACGCCTAGCTTGCTTAGGAGATACGCATGCTGCCTTTGACACAATGGTTTGGTGGATATATCTGCAGGTTGCTCCACTGTCCCAATTCCTCTAGTGATTAGAACTCCTTCTCGAATTTTGTCTCGAGTGAAGTGACAATCAACCTCAATGTGCTTCGTTCTTTCATGAAAAACTGGATTTGCTGCTAACTTAAGTGCTGCATCATTATCACAGAATAATTCAGTTGGTCCATCTACTTGTACTCCGAGATCAAAAAGTAATCCTCGTAACCAAACTATCTCACAGACAGTTTTCGCCATGGCACGGTATTCTGCCTCTGCAGATGACAAAGACACTGTCGTTTGCTTCTTGATTTTCCATGAGATCAAAGATTTTCCCAACTTTATGCAGAAACCAGTAATAGATCTTCTAGTCATTGGACAAGTGGCATAATCAGTGTCCCAGAAGGCTGTCATTCTCATATTGCAATCGCGAGATAAGAAAATTCCGAGCCCTGGACATCCCTTTAGGTACTTTACCACTTTCAATGTTGCATTCATATGAGACTGTTTTGGTTGATGCATAAATTGACTCAATATCTGAACGGCATAGCATATATCATGTCTTGTCATAGTCAGATATATCAATTTTCTTACAAGTCTCTGATATCCCGACGGATCCTTGAGTATTGAGTCCTCAGTGGAAGCGGAAGTCCCCAAATCATATTCATGGCTTGCCATCTTGACATTTTGTTCTATGGGTATGACAGCAGGTTTACATCCTGATAAACCAACTTCAGACACAATTTCCAAAATGAACTTCCGTTAATTGAGGTTGATTCCTTTATCTGAGCGTGCAATCTCAATCCCAATGAAATATTTTGGTTCTCCTAAATCCTTAATATGGAACGTAGAATGCAAATACTTCTTGAACTTTTCAATGCTAGACTCATCATTCCCCATGATAAGTATGTCATCAACATAAATCAGCAAATAAATTGATACAGTACCTGTGTTTTTCGTGAATAAAGCATAATCATGCTTTGAATGCTCGAACCCTGCTGCTGTTAAAGCGTCTGTAAATTTTGCATACCATTGTCTGGAAGCCTGTTTGAGGCCATATAGGAATTTTCGAAGACGACATACATGAGACTCCCCCTGTCTGCGAAATCTCGGTGGAAGATTCATGTAAATTTCTTCATTGAGGTCTTCATGAAGGAAAGCGTTGTTGACTTCCATCTGATGAAGGGACCAGTGATGAGCAGCCGCAATGGAGAAGAAAGTGTGAATAGTAACTTCCTTTGCAACTGGTGAGAATGTTTCATGATAATCGAAACTTTCTCTCTGAGTGAAGCCTTGTGCCACTAAACGAGCTTTGTAGCGTTCAACAGATCCATCAGCCTTGAATTTTATTTTGTAAACACATTTGCATCCGATAGGCTTTCGATGCTCGGGTAGGGGAACAACATCCCATGTGCGATTTTCAATGAGTGCATGGAGTTCAGCTTCCATTGCCTTTTGCCATCGAGGATCTCGCGTAGCTTCCTGGTATGAAGAGGGTTCCCGTTCCTCAGAAATCCGACTAATGCTACACATGTATGTAGGAGAAAGACGACTAAAGGAGACGTAAGATGATAGAGGATAATGGCTTCCTGAATCCTTGGATGTAGAACATATATAATCTTTCGTCCATGTGGGCGGTCGAATAATGCGTCCGGAACGTCGTGGCTGTTCTTGAGGAATTGGAGACAAATCCGGTGAAGAAATATCTGATAGAGAACCTGGTGAAGATGCCACTGGTGACGATGAAGATTCAGTAATAGGTGATGATGGATCATGTGCAGGAGATGTTGAAGAAGTTGTTTTTGGATCTTCTCTTGTAACTGAATCAATTGGTGCAGATGGAGCGACAAAATATGGGGAAGAATAAGTTGAGAAATCCTCTTATAAGAATTTCGGTCGATCTGAAACGTCCGAAGATGAAATAGTCCCATTTTGAAAAGGGAAAATGTCTTCATAAAAAATAACATCTCTACTAACGAAAAAATATTCAGTAGATATTTCCATAACTCGATACCCTTTTTGGAGAGTAGGGTATCCCATGAAAACACATGGAATGACACGGGGATCCATCTTAGTTCGGGCCCCACAGTTGTCACATAACATAAACATCCAAATGTCCGCAGATGATCGATGGAAGGCAACTTTTTATAAAGCAATTCATAATGAGTGCTACCACCAAGAACTCTACTCGGCATGCAGTTAATCAAATAAGTAGCAGTGACTACACAATCACCACAGAATTGTTCAGGGATAGAAGCTTGGTATTTGAGAGCTCGTGCAACTTCCAATAAATGTTTATGTTTGTGTTCTACAATTCCATTTTGTTGTGGAGTATAAACGCATGAAGTCTCATGAAGTATACCATGAGAAGTAAGGAGGGATTGACAATCATTGGAAAGAAATTCACGTCCGTTGTCTATCCGAATTTTTTGAACAGATGTATCGAATTGAATTTTGATCATGGAAAAAAATTTCAATAGTTTAGAAACAATATGACCCTTTGATTGCATGAGAAAGGTCCAAGTGGCACGTGAAAAATTATCAACGATTGTAAGGAAAAAACGAGAACCATCACGATGTGGCATATGATAAGGTCCCCAGATATCGAGATGCAATAGTGAGAAAGGGCGAGTTGCACGAGATGTACTAGTGGGAAAATGTTGTCTGGATTGTTTAGTTAGAGGACATATTGAACATTTTGGATTAGGAAATTTTGCACTATGACACAAATGCTGATGATAAAGGAGATTTTTATTAACAGTAGTAGCATTACAAGAAATGCTTTTATTCAAGGAATTTAAATCTCCAAGAGAGTTCACCCAGAAAAATAAACCATCTTCAACTCTACCCAAAGCCCATCAGTTTACCAATCGTACGGTCCTGAAATAAGCAATTGTCGGAATGGAATATGACATTGTAGGAATTATCTTGACAAATTTTCGAGACAGAGAGAATATTGAATTTGAACTCAGGGATGTATAAGACATTTCGAAGGATTAAATTTTTCCCAAGATGAACAGTGCCCGTTTTAGTAACTACAGTAGTGTTCCCATTTGGAAGTCGCACTGATTGAGGAAATTTGGGTTGTTCATCAATTTTGGAAAATAAATTCTTCGCGCAAATTATATGGTCACTAGCACCTGAATCGACTATCCATGCATTGACCGAAATAGAATTTTCTTGGGATAAAAAAGTACTTGAAAAACTTGCATTCTTATCAGTGATCTTCAACTGATTCAGCATGTTCATGATATTTTGATGCTGATCCTGTGTAATGGTGTTGTGTGCCGCTTCTGCTTTTTGTGCGGAGACTTGATAGGCAGATATCTCCTTGTCCTTCCTTTCACGATCACTTGGGCGTCCATGTAATTTTCAGCATGTCTCCACGATATGATGTGGCCTTTTGCAATAATCACAAAATTTATTTTTGGATTTTAAAAAATTATCGGCTATTTTTCCTGATGACGTGGCTCCACGAAAACCATTTGATCCGCGCAATGACGTGGCCGCACCGTAGCCGTTCGATCCTCCTCCTTTGCTGATTATATCTGAGCCGTCGGATGAAGACTTCAGATCTTGGTCATCCATCCTTAAGTGACTAGGGTATTCTCTGCGGCCAACCCCTGCGTTCTCGATTCTTCTTCTTCCTCCTTGCTCTCGAGGGACGGCAAGCACAGCGGAGCCTCCTACGTTGTCCTCGCGAGTAATCTGAGCGCGATGAGGTGAGAAGGCCGAGAGAGCTACTCCCTCACCGTGTCTCATCGTCGTCCCTGTTGTCAATCGTTGGCTTTCCTCCTGAACCGCTAGCTAGAAGATTCGGCCGAGAGTCAACGGTGGTTCCATCGTAAAGATCTGAGTGTGAAAAGGTAGGTATTCTTCGTTTAGTACCAGTAAAAACCTTGTAGCCTTCTCTCGGTCGCGTATTGCTCGGTATTGTTGAAGGGTTTCTTCTGGCCCAACGAGGGTTTCCTCGGCTCCTTCGATCTCATTCCATAGCGCTGATAATCGGTTGAAGATGCTCGTTACCGACTGATTCCCTTGTCTGAGTTCTGATAAAGCATGTGTAAGGGAAAAAAGTTTTGCTCGATCGAGCTTCCCGTTCATCTCCCGTATATTTGACCACATGGTCTTTGCATCCTCTGTTGGTGGTAATCCGGCGGCCACTTCGTTTGTGAGGCAATTTCCGATCCATTGTCGCACTAACTGATTGCAGCGGCGCAAATGACGCCGCTGTCGTTCCTTGGCTGGAATTGGGACCGTGCCATCGAGAAAACCATCCTTCTCCTTTGTGACTAGTGCCCGTCGGAGATCCCTCGACCATGTGGAATAATGCTCGGGCCCGGCTAATTGAAGGTTGATTATTCGCAGTTCCGGTCCGTCGGACGGTGACGTGTACAGCGGGTCTCCAATCTCCAGCCGGTTGCCGCTGATTCCGACTGGGTACTGATATACAGCTTGGTAGCCAGGTGGAGGAGTCGAATATGGATTCATTCCAGATCCTGCTGGTATACCCGCATATGGTATTTGGCCCGTATACAGAAAATTGGACCCAGGAGCTTGGGTTGCCCCATATCCGGCTGGTAGGCCTCCCCTGGGCTGTGTATGACCCTGTGATTCTTCGGTCATTGACGACAATGATGATCCAAAAACAGTGGGTTGAGCAGTCCCATAGTACCATGGGACTGATGAAGTTGGCATATGCAGTAACTGGATGGGCTATCCTGGAATAGGCTGCCCCTGGTTTGACTGAAAATGCTGCCGCTGAATGGACTGAGCCTGAATAGGATTGCCTAGACTGCTCTCAACACCGGCATCTTTAGGAATTTTGGGAGGCACATCCTCCACGCCAAAAATGGGTGATCTCAGTGAGTTGTTCCTGATTTTTGCTCTCCATGGTAAGAAAGAAAAAAAACTTCTCACACGTATTTCTAACTCTGTTTTGCAAGTGTATTGCAGCAACAAGAGAAAGCAAACAAATGGAGAATAGGAATGGCGGAAGCTAGCCCAAGGATTGGCGCTCTGATACCATGAAAGATGATAAGCAAGAACAAGGTACAAAATGTTTTCTGTATATTCAATCTATGAAGAATGAAGGCTGTACACTTATAATGTTAACAAAAGAAAAAAAAAGGAATAAATGTACAGAATATTATCTTTCTAAAGTGTAAAATCAATTAGATCAATTGTTACAATCATATCTGCCGTCAATCTTCAATCACGTCTTCAATCAATCTTCAACAAAGAGATTTGTCAGTCGTCCATTGAAGGGAGAAGAGCAGATTTGATTCGGTCGGATCTCTTCACCGCCGCGCGCACACACTCTCTATCGTGGGTTAGTTCGATCGAACTCAAAATTACCACCTCTCTCTCTTTGTTGCTTTAACTGTCAACAGCAGAGGAACTAAACTGAAATTTCAGCAAGTCACCATATTCGACTGTAAATTGCTTATGAATTGTTCATCTTTATAAAAGGAATGTTTAAGGTTACGATAAAAGTTGGTGATGATGGCAGTTCGATTGTCATTTATTAGAAGAACATTCACGGATCCTGCAGAGGAGAAAGTATAATTTTTTTTTTATAAATATTTTGTATTTGTATCAATTCAGTCTTAAAATTTTTAATTGTACCAATTAAGTTCTGACCATTTTGACGATATTTCCATGTTGTCCATCTAGCTAGTTTTGACCTCAAATTGCTACGGTGGATGTCCTCTGCTGGCTGACACTAACGTGCACAAATACTATGGATTGGCGAAGACGCTGGCCATAGGCGAGGGCATCGTTTCGCTCTGCAACCTATGTTGCACGGACACGTGCTTTTGGAAGTTTTTTGCGTGTCAAACACGTGTTGGTGTCCGACACAAAAAAAACTATATGGTGGCAGCTGCATGATGTTGCTATTTAGCATTGCATTTATTGTTTTTTATTATTAATGAAATCATAACGTGTCCCAGCGTGTCAGAATTTTATATTTTTAGGAAATCACGTGTTGGCGTGTCGTCGCGTCGCCTCGCCTATGCCTGGAGACCTCATTGGCCCTGAGTTGTGAAAAATTACCCAATCTTCTAATTCTGTTTTGACTTTAGCAAGTCACTTCAAACTTCAAAGCACACAAAAGAGAAAACAACCTAGAACACCATACCAACGATCCTTTCCAACTTGAGAGAAGTTGGATTATCACTAAAATGCCGCCCCCTAATCACTTACCGCTGTTTCTTGCATCCCCAACACATTTCTTGATACGAAAGAATCTGATCAAGTTAGTACTGGTTGTACCACATACGACGGATGACATCCTCGCCGGCGTTTTCCGACTAAACTTGGCCGAATTGCCTATATTGATGTTTAGACACAAATGTAATAAGTTGGATAACTTGTTTTTGGTACTTTCCCTTTTGCTAAGGAGTAGCTTTGTGTTCTCGAGACGGAGGAAGAAGTCATACCTGCTGAATCTATATAAATCTCTCGAATCGTGCGAGCCGCCCCATCTCCGCTGATCTATTTAGGCCAAATCGGAAAGTCGGGGTGCAATAAATTTGTTCTAAAGAGGTGAATTTGTCATTACAAAGGCCCACGATGTTTGAGGTCATTGTGAAGGGCCCACTAAGGATTTGGGCTCATTCTAATTCAATTCAAGCCCCTCTCACTCGAATGCAGTCTTTGTTAGCTGGGGAGGGAAAGGCAACCCAACCCCAATCTTCATGCAAATGGGTGCTCGTTCCACTTCAATTCAAAGTCATATGTCCAATTAGGCAATTATTAGATCAAGCTTGGAAGGGAAATGTTGGAATATTTTAAATCTTAAACATCGCCTTAATCTGAATTTTTTTTTCTTTCTATCTTTTATGCATAGGTTGATACAAAAGCTCTGTTTTTGCTCCTGAAGCGGATCGATTGTATCGCTTGAATTAGTTAGTCGGCGAAAAATGTTCTGATTAGCGACGACAATTAACGTATGAAAAGAAAAACAGCAGTAAAGAACCTGTTATTCTACTAATCTGCTCGCACCGTTTCAAGATCTTGGTAACTGATCCATCGCTCTAGGGTTCAACAAGGCGAAATCAGGCAGAGTCTTGATTGAATTACCTCTCCAGGCTCTCTCACCAGACCCCAAGCCCAATCTTCATGCAAAATGGTGCTCGTTCTCCTTCATTTCGAGTTGGGAAAATTACCCCCCCAAAAAAAAAAGTCGAGAAAAATAACGAAAAAAGCCTTAAATCTATTGCAATTGTGTCAATTCAATCCCAAACATTTTGCATTTATACTAATTCAGTCATTCCGACCAATTTTGACCATCCGACGCTGACTTGTGCTGTTAGCACTGATGTGGCACTTTTTAACAATATTTTGAATTTTTTAACAAATTTTTATTACACCTTAGGGCTGCGACGCCCTCACAAAGTGCTGATACTAAAGTGCAAGGAAAAAGAAAAGAAAAAAAGTAAGAAGTAAAAATTATTAAAAACTTCAAAAAATAGTTGAAATATTATTAAAAATTATCTCCGGGCGGTCAAAGTTGGCGAGAAAGACTGAATTGGCACAAATGCAAAATGTTTTTGACTGAATTGCCACAAAAAAATGTTTATGATTGAATTGACATGATTGTAATACGTTTAGGACTTTTTTGATAATTTTCCCATTCAAGTCCTATGTCATTCGTAAAAAAAAAAATGTCATATGTCCAATTTTCGTATTAAGCTTGACGGGAAATGTTGGAATATTTTAAGTTCATAATCCTCGTCTTGCTCTGAAATTTTATCCCACTTTCTGTATAGGTTGACACTGACACTAAGGCTCCGTTTGTTTCCTAAAAATGCCTGCTTGTAACGCTGAAATAGTTATTGGACGAAAAATGTTTTATACAAAACCAAGGACCTTTCTTTCTTTTATTTTGGTCGGCAAGGGCTAACAAGTCTTTGCCATCCACTGGTGAGGGCTAGCAATCCCTCATTGGCCAGAACTAGTCAAGGCCACCTCGCTTGCGGCTGGTGGGACATCGAAGGCCTTGCCCGCGACCAGCGAGGCCGCAATGGTCCCCCCTAGGGCCTTAGCACAGATCTGGCGAGGGTCATCAGTAAAAATAAAAGAAAGAAAAATAAAAGAAAAATTTGTTAAAAATATCTACGTCAGCATCGACTGCGCCGCGTATAACGATCGTCATCCACATCAGTAATTTCAAGACTAAATTAATTGAACAGAACTCAATTGGTACAAATGTGAAAAAATTTTAGGACTAAATTGACACAATTAAAAGGTTTAAGACTGAATTAGTACCAATGCAACAGGTTTAAGATTTTTTCGTACTTTTTCTCTGGGAGAATTATATAAGCATTGTTATTATCATTTCGCTGATTGTTGTTTGGGAGGAGTTATTTACCTAATCGTTTTCTCAATATCTGTTCTTTTCTTGACCAAAGAGGGCCAACTGTGAGGTACAAGAAAAATCGAAATACTTTAGAGAAAATGAGCATTTTCGACTTCGAGCATGATTCCACCATTAAACTTCGATTTCGAGAATCATCATTGCTCCCCAATGTCAAAACAATTTGGTCAGTATGACGAAATTGACAGTACTCATCGTGCCAAGAAACTTGGAGACATCGCGTGCTTTTCTTAAGTACATCGTATGGAAGACATTTGGAGGCGGTAATAGGTGAGCCCTAGTTCTTCTACCTCTGCATGGGAAAAAATACTAGAATAAATTCTAAGTTAACTTGTTGCAGAAAACGAAGTTATTGCCTTTGATGTCGCTGATGATGCACTCCGAGAATCGATGATCGTCTTCTCCAGAGTTCGGAACTTAAAAAACCCTAATTTGCTACACTTGTTCCTATCTTCTGCATGCACGCATCGAGATCAGAAGATTGACTAGAGAAGCAAACATGCGTGTGTTTCGAGAGTTTTAAGACGAGACGACCACATGTTGGTCCCAAGATATATGGCTATGGTTTTGTCTTAACAAGAGATGCTTGATTCTTCTCAATAAGAGATTACATCGAGATTCATGGATTAGGATCGAATCATGACTAATTTAATTGCATCTCCAAACCACATTTCAACCACAGGTCAATAAGACACTTTACTTCTTATCTTGGACAGAGATCGGGGAAATTTTCGGACGCGAAAATGTATGTTCTTTTCTCATTATATATATTCAATTATTCTGCTCATTGTTCATAACTTCTTCTTCAATTTTCGTTCTGTCCAAACAAGAGAAGTACATCCTTAATTTTTTTTTATTGTTTCCTAAAGAATTTTCGAAGAAATATTAGAATTACAATATAATATTCTCGTTTGAGAATTTCTTATATCCTAGAGGACTTTTGCCAGTAACCATTAGCAACGTTATGTGAAAAATAATTTCTTAAAGAGAGTGCTATCACGTGTCAGAGTCTGACTCCTTTGTTTATCTCATTTGATCATATTTTTTCTCAACATTATCTATATTTTTCTATCAGGTCACCAGACGATCATCGACTTTGTTCTCATCAAACATAATTCCGTATTCGCATTCACGTAAGAGAGTCGATTCTCTTTTGGAATGTCGAGTTTGCGGGGATTCATCAATCAATCAATCAATCAAAATGAAAAAAAAATAAAATCAAATCGGTTCGATCGTGGGGGCATGTTGGGGCGGACGATCGGGAGGACGAGCGGTTGTTTTCGAGGTTAGGGAAGATTGATCTGTATGGCCTTATTAGGTAGTGAAGAGAGAGAAGGGGGGGGGGTAAGAGAGAGAGAGTAAAGGAGAAAAGACCCAAAAGAAATAACTGAGAGGATGCAATGCACCGTACAAAGATACGATTTTTATGTGTCTAAATACGGTATGTACTAAGTATAGTTATGAGGTTTCTGATTTTTTCTGGCGTCAAGGTAGAGCAATATTAATTGAGCTCAACGCTTACGCGTCGTGCGATTTTGCTAATCTAACCGCAGTGATTGAGATCCTTCTTACTTTATCTCAGCATCGTTTTTTCATACATACCCGATTATGATACCGTGCTAGAAAATTTTAACCCGGAAGAATTGAAATAGGCCGGACGCGTACACGAAATGGACGGGGTAGAACCCGGGATCCGGATCGCCTAACATTTCCTCAGAAGATTAGGCACTTAACCTTGTAATCCGGGCCGTCCATTTTTGGACGGATGGCTCAGATTTCCTATTTTTATGGGGCAATTTTTTGAAATTTATATATATATATATTTGTTAGTAATAATCTGGGCCATCCATTCATAACACGGACGGTCCGGATTGTAAAGTTATGGCCTAACATTCTAAGGAAATGGTATACGATCTCTTTCCACGAACCCGACTCTGGTGCCGTGTTGAGATTTCCGACCTAAAAGTTCAATGTAACTGGCGGATAGAGATTATAAAATATATAAACCTCGTGGTCGAACCACGCAGGATAGTTCAGTGAAACTTAATCCATCATTCGGTGGTTTACGGCCCAATAGTTTGTAATGGCAACTCACTGGCCCTCCAAAACTTATTAGATTGGTCATAGGGTTATTGTCTTAGATGGTCATGAAACACTTTGACTTTATGTCAAGAGGGAGGTCCACTGGTTGACTTTTTTTTTTTTTTGGGGGTCGAAACCGGTTGACTTTAAGCGCTAGAAATTCTTAGGAAACGGTGTATCGAGTCAAAGGCCCGTTCACACTGGTCACTGTCCGGATATCCCATTGGTAAAACTATTACTTCATATTTTTAAGGCGCGCTTGTTTTGTTGAAAATTTCGTGACAAAGAAAAAATGATTTTCGTAGAAAATATTTTTAATGAAAATTCTTAGGTTTTCATTTGTTTGGTAGTACAGCGAAAATGATTTCTTTTTTGCCATGATAAGAATTCATTTTTCTCCCCATCCAAATTTATTGTTTTTCAATTCATGCAAAACATTTTTCGTGAATCAATTAGCTTTTCTTCATCCAAACATTGAAAACTCAAAAAATAATTTCCCGTAAACAAGTTTTTTTTTCCTTATTCGGAGCCTTATTGTGTTGGATAAATAATATAAATGATATCCAAACTTTTTCCTGACGATATTGCACATTTGGCTAAAATTTAAGGACCATATCGAACAAATATAAAGTTCAGATATCACATTATAAATTAGGCCAAAAATTTGAAAGATCATTTGTGTCGTATGGTATCATAGGACAACCCATATATTTCTATCGGGTCACTGGACCGTCATCGACGGCCCATATCGTGGGCCCAATTGCATGCGCTTGCAGCCCAATCCAAACAAAACAAGCGCTTCTGTGAGGCACACAGTCTTCTCTCTCTCTCTCTCTCCGTTGAAGAGGCAGCAGCACTCGGAAAGATAAGGTGTTCCGCCAGAAACTCCATCTCTGCACATAGCGACACGCGAAGCTACTCGTTCAAACCCAGTCCAATGCGTCATCGCCATTGACTTGCGCACAGAAAAGCTTTGTCGATTTCGTTGCAGATACGGAGACGAGCATGGCCACCGCAACCTCGCTCAGTGCTCTCAACCTGGTAGGGTCGTTCCGGGGCCTCTCCTTGTGCTCGAGCTCTTCGAGCTCCTTCGCCAGGGGCGACTTCGGGCCCGTGACCGCCGCCTCGAGGCTCTCCGTTCCTTGCCCGGTGAAGTTCCCGCTGACCATCGAGTGCGCGCACAAGAAAGGGGCCGGCAGCACCAAGAACGGCCGCGACTCCAAAGGCCAGAGGCTCGGCGTCAAGATCTTCGGCGACCAAGCCGCGAAGCCTGGGGCTATTATCGTACGCCAACGTGGTACTAAGGTAAATTATTTGTTTGTTTGGGTTCATTAATAATTCGGGTTGGCGTTGTCGTGTGAATTGCTTACGCAGTGATACGGTGAGTTCGTAGCTGATTGTGTTCGTTGAATTTTTGTTATCTACAGTATTTTTCTGTTCAGTTGTTTCTGGTTTTTATTATTTCCATTGGGAGAGTCATCGCGTATTGAATTTTACGAGGTAAGAAATGCTTCTTACTGTGAATGTTAAGCGAGTAGGTAAAGCCATCGGTGTGATTGAGTAGAATGGTGTTTAGTGGTCAGAGTTGATAGTTCGTGGGCTTCGAAGGATGTGTTGCTCTCAATTCTACAGAATGAGATGATAATCTTATCCTCTTATATCCTACTCTTGTGGTGGATAATGAAGATGAAGGTCATTGGACAGAACTAAGAGATCGACATGAGCTGAACCATATAAATGTGTATGGACATATTCCTATTGAAAGCAAGTAGTAGGCGATCTTGACTCGGAGGAGGGTTAAAGCTTGAGTGAGTGTAGGTCCTGCCTTTGTTTCGACGAATGGCCTGAGGACCTACGAATCATTTGATAATTCTGGGTTACACATGTGATCCATATTATGGGAACTGATGTTTTGTTGGTAAGAATTCCTCCATTATGCAAGAGGATCATTGGGAGTTGATTTCATGGCTACAGACAGTGGGTTAGTTACTTTTATGATGTACGTTTGATGAGGATATCTGGGCGGTTAAATGTCAAACCTTGTGTCTCACAGTTGTTTCCCCAACAAATTGGTCTTGAAAGTATCTAAGCTGCAAATATCTATCTCTATATTTTCCTTAGTACGATTACCTAGGCAAATAAGAATGAGGATCGGTATCTCTGGGATGTGAAGTCATGCCTTATTTTCACCAAAAAGGTACAGAATAGGTTATTCTGTCTTTTAGAAGATCCTATATCTTTCCCTGTGCTGCTCAATACAATTACGAGTACACCTATCGTGATTCCCAATACAAGAGTCAAAATAGGTAAAAACATCCCTACGATTCCGTGTATTTGGATAAAAACCATGACCACATTGAGAGTCGAGATCCTGCATGCATAAAATGTTATCTTAGTATGGCTACAAGACAATGTGCTTTGCTGGGGACACCGTATATAGGCTTGTATTTTACTCTCTAGGGACGATTATCAACTGCAAAGGAGCTTTTATTTTGCATACTATAACTGTTTGACACTAGACAGATGAAACGCATCTACTTTTCAAATAATTTAAATCCCGTTAAATTCATTATATGGAAATACTGATTGAAATGAGTGATTCAACAAGAGATCAGGGTTGAATTGAAAAGAAACCAATGACTTAATTGAGAAGTATGAGCTACAAACAGATTTGTCACTTGTTTCTCTCAATTAAAGCCGCAGGTGAAGCAATCATTTTGATGACATTTTCATTTTGCACAGTTTCCAGGTTGAGCTAAAGAATAAACCCTTTTTCCTTTTTGATTAGCTTACACATGTGTAAGACATTTTTGTTTTGGCAGTTTCAAGATTTAGGGCGAGTTAGCTTTGTGGAAATAATTTGACCACATGTCCTCAACTTCTCTGCTGGTGGTAATAGATTAGTCATGAACAATGTGCAAATCAAATAATTGTCTCTGCCCTATGGACAAGTCATGGAGGAAAGATAGAAAATAAGCATAGTGGAGTTGGCGTGCTACTCGTAACATGCACTGGCCTTTTACATTTCCATATTGAGGTACTAGTGAGGTATGATGACCTGCAGATGCGTCTTTGGGTAATTCCTGCTTCAGAGCTAAGCGAACGGTCTTGAGCGAACGGTCTGGAGGGAAAGTAACAAGTGGCTTGTGTGTAAAAATAATATCTGTTAAGGGAGTCGTTATGAGGTAGCCAATCTTCTCCTTCTTTATGGATTCATTTCTTCAGTCTGCTTTTTACATCATTACTTGTTTTTTTAGCATTTTAGTCATGCAAGTGTCCTGTTTTGGATTGGTGGTGTAGGAGTCGCTGTTTATACCCTTCGATTTGATAATTATCCACTCTAATTTCTCTCCGAAACTCTTTCAGTTCCATCCTGGAAAGAATGTGGGACTCGGCAAGGACCACACCATCTTCTCTCTGATTGATGGGTTAGTCAAATTCGAGAAGTTCGGGCCCGACAAGAAGAAGGTCTAGTCAAGGACAAACTTTTACGTTATGCACTTGAGAGATGGTACGTTTATATGACTAATGTGTCCTTGCTTTTGTCTGAGTTACAGATAAGCGTATATCCGAGAGAAGTTCAGCCCGAGAACCCAAATAGCTACAGAGCACGAAAGAGAGAGTACTTCAGGTTGCAGCGTGAACGTAAAAAGGCTAGAAAGGAAGGCATTGTAGCTGAACCCCAGCTAGTGTTAGCTTCTGCTGATGATGATACTGCAGAAAGCAATCCAAGTTGTTGATACCGCGACACTTTTCCCCTTCTCAGCAATCAAGGCTTTCTTTAAGATGTACAATGATCAAAGGTTTTACTACATCAAATTCCTTCATTTATGATCTTTTTTTCCATGCTGATGAACCTTTAGCTCTGCTCTAACTAGGGCTGGCATTATGCTCCAAATCATGAAGATGTTCAAGTACTTTATGCACATATGATGAATCCCTGTATTTGGAGTTACGAAGGTGTGGGTGTGGCCTATGCACATATTGCGTTCCCGGCTTGTGCTTCTTGGTAGCTATCTGGCATTGGGTATATATTGGAATTTAGAAATGTTTTGTTGCGGTAATGGTCTGGGAAAAATGGAGAGAGATTTATGGAGAATATTGCGATCTACCACAATAATACACAACGAGTGGCATGACGAAACACAAAAATTATCCTTATAAGAGACGCATTTATCTACCACAATAGAATTCATAATCAAATGTGTGTTTGTTTCATTCAACCCGTAAAAGCCTAGGCAGCCTCATATCTTGATTATGAATGAAAGTGTCTTTTGTTCGTCCTTGGAGTTCCTCTTGCACACCTGGAGAGAGAGAGAGAATCGCCATCGAGTCTCCATCAACATCCATAACCAATATCGTAGGAATCTCTTACATTAGGATGCATTTCGCTCACGGTATGTCGTAAACTCGAGGAAAGTTTGAAAATTCAACTGATAGGTCACAAAACAACGTGACAACTTTGAGAAGCTTGATGAGAAGTTTGATGCATCGCCCCCATAAGTGCAATCTATTAATCCGCATGTGAAAATACAACCAGGAAGCTCCTCCACGAGCTTTCAAAACTTGAATTACTGTTCGTCAGTTAAACAGGTCATGCTATACAGAACCGAAATAGCAAAAACTCATCAAAACAAATTACAGAGTGCGTCCCCTGAATCTCAATTTAGCGCAATGACCACAGCTTTAGTGCTTTCAATTAGAATCCACGGATTCTTATGTTCTCTCACGCTGAATAGCTCGAGGTACAAACGGCAAGCCTCGTGTGTGGCGACGACCAAAGCTGATAGACGCAGGAGAGTCTGAAGTGCTTAACTTGGACACTGCAGAAACAAGTTCATCCATGGTTTCGTTTTCCACTTCCATTGCACTTGGAGCTGCCTCTTTCTTATGAGTGACCTGCTTACGATGGTTCTTCTGCCTTTGCTTCTTAGATGGATGAGCCTTTTTGTAAAACTCAAAGGAAGTGGGGAACTTATGCTTGTCGATTAGATGCCGTTGTCGAGCTTTATAGGTTTTGAACTTCAATCCACAGCCTTCAACCAAGCATTCATACTGTTTCCACACAAATAACCGATCTATCAAATATGGACAAGAAAATATCGGTACGACCTCACATGATAGTAATATATGATGTTCAGTTCCGTACTTCGATCATTCTTAAAATGTTTCTATAGAAACTTGAGTCCCCAAAAGGTAAGAGTACTATGCTTCAATTGTTGGAGGGTGGTTATGTTATGATCTCACCAATGAGCCAGGTCATGTCACCTAGAAATGACAGTTGTCACAAGTTCACTACTGTTCTACAATCAAATTGCAATATGGTCTTGTCGTGAACTCCAAGCTACAAATGACATTAAGAAGGGAAGAAGGCCGACAAACAGGGGGATAAGTCAAGGTTGGCCAGTTTTGGGACTTAGCTCATGCATCAGCAACAAAAGTGCCCAACCCTCGATAGTCATGACAAAAACATCAGTAGCTTGCTTGGAGCAAAGCTTCGGCTAAAAACTATTAATGCCAATAAGGGAAAGCATACAAGTTTAAAACACCCTAACTAATCAAACATAGAACACCAAGTCAGAATATGTCCGAGCTAAGGAGCAAAACATACCATAGCAAAACCACGAGCAGCCTTTGCTTGAAAGAAAGAATCATGTGCTTCTGATACATGTATGCTGAGGAGTCTTGATGTCGGGTAAACTCTGGAGCAAACCGAACAAGAAGCTGTATGCCGTGCATTGTAATGATCTTCAAAGTTCTCTAAAGATGTTAAGTGTGCACCACAGCCAACAATTGGACAGAAAACTCCCCTGAAAGGTATATGTCGACATGTTCACACACAGAGTTTAAGAACTCAGTGAGAATGTCCTAGAATATTGTGCATAGCCAAAAATAAAAGATACCGGCAAAACAAAATATCACATTATCAATATAAGAACTCAGTGACCACTGTCCTAGGATATTACACAAGTTACTGGAATCAGAGTCCTAATAAATGGACATGAAGCCTGGAAAATCTGGACAATTTTCTTTTTATTTCTTTAATTGCTTCAACGAACGTAATGAATAGCATCATAAAATTGTTGTATGCTGCTGAATATTTGTGACAAATGGTCTGCAAAAAGGAGATCAACGCCATAGCAACTGTTGAGCCAATCATTGAACAAATTAATGTTTGCAAATACCTATCCCAAGCAAGCTCATAGAAACAGATGTGACCATCACTAAAAGAAACTAAGCGAAATGATTGACATGTTTGAAATTCTTAGCACCTGCTTTCCTCATCCATCAAGTTCTCAAGTTGATGCCTCTCGTCTTCAGTTACGTCTAGTGCAACCTGAATATATGTAGGAAGTGAAAGGCAATATGTAACATATAACCTGTAATTCCAAAACAGAAGTAATCGCAAACAATACTCATACAGTAAAAAGAAAGGTAACAACCAACAAATGAGTGCCACACTAGAAGAAGCATAACAAATGGCAGAAAACATACATGTAATGGAAGATAAACTCAAATTGTATTTCTAATTCGTCTAGTTACACTCAGTCTATCTACATTGAGAAGTATGATATGACACAATTTCAACCCCCAGAACAAAGTAGTTGGTACTTAGCTAGCAAATTGGCGAATATAAGCAGTTTGATTCAACTTCAGTAATTCTTCAGTGGGAGCAAGAATGATCGAAACTCGAGAAGGCTGATTTCCACACAGTGAATTCCCCTCTGAACAAAATCATTAACCTTCCTGTGTCCTACTCATTGGCTAATCCACGTACTCATGATTTTCCGCTAAATCTATGAACAAATGCGATGAATGATAGTCAAAATTCTCCTAACCATGTCTGATGTCTCTCGATCGATCTTAAAAACTTAAAACATTCCAAAGTCTCCATTATCGGGGAAAAAAACGCGCGTGCACGACTCAGTTTCAACACCCACAACGAAGTGAAGTGGTTGCAGCTGCTAGCCTGGTACTCAGCAAGCGAAACTGACGAACATAAGTAGCTCGATTCAAACTCGAGACATCCAATTCTCGATAAGCCAGATTCGAAAAAACAAATCCATCGCGCAATCATTCATTGCGACCTCCCCGTGTCATCTTTCGCCGAACAATTCAGGTACTCTATTCATTCAACTCGTTCCATACTTTTGTTACGATTTTTTGCAGGAAAACCGCGAATCGATGAAACGAAAGAGCACTCGAGGTTCCAGACAGAAAATCCTGGAGCTAATACCAAGCAACGAAAGCGGGGAAGAAAGGGAGAAGGAGAGAGACCTGCTTAGCGAGGAGCTCGCGCTCGACGTTGCCGGAAGAGAAGAAGGCAGAATCGGGATCGAACCTCCGGCGAACAGACGTCCAGTACGGAAACGCCCCGCCTCCTCTCTCCTCCATCGCTGCCATCCTCCTTCTGCTTCCCCACTGACCTCGCGGTGAAGCTGCAACGGCAAAGAGAGAGTGGGGAGAACGTGTCTGGAAAGATGGGAAAAACCGTTCGACCCTTTCGCTCATCATCCTTTCAAATCAGAGAAGGGCGAAAGTGAGAAATTGGGACGACTTACTATCAATTATATTGAATTAGTAAAATTTATATTGCCCGAACGACCAAAAAGTCGATATGTCCGAGTGGTTAAGGAGACAGACTTGAAATCTGTTGGGCTTCGCCCGCGCAGGTTCGAACCCTGCTGTCGACGTCTTTGTTTTTATTTTTTTTTATTTTCTTTTCCTTCCATTCATTGAGAGCACTTTTTTTGTTTTGGCCGAATGAAAAAGGCAAGTTTGAACTGTCCTCCACTCAACTCCACATTCGAGTCGAGATTGTGAAAAATTGTCGTTTTGGGGGAAATTTTCTTTTTGCTGAGTGGAAGTTTCCTTCCAAGGTACCCGCACACACACGGATCACACAGCATGTGAAAAGTGAAAACCCACCTCACAAAGGAATTTTTGAAACTTGACTTAATTTGTTTCGGAACAAAGCATTAGCTTCATCCCCTAAACCTTGCTCCTTTTCCATTCTGCTCCAGACACCGATACATTGTCTCCTCCTCAAACAAAGCATCCCCTCCTCTTGTCTTTTGCTCTCTCTGGAAACTAAGCATCGCATTCACTCAGCGCACAGAGGGAGGGAGAGAGAGAGAGAGAGAGAGATGTCGGACTGGGGACCGGTGTTCGTGGCGGTGGTGCTGTTCGTGCTGCTCACCCCGGGGCTGCTGATCCAGATCCCGGGTCGGTCCAGATTCATCGAGTTCGGCAACTTCCAGACCAGCGGGGCTTCCATACTCGTCCACTCCATCCTCTACTTCGCTCTCGTCTGCATCTTCTTGTTAGCCGTCGGCGTCCACATGTACATCGGCTCTTAGCCTTCTCTGTTCTCCTCCTGTCTTTTTCTATCCGCTGCTGCTTGGAAAGACCTGGATGATTTCTCTGCCGGATTGACTGCTAAAGCTTCGATCTTTTTGTTTGTCTCTCTTTTGGAGTTTTGGGACTCTGACGAATGTTCCATGGATAGGGAAATTGGATTCTATTTTGCCTCACGAAACATTACCACCGCATTTCTTGATCTCCCCTTTATTTGTATCCGCCTAACACTTGCAGACTGTTTTGGATTATCATACAGTTACTTACTTCAGTATATTGAACTGTGACACCGAGACTTGTGAATGCTTACATACTAATTCTCCAGTTTTGCTGAGCAATGAATCTGGTATGCTCAGAATTTCGAACTGTAGAAAGGGGGGAAAAGCATAATTTTAAGTTCTGGGGTTAGTGTCGGTTTCATCGCATCATACGACATGGCTGATGTTGCTAGAGATCAGGAATTGCATAGAGGGTTGGTTGCAAATAACAACAGTCTAGTATCAATTAACAACCTAAACTCAGAGAAACTGGAGCAATTTCTACTCGGTTTCTCGTTAGGAAAAGATTGAAACCAAGTGAATCAGAGGCTACAAGCACAGAGAGAATCCACGACAGTACCTATATTTCGGATTATTTAGCAGCGTACTCGGGTCTCCACCTATACATACAAGTGGATGTTAAGAACAACAAAGAACAGTATCAGAAGCAGACCATACAGAACAGCATGCACAAATATGGAGGGTAAGCTAGTCTTCATGTTCAAGAAGTCCACCGGCCGATTCTTCCCCGGCATCTGGACCACCATCCCTGGCGAGAGGAACGCAAACAGGGCAGAAGCGATCAGAGGAGCAGCCCAATCATTCATCCTCTTGCTTCTGAAAGTTTCCTCCTTTCCCTTCAAATTCAGGCCTCAGTTAAACCCAACAAAACAAAAGGGGCAGTGCAAAAACAACAAAAGCATCAAAATATAAGGTGTATGGAAAAGAGCATTGGATGCCACATGGCCCATAAAAGAAGGAATTGGAATTTCATAAAGGCAAAAAAGATCAATCTTTTAGCTTCTTTTTAACCCCTTTCTGTGAATTTCTTATCCCCTGCTTGGATAACGCAAAGGGCATCAACTTCCACTGGATGAGCTGATGGAGAAAGTTGTCCTCCGAAGGCAAAGCCGCAAAGGGTAATCGATGGCAGGGCCATACATCAGCTAAAGATTGGTTAGTGCTCAAATAGAGTCCAACTTTCGTGTTACTGAGTGGCTGATCACATCACATGGTGTGAAAGCCATTGAAGGATCCAGTCAAAATAACATAATAAAAGCACAGATAGACATGAAGATAGACACCATGAGCTGTTTGATTTGGTCCGGTGGGCCCATGAGGGAGACCAAAGGTTCAAAATTTTGGTAACGGGTGTCATGGGATCCACTTTAAAAATCAACTTTGGACCTTCTGTATTAACAACAGTTGGTGACAGCGAGCGGTATTGCAGCAAATGGTGCCACTATTTAAGGGGGCTGTTGTCGGCTCTTCTAAACAAAAAATAAGACAATTTGAACTTTGAAGCACATTTCTAGCTAATTATAAAAATAATAATGAAAAAGACAACATTATCATCTTCTTCTTCATGGGCCGCCCAAGATTCCCACAAGCAAGTCCAGCCCAACTAACTCTCATCGTCTTGTTCCTCTTCTTTGCTCTTCCCAAAATTTGCCAGCTTCCCAAAGCACCAGTGAGTGAGAGGGTCCCCATCAAGCAGATCACCTCAAAACTCTATTTTTTCCCACTCATCTTCGTCATCCTAATCATCCTGTTCAAGAAATCGCCAGACATTACCTTTCTTTTCTTCACATTCAGACGCCCCAAAGGTAGAAACACAGTAAACAAGCAAATCAGAAGCTAAGAGAGATCTTCAAGAATGGCGGATTGGGCACCGGTGCTGATAGGGGTGGTGCTGTTCGTGCTGCTCCAGCCGGGCCTCCTGGTCGAGATACCGGGGGAGGGCAAGCAGGTGGAGTTCGGGAACATGAAGACCAACGGCAAGGCCATCGCCTTCCACACCCTCATCTTCTTCGCTTGTTACTCCGTCCTCCTCTTGGCGCTCCACATCCACATCTACACGGGCTAATACTAAAGGACGCACCTTTGGTCTCCGAGATCTGCGTCCTCTGAGGCCTTATCTTGGTTTCTGATCAGCAAAAGGACAAAAAGGTCTGGTCTTGGTCGTAGATTTTGTTAGATCTTCTTTTGTCCCTTTTGGGTCTTTGGTATATGCAGCTTTACATCTGGATAGTTGCGAATGAAGCTTTACTTAGCTCAGCGACGGGTCCATTCGGCAATAGTTCTCTTAGTTGCTTTTTTTTTTCCTTTCAATAGCGTTCGCAGTAATGTCAGCTTGATTCTTGGCCAGGGAAAGAGGATGTACCGGTAAATTCGGATTATCAATTCAGACACTAAATTTGGTTTATGGCACAATAAATCTAGACCTTAAGAAAAAAGTGACCAAGTTTGGCGATTGTTTGGCCAATGGGGGCCGAGTATCCTGCCCTGCCCTGCCCAGCCCAACCTTGGGACAATTGGATGACTTTGCTCTTCAATAAATCTAGACGTTTAAAAAAAAAAGTGATCGGACAGTTTTTCATGGCAAAGGCCTTCCCTCTATTTTTTTTTACCTATCCCTTTTCTTGTTTCCTCGTTGCATCCGAAAAAAGAGGGTCCTCGTCTTCCTCCACGTCAATCTGATCAACCCCTCGAACATATGTAACATTCTTACGTAATTTAAGTATTTTCCGTAGAGAATTTGACTCCGGGGGAGTAAACAAACGAACTAAAGTGCCTCAGTTTGGGAAATGTCGTAGATTTTCCATTTATTGCAGTAGCTACACGTTTTTGGTGCCAAGTTCTTGCGTCTCTGTTTCTGCCCCTGTTCTTCGGTCGAAGCGTGAAATGAAATGATACAGTTCGTGCGGCAGAATGGAAATGCAGGAAGCATGTCAAATTGATTAGCAATAATAAAGCTTATCTTCTCTTACACGACCTTTATGAAATCAAAGGTTTCATGACAACTGAGAGAAAAAGACAGCCTCATCCAATGGATTATAATGTATGACCTAGGTACGGGAACTCTATTTCTGTGTTAAGAGCTTCCTTGTATGACCTAGCTGAATATTTGCCTTGACGAAAACAGTAAAAGGGAATCTTATATGAAGAAATAACAAGAGAAAAAAAACAGCACTAAAAGATATCCATGCTTGAAGGCAGCGCTCCGGAGAAACCAGCTTTCGGTGTCAAGGCGCCGCTGCCGCCTAGCGAGGATCAACTAACATGGATGTGAATGCCGATTGCCACGATCAGGATGGTGAGTATGCAAAAGTACAAGATAGCGTGAACAAGGATGGAGATACCACTTGTCGCCATGTTCCCGAACTCCACCACCCTTGTTCTCGCCGGTAACTGGAACAGCAATCCCGGCGACAGCAGTATGAACAAAACCACTGCTACAACAACCGGCCCCCAATCAGCAGACATATCTCCCTCTTTCTCTCTCTCTGTACGCCCACAAAATCAGCAACCGTGTAATCAGTTGTTTGCTCTTGAATTTGAGTTTACTAGAGATTGTGATGCAGCTTCCCAATAAGTAGAGAGGAATGAAATTTCTTAGCAGCGAAGCAGATGGAGGATGCCAAACTTGGTGTCAGAGGACACTCGCGGTTTAATAGCGAAGCAAAGTATGTCATGACAGTAGTGGGGTTTGCTTTACGAGATCAAAGAAGCATCTTTTATTTATTTCCACAACTCCCCATGATTGATACATCAAAAGCTGCTTTGCTAGCCTTGCAGATTTGGGAAGGTGGGAACTTTTCTTAAAGAAGTCACGGACAAATCAGCAGGGTTTACGTCTCCAGGGTAACATGGTGGAGTCGTGACTCCGACCGAATTGTTGCCATGTTCTAGCTCCATCAGCATCAGTTCCGGGTCTAGACATATATCCAACAAAGCAATCAAGATCAATGGCGTTCTAAAAGCATATGTTTCCGGGGGAAAAAAAAAAGGCCACCGGCTGATTACATCAGACTGACACTCTCCAAAAGCATACTCAAGTAGATTGGCAACTAATGCAGGAAGTTCCAATGCCTCCAAACAATCAACCCACAACCTCTTCCTACGTTCCCACCCAAGACCAAGAACTCACTCAAGAATACAACCATCCAAGTTCCAACTGAGTTTCCTGCATTCAGAGCTATACCGAACAATCTTCGCTCCATTTCATGCTATTAATCAGATGAACAAACCCACCGAAGAAGTTGTGCGTCGCAGACCGAACTCTTTTCAGAGATTCGCCGAAGTAGCCAACCATTTGTTTTAGTAATTCGCAAAGAAGTGGAGGTGCAGAGATGTCTCCAGAAATGACAAGCTGTTATACCAAAAAGAACAAAAATCTCCAATCTTTCGCGTTACATCGCTTTTTGTTTTGTTTTGGCTTTAAGCGTGGAGATTTGCCCCTACCATGGCTTAGGTAATAGGCAACACGAGAAACACAAGGACCCTAACCACCTTTCCTCAAAATGGGGGCAGAATCAGTCAATGAGAATCTTATGCGAAAATGCAGAAAGCACACAAGATTGACCTTCTTCCATTTGAAACATGCATCATCCGCTAAAACATGTCACCAGCAAACCGATCGAGCTGACCTCGAACACGAGTTCAACGTTCCGCCTCTCAATCCGTCATCTGGTTGCACGTCTCGGCTGAGATGGAAATTTCCCAATCTGCAGAAAAGTTTCCGGCAAAGACACAGCAAATTACGTGGCCCTCTCCTTATCAACATTATGCACTACCATTCAAAAAAACTAGTTTCCAAGAGTTCCAAAGGTCCTCTATAACTCCCTCTAGTAAATTTCTTATCAAGCAAAACAGGAGCACCCACCATGCTAAATAATGAAAAATCCCAGTGAACGATAGACTAATAAAAAAGGTACTTTTCACTTCTTAAATTGAGAAAGCTATCTGGCCGAAAGAGAAGCTACCTTGTAGGCCGCGTCGTGCCGCGAAGCGGCGGGGCACAGTGTCGCCCGAGCCAACTCAGACAGAGAGGACACCATTCCCGCCACGTAAAAGAACAAAACCAGAAGGACGACCATGGCATCAAAATGAGCCCGATCACAAACGTGACTGACCCCAAGAGCATTAAAGATAAAGAAATCCCCATGAAGAGCGAGGCGGAAGTGGCCGGAGAGAGCTGCGCCACCGACGCAATGGCGGGACGCGGCTGCCCCGAAGTGGAGGCGTCGACCGGGAACACAATCGGGGGAGGGAACTTCAGGATGTGGGCGATCATCGAGCAGAGCTCGTGCAACGCCCTTGACTGATCGTCTTTCGCATTTGGGCTTCTCATTGTTCGGGCTTCGATTTCCCGGCGCTCTTGAAGAGAGGTCACGGTCTTTTCAGAAGTTCGGAGATTCGAGAGGATGGCCCGAGCTGAGCTTGGAGATCCCTCCGACTCTGACACAGAGAGAGAGCGCAAGCTCGCACGCCGGAGATGACGACGTTGGTTGGTCGGTGATGCTCGGGATGTGTGCCCATCCACCGGATGATCTTGCGCCGTGCGGGGCCGGGCCTGGAATGCTGGCCGACACGGATAACTGGCCATGCCTGGCCCGGGAAAAAAGGGGCCGGGCCTGGATTTCCTGGGCCGTACCTCGCCCGGCATGAACAACTCACGGGCCATTACTGAGCTTTCTCATTGGCTTGCAATTTTTGTTTTAACTTAATCTAAACTTTGTTGAGCAACTATGATTTTTTTTAAAACGAAGCACACGAAATTTTCACTGTATATAATTGTTGACATTTATACATCGAGCAGAGAATTTTCGTGTTTTCCTGTCGATGGGAGTGTAAACCGAGACCCCAACATTTTATACATAATCACCCACTTTGTTTCTATAAATAATTACTTAATTATAAGCACATTTTGCCATGGAAGTGGCTTGCTGCATGAAATAAATTTCTAGAATGACAGTACATGATGTTGGGTGAATACTTTTGGAGGAAGCACAGTTCTGGGATGACAGTTCTTCTGTAATTTTTTCCTCCCAATGCGGCATTTGCGATGCATAAGTTTTCGTCTAACAGGACAAGTACAGAGGTCTATGTCGTCCTCTGTCAGCTGTCTTGCTTGAGAGCTTGCTACCTGAGATGACAAAAAGGCAAAGTTCTGGGAGCTGCTTATGATTGTCCCTCCCCTAGATCGAAGAGATAAAAATTTAAAGGGAAGGATTCAATGGGACTGATCTTTTCTAGCATCAGTTGGTCTCCATATATCATCAAGCCGTCAATCTACCTGTGCGAGCCCGAGCCCCGTGATAGCCAATCCATCCACTTCCCTCTAGACCTAGCTGCTGTCGGTCCCGTGTTCAAGGTTCCTGGGACAAAGCATGAATGAACCGATCAGCGTGCTGTAGCCCGGCTTGTGCAGGTCACTGAAATACATCTATTTAATTACCGGTGCCAGCGAACCATGTTAAGAAACTCATCAGATCCCTTCTGAGCTCTTTGTTGCTCCTGACAAAGTAAAAAAAGACTTCGATAAACACTGCGGCTTGACTCAAACTTTATTCAGCCGGGCGCGAGCCAGTGTGCATTTCAAATCGCAGTTCGCTGAGGGAACTTTAATCTTCCTGAATCCCCATAACGTCATTTGTTGGAACTGTGATCTCAAAGTCCCATAAAAAAATCGAATGAGAAATGAAGGCTTGTTTCGGTTTGTAATCTTTCATCGACGAAACTGGACGATTTCGTGATGTTTCGTCGAATCCTTTCGACGAAACCATTCGAACCCTTTCAATGAAACTATATGTCTTCATGACTCTTCATTTTTTTTTTTAAAGATGTCTATTCGATTTTGTGACTCTTCATCTGTTCGAAAGAGAATTGTTCAGATTAGCGACTCTTCGTTCTTAACCTTTATTTCGTGACTCTTCGCTTCACTCTCTATAAATATAAAGCATTGACCAACAATTGTTAGGTTCGTCATTTATTCATTGTCGTCATCATTTTGTGCGATTATTCCACGAAATTATATTCGGAGGTTTCCTCTGAAACAAGCACCGATTTCGAGGAAAAACGATCCGTTTTATCCTGGAATGCAATTGTCCAAGAACCTTGGGTACCGATTGAGGGGATAAATTTGTCTCAATGGCACAACATGAATTCGTTGGGCCCGGATCATTTATCTGCATTCGGACTACTTATTTGTGATTGGTTTCAGGTTTGTCTATCAACCTAATTTTCTATACGAACATCATGTCAATCTTAATAGACGAACTTCTACCCTCTTCGTGGACAACATCATTGTCTACCGTCATATGTAATTTTCTGTTTGTAACTTCTACTCCATGTTTAACAACAATGGACTACCTTTAACTTCTATGATGATCCTGTCTGTTGTTCCTGTTAGACTATATACACCTAGAGGGAGTGAATATGTGTATTTAATCGAACTTCGATAAATAAAGCGAAATTGAAAATATCGAGTTCGATAGAGACACAAGTATTAACAAAATCACACAGTGCTTCTACCAGATATTGAATAAATGCGAGTTTAGAGAATAGTGGTTCGGCTTTGGGAAGCCTACGTCTACGGCTATACCACTCTACACACTTGACTCTGTATAACACTTCTCGCAAGATCTCACTTTAAGCACGAGTAGATAATTGAAACAGATGAAGCTCTCTTGAGATATGAGTATTGATCTCTCTTCCTTCTCTTCGAACTTGATGCTCTTTATATACTCCTCTTCTTCCAAGCTTCCCGCTGGACAGAATCACCTGATGATCAATCTCCAAAATTAGTCTTGGTTGATTGTCGAATAAAGATCACGAGCCAGGTAAGAGTAATCAGAGATTTGAGAAGATTTGCTCGCCCATACAATCAAATCCTTAACTCCATAAATCAAGTTTCTAATAAAAGAAATTATCTATAGGGTGATTGCCTTAATCAAGAGTTCTCATATGGAAAGTAATGAGAATATCTTTGTGATTGAAGATCAATCAATTTAATTTAGAAACGCAATCCTAACCAGATAATTGACCGTTAGTGGGGAAATTTAATCTGTTAAAATAATCAAGAATAAGATTGATTAAGCAATGAGGATAAATCAAATGTTAAAATATATCTCGTCATGATTCTCGTATCAGTTGGCTTCTGCCACGGAATCTGTCTGCTTCTATCAAAATAAAAGTGTTAAGTACATTACATACAAAATGTATAGAGATATATTTATAGTAAATCCTCAAAGTATAAATGAAAATTTTTTCAACAAAGTATGTGAGTTTTATTTTCTTCAAAATCAAATAGAATTTCCTAACACACTCAACCCTTTTTTGTTTTATCCGTTTGGATCTGTTTGGTGCTCGAGGATTCTCCTTAAACTGCGGGAAGAATAGATGGACAAACACCGACTGATTCTACTTATTTAATCGATCACGATCCTTCATTAGTAACGACGACAGTCATTACCTATCGGGAATGGTAGCATACATCAAATGCTAATTCAGTCACATGAAATAGTAAGTTAATAGTGAATCTCTATGTTGAACTCAGCACCCATGTAACCTATGGTAGTACGGTTACCCGTTGCCACTGTGGTATTCATAGAGCTTGCCTTTGCCTGAGAAGAACAGGAGAGTGACCAGAAAGTGGAAGAGAGGACCACGAACTCCTGGGCCTTCTTGAAGAGCCCTTTGCTTCTCCTGGAGAAGATGATTTGCCGATTGTTCTTGTCCTCGATTTGCTTCACCTGCACCTTCTTTTTCCTCATCCCTCTTCAACTCAACCCAATACAGCACAGCCCGAGTTCAAGGGACAAGAAAACAATCGATTTGGTATCTTACTCAACCATACATGATTGGATCAATTTCTGAGAGAATTGTCCTCTTTACAGAGAGAGGTTTTTTTGGCTTGTCGGCTCGCGTCATCGCCCGACATGCATCAGAAGAACTGATCAAATCACGGTTTTCATGTCATTCACTTTGATTCTTACTTTTCCACGAAATTCCTGAAGATGCAACGTGTGATGCAACGTCCCTACACGTAATGAAAGTAAAGTGTTCCATACCCATGACACATCTTTTAGCAAAAAAAAGGTTTTGTTGGGACCTAATGGAATGAGAAAAATTAGAGGTTGTTTGTTGTTTGGTATTGTTGTAGTAGAGCAACTACGGCTGTTAACTTCAAGAACACTTGTAATTTTTCACAAGGGTGTAGCGTAAACACATGACAGTTGCAGGATCGGTATAGCTGTTCTCTTTTCGCCGGCAGAACTGATTATAGGCTCGACAGAGGCGGACCATTGGCTTCGTCAGGGCCCTCCATTCTTGAGCTTGAAATGAAGATGGACGAGACCGAAGCACGAGCGAAATTGTATTGATTCTCGGCTTTGGAGTCATGTTTCCGAAAAAAAACTCAGATTTAGCATAAGTGCAATCGAGAGAAGTTTCGCAGAGCGAGTAAGATGCAACCGTCACCTTTTTTTGCCAGATTCCTGCTCACCCTTCCCCAGCACAGTGTTGGTAAAGAACCTTGGGAAGGAAGGATGAGAGATTCTTCTTTTCCCCTTCCCTGATGGTAGCTTATCGTGCACGGAAGTGGGAGTGATGAGTAATAGGAAACTATGCCGAATTCTAAATGCTAAAGAAACGAGGGAGCGGTTTCGTACCTAACCGTAGGATAACCAACTAGACTCGGTCCAGTGGCTTTGGATCCATCTAAACCCTTCGACTTCGATGAAGGAACATGTTAAAATCCATTTAAATTGGAACCCGCCGGACTCGTAATCAGACGGTTGAAAGGGAACATCCCTGAAGCTATTCCTGGAAGAAGAGCTATCTGTCTACTGTGCAACACATAGGAAGTGTACGTCAATTGCTGCAACAATGTTGCTTAGTTCAAACACTTGGCCTGCTGTCCTGTCAGTGCAGTTCATTTATATGTCCTGCACTTCATCCGACGGGTTATCAAAATTGCGCGGTTCACAACATCATGTGTTCAAGTTCAAGTGCCATCGAATGCTGGGAAGCAAATTGTTGGATTTTATGAGGGAGCGCGGTAAGTACCGTGATCTGCCCATGTAGGGTATCCTACCCCTTGGCGGTTACCAACTTTGGACGTGATAAAAGATCACGTCCCTTCATCCTGTTAAGTTATTCTATCAGACGTCGTTATTTTGGGCGATGCTCTTCCAATGAAGAACACAAAAGACAGAGACGACGACAACGACGATTCTCCCTCTGCTCTCCTGAACGTGATAACAGACTCGAATCTCTTGCTGCATTGGTGACTCTTAATCTGTGAAAACGAGGTGCGTTCGTTCTGTGATGCATTTCTATTATCAGTGATTCAAGAAGATGATTCTAGGGCTTGTTAATTCGTGTAATTCCGCTGTGTGCAGTAGGGATCGGTTCCCTTCATTGGTATCAGAGCCGAAATTCTTGTTTTCTGATCTTTTCTATGTTTAAAATTAAATTATCTGACTTTTGGTGAATTTCGTGGAAATTTTTGGACAAATTATTTTTCGGGGATTTTTCTGGCCATGGACTTTTTTCTTCGATTCTGGCCAAATTCCGGTGAATCACCGCTTGGATTCATACCAGTTGGGTCGCCTCATCATAGGAAACAAAAGCCCTAAAGTGTCCCGGCATTTGGTTCCTTGCAGGTGACGAATTTCGCAAAGGAAGTTTGCGGATTAGGGTTTCCGCGTCCGAGCGTTTATTGCACGATTTCGAGCCAATTTCTTCATCGTTTTCGTTGATTGTTGCACCTATGTGGTCGCCCCGACGAGATGTTCAAAACCCACTATCAATTTTGGTTTATGGTGGGATGTCGGAGGAGAATGAGGCGGTGAAAGGAGCGGTGAAATAGGCGAAGAACACGCGCGAGGAAGAAGATGACCTCATGCGTGCGTGCAAAATAATAATAAAAATTACAAAGCTGAACAGTTTCAGACGCATGCGTACGTGGGGGAGCGGGCGCGTGTTGCGCACGCGAGGGCAGCGCTTCAAGGCAGTTAAAAAATAATAAAATAATAATAATAAAAGAAGAAAACTGCCAACGGTGAGATTTGAACCCACGTCCGTCGACCCTGCAATTTGAGTCTAGCCCATTTAACCATTGGGCCACGCTCGTGCAACTTGTTTTAAGTCAAACATGGACTTTATTAGACGATTATGAGAATTGAGTTTGTCCCGCCCCGCCCAAAAAGAAACAGCCCGGCCCGTGACGTGAGAAATCGGCCCGGAATGAACTGGATTTGACTTTGAACTGCGCAACGTTCCGACCCGACCCGGTCATTCATTGACCGTCGGCTTTGCCCGTTGACTGGTCAACGTTGACCATGACCGTCGCCCCAATTTTCTAAAAATTGCATTTTGGTCCCTAAATTTTTTGAAAATTGCATTTTGGTCCCCGAAATTTTCAAAAAAAATTGTCATTTGGTCCTCGAACTTTCATAAAATTTCAATTTGATCCATGATCTTTGTCAAAATTGCAATTTGGTTCCTCAAGTCAACTTTGACCGTTGACCACGCGTTTGACCAAATGTGATGAAACTTTGACCGGCTCGTGCGGGCTCGTTTGAGCTCCGATTGGGGCATGCGAGGTACCATTACGTTTGTATCAAAATTTTATTCGATTTGATATATTATGTGAGCATGTTTGATGAACGTAAAATTATAAAATACGTATGAATCCTCTTGATACATGTATTTTTGATTTTTTTTTTCGATTATTTTTCATCCATGTTGTTTTAATATTGAGGATGGCTTACATGCTTATATGATGATTGATGATAGCATGTATAAAGTTTAGATTAACTGCTATCCATATCTTGTATATGAAATTAGAGTATGATTTGATGCGTGAACTAATTGTATAGTAGTTCAAATCATACTATGTCATGTTATGATTACAAGATATGAGGATCATGATATGAATTATGATCTTTATTTTGAGTGGGGAGTTCTAGAAAATTTTAGTAATCTCAGTGAACTCGATTTTACATAAATGGTTATGTTAATGATAATTTCAACCGAGGATTCTCAGACAATGATTGGGAACATAGTGAATTTTCGACTTTGAGACCTTATGTGAAATTATTCATTAATATAATTAGTTAGTGTAAAATAGATGCATAAATATTAGGCATCAATAGTATGTGAATACATGTCTATAGAACTTTGTGTTAAGATATAATGGCTATAGATTCTTAGAATATTATAGCTAAGCCTGATTAGAATAGAAATTAGATGGCTAGAATTATGAAAACTGGAATGTGAGAACCCAGTATCTGATAGAAAAGTAAAAAAGCACTAGAAACTCTTAGCCTAATTATGAAAATACCTGAAGATAGAAATACTATATAATAAAGAAAGAAAAGAGAAGCAGTTGCTGTATTGAACAAAAGAATGAACTCTATTACTCGCATTATGTTGCCAAGTAGCATGAAAATATTTTTATGCATGAGTTCAGGCATTTATGAAAATGCCATAGTCAAGTGGGAGGAATTAAAAACTAAGTTTGGTTAGATACCGTTCACCAACTTGGGATAGATCACTATAAGATTTGACGTCAATATGATGCCTTGTGGGCTAAATCTAAAATAGCTTTTGTAGCTTGTGTCAAACTTGCTAAGTGAACTGTTAGATGCATACCACATTTTGAATTAATGAGTAGCAAATGCAAGCAGTAATAAGTTCTTTACCCCATAGCTGTGTACATATGAAAATTCACTTGACCCACGCTAAAGGTGAATATCCTTCTTGCGGCTTAATCAGAAATCGATATTCGTTATACTGATTTCAGCTCGAATGAGGTTTAGTGCTTCAAGTGTAAATATCGAAGTGGGTTTGAGAAGTGAAAGGGTAAGGGAAGAGATCTTTCAGGATAATAAAAAAAAAATCTAAGTTTAACCGACATGGAAAAGGAAAATGTCCTTTTCAGAAAAACATTTCAAAAGTGAAGTGTTTTAACTGTGGCAAAAATGGTCACTTTACTCACAATTGTGACGAGTTAAAGAAGTTAGAATCCCTTTGTGCACTTAAGAGTGTACATATATCTGTAATTCAGTTTTGGTAACTGAATTTTATCCTTTGTGGATTGTAGACCTAAGGACCACAGACCATGTAGTAGTGGAATTTTAATAAGTTCCACATTGAGCAAATTTAATAAATGTGAGAAATATTTTCTAAGTGAAAATCAAAGTAATTGGCACCTGACAATTGAATATGTTCGATGGTCGCACTTTGTTCTTACTAATGTTTATATGCTCCAAAACACGACGGAATTTAGTTTCCGTGTTAGTTTGGTTAAACTTGATTTCAAGTTGGACTTTCATAACGATGATGATGACTTGTCGTTAGAAACAAGTTACTAGAATTCTAAATGGTTTCAATGTGCAGATTGTTGAGTACAATTATGTGAACGATAGTTATTCCCTATTTTCATCTTTTGTGATGATATGAATATGTGGCATGCTAGGCTGTATAAAATAAGCTAAACATGGCTTATTGGACAGAACTGAAAGCGTCGATTTGCCTATTTGTGAGCATTGCCTGGTGAGAATAACAAAGAAAAAACCGTTTAGAAAATTAACAAGAGCTAAGTTTCCTTTGCGTTGATTCATTTAGACATATGTGGCTCAATAAATGTGAGAGCAAGGCATGAGACTGTTTATTTCGTCACACAGATCGAAGTCAAGAAAATCTATCTGATCTGGTCGGATATTTATGTGATGAAAAAGGAATAGAAAAATAGTTTTCTATTTCAGCGATTCCTTAATAGAATTGGAGTTACAGAGAAAATAGGTCCCAATAGAAATGGTTTAATCTGTTACGGTACATGCTATTGTGCGTATCATCTTTTGTGGTGATATTTTATTGACGGCTGTCTAGATACTTAACTATGTGCCTTATAAATCACTTACCTCTACTCCATATGAGTTGTGAATATGTTGAAAATGAGATTTGAGTTTTCTCATAATTTGATGTGCTTCCTATACACGTGTTCTCCCACAAGCATGGGAAAGTGGGCCATAGAGGCAAAAAGAGTATCTTCGTGGAATACTTCGAGCACTCGAAAGGGCAAGTGCTATAGGTAAGCAAGAAAGTGAGAAATGTAACTGAATTTTAAATCACGAAATGTCACACTCTTAGTGAATGTATTTTCGAAAAAGGGCGAGACAAGTGAAAATTATACTCTGTTTGAATCTTGGATAGTGATAATGATTTTAGTTTGGACATCTTATCCAAGTGGGAGCAATGTGAGAAACGGGGAATTTATTTCGAATTAGTCTCAATTGTAACAATTTGATATGAAGAAAATGTTGTCGTTGTCTGATCCGAGTGGGAGTGTAATGGAGAATGATGTACTAAGTGTACTAAGCTTTCATGGTTGCTCCACAAGAAGAGAATAAGTCAAGGAGTATAAAATGAGGCTCTGATTTGCCCTGATAAGGAAAAGTGAACACAAGCAATGGAAAAAGAGATGGAATTAATGAGATCAAATGAAGTTTTGGAAACTGATTGATCTTTCGAATGGACACAAAGCCATTCGGAGCAAGTGTGTTCTCAAAATAAAAGCGTAAAGTTGATGGCTTGATTAAGAGATATGAGGCTCGTCTTATGGTGAAATAGAATGATCAATTCATCTTTTTTTAAAAGTGATTAGTATGGATATGGGATTACATCAAATGGATGTAAAGACTGCGATTCTCAATGGAGAATTACCTATTGGGTTTATTATAGAAGGTCGAGAACAAAAGATATATTGACTTTTGAGATTCATAATGGCCTTAAGCAGTTTTCGAGATAATGATATATACTTTTTCGTAATGCCACTGTGGCATATGTTTTTTCTAATGATTGATGAGGATCATTGTGTATATATCAAAATATCCAAAGATCTAAAGTGACCTTATCATTATATGTTGATGATATACTAATTGCTAGGAGCAGTATGGCGTTAATTGATACATTCAAAATTGGTTATATTCCAATTTTTGATATAGAAGATATGGGTGAATATGCATACATTTAAAGAGATTGTGATTTCTTTCATGAGAGACTTATAAAAGTCCTTGAATGGTTTCTGTGCAAGATTATAAACCCAAGATACTCCTATTGCAAGAGATGAAGGTCTGAGCCATGAAATGTGTCATGAGATTCCACAAGCAGAATAAAGAAATGGAAAATGTTCCATATGCTAGTGCTGTTCGAAGCTTAATGTACATTATGTGTGTAAAAGACCGAATATTTATTATGTAGTTGGAATGGTGTATAGATACCAATCCACTGCAGGTCAAGTACTTTGTATTGTCGTTAAGAAAATTTTGAGATATTTGAAAAGTACTGCTGAATTTTTATTGAGTTATCAAGGTAGAGATTTGCACCTTGAAAGCTATGTTGATGTTGACTGAGGAAAATGTTTAGATTTGCATTCTTAGTTAGAAGTTGTGCCTTGTGTTAGAGTAGTAAGAAGCAAATGTGTATAGCTTTATCCACGATGGAAGAGGATTTCGTGGTGTTATCAACAATAGTACAAGAAAATATTTGGCTTAAGAGATGTTTAGATCAGTGAGATATTGGTAAGGATGCTGCAGGTATAATTATTAGTTAATTGTGACAGCCAAGCAATAAGAGCTTGCACTAAGGATCCATTGCCAGACCAAGCAAATAGACATGCAATATGTTTTTGTGAAAGACATGGTTGTAAGAAAAGTTGTGAACATACAGTACATATACATGCACAGAATGATAGCTGTTGTTCTGTGAAGTGAGTACCTAGAGATATTTCTCCTCAGTCATGTGTTAGCAAAAGGGTTAGTTCCACGTATTGAATCTCCAGAAGTGCGTAAAAGTGGGAGTACTGGACATTTACATTTCTCAATATTCACAGTTAATGGTATTTGTTATCATTAGTGATGCCTATGAGATAGTATGACATTTATGCATATTAATGCTTGGTGCATTATGTTGAGAAAGTATGTCGGACAAATAAGATTAGCCTACTCACACAGGTAATCGCCTCTATTTACTACGTGATAAATAGAAATGAGACGATTTCAAGCTTATTATCTAGGTAATAATTAAGAGCTCAAGCTTGAAAATTTAATGTTGCCTTAACAGAAGTGTTAAGATGAGGTCATAATTTTTATTATGTCCAAAAGTGATATAGCCCACATATTTCACTTTATCTGTCTTAATGCCAGATGTGAGTTCTGAAAGATTCTTTTAAAGAAAATAGATTTGTGAACTCAAGTTAAACATTGAGTATGTTTGAGCTATCATTTGTACGGTATTAAAAGTGAAAAGACATACGCTCCATGGGAAAGGAAAGAATACTATAATACGTGCTTTATATTACGTATGCATGAAACGACCAAGAAGAGTTGGCAAGAGTTTTTTGATATCAACTCTATAGCTGTGTGAGACTCTTGAGGACAAAAGTTCCTAGAATTAAGTTCCCTCACGACTCTTACTTATTCTCAAGATTTCTTGTTGGTGTTTGCTATCTTAGGGTGTTACCAATGGTCATGAGATTGATTCGACCTAATGAGACATTTCTAGAAAAGCGAGCTGGACTGAGATTGAGAGGTTTAAGGGAAGAGGAAGATCAAATTTGTTTGAATGTCACATTCAATCTTTGTGTTCACAGGTTGACCAATTGTGATTATTTGAGCTAGTCATGATTGTGAATACAATGTATTGTATTTGAGCGCTCAAAGAGATCAAAGAGATCAAGAGAGATATGATGTAAATGTGACTGATTGATCTAGGGTACTGCATACTGAATCTACTCTGAGTTAACATGCCATTATAGAGCTGCTATATACTCCCAACGGATGTATGGCAACGAGCTCTCGCAGTATGCTGGTCACACGGATTATTTGCCGATATGAACTTTGCAGAAAAGAGAAAGAGTTATATTTAACCCTTCGTGGGTGAGTGGGAGTTGTTGATCCTTAGTGGACAAGTCAGAGTTATGGATAGCCCTTCATGGGCGAGTGTGAGATGTTGGATTTTATGAGGAAGCACGGTAAGTACCGCGGTCCGCCCATGTAGGGTATCCTACCCCTTGGCGGTTACCAACTTTGAACGTGATAAAAAATCACGTCCCTTCGTCCTGTTAAGTTATTCTGTCAGACGTTATTTTGGACGACGTTCTTCCAATGAAGAACACAAAAGATAGAGACGATGACGATGATTCTCCCTCCGCTCTCCCGAATGTGATAATAGACCCGAATTTCTCGCTGCATTGGTGACTCTTAATTTGTGAAAATGAGGTGCGTTCGTTCTGTAATGCATTTCTACGATCAGTGATTCAAGAAGATGATTCTAGGGCTTGTTAATTCGTGTAATTTCGCCGTGTGTAGTAGGGATCGGTTCCCTTCACAAATCATACTGTGATCTGATGTTGATATGTTCTTCAAACTTGCAATTTCAACAGCAACGGCCGAGTAAACAAACAAAAGTTAGAACTAGCAGATCTTTGAAGGTCACTAGTCATTACAAAACGTAACAAATTTTCGAACAGCTGTTCCATCGGACAATAGAAACCATACAGTAGTAACTTGGGACTCTAGATGGAGTTGCAGATTACAATGACCATGCAACTATATAAAAGGAACTTAGAATTGGTACTGTTCAGGACTAGTGATTATCAATGACATTGGCGACCACTAGTAGACGAGCTCATTTTTCTTCCGCTCGGAATTGACTCGCTCGAGCTTGAAGCGCTCCTGCACAGAAGCTATGTAATTCGCAGCCTTCAGATCGACGCTCTCGTCGCCAGGCATGCCGAACACCTTATCGAACTGGCCTATCGAGTCGCGGCCCTTGTCAAGTACCATGTAAGAAACCCTCTGCGCCTTCGGCTGGGAAATCACGTCCTGGTGGACAACGAAAGCCACCGTGGTCGTGGCAGCCGATGGGGACGACTGCCTTGAAGTGACTTTGCTGCTGTATTGCACCCCAGAGGCCGGCAGTTTGGCCGCCTTATAGAATGGCAGCCCCAGTTTCGCCTTGATGAAGCCCCGACACTTGCTGCTCGAGTCCATGCTTATCAAAATCTATGTGGTTTAGGTCTTGAGATGAGAGATGGTGCGGATTTAGCTAGTGAGTATAAGCCGTGGTACCCGAAGTGGATATTTATAGTAGATGCTTGGGCCAACTTTTCTAATCAACGGTGTTTTCGGATAGACACCGAGAATGATAAATTTGCAGGTTGCTGTTGTGGTCCCTCCATTAAGATATCTTAAATCAGGTCTATCTTAAAATCAAAGCTAACAAGAGCCTAATGATTGATTCGGGGTCTTTAAACAACTCTGTGAGAATATGCTTTTGATATTTCTTCAGTGGCTACGACTGTTCAGATATGAATGAATTAGGGGAGGGGAATCAATCATAGACCGAGGATTCGTTCATGGTTCGATGTTCTGGTGTTTTAGGAGATTTCGCTTATAGCATAAGGTTGCAAGATATGCTTTTTTCATGAACGGTTCGCGCTTTAGTTGTCCACTGGACAGCCTCGCGAAGCTGCCCTCATGTTAGCTACTTTTTTTCAGAATAACGAGACGTTGCGGGCCTGCGAGGACTAACATTTTTGTTGTTCCCTTTGCCGAGGGTGCGTTTGTTTTGGGGAAAATATTTTCATGAAAAGTGTTTTCTGGACTTTCATCTGTTTGGTTCGCGAAAAATGATTCGGTCAACGGAAAGTACTTTCTAGTCAACAAAGATTTTATTTATTAAAATAGGAAAGTGAATTCCCCAAAATAAAAAAGTGAAAACACTTTTCCAAATTTAAGTCTCTCACTTTATTTGAAAACGAGATTGAGGCCGATCCTAGGGACCGATCTCGGGGCCGGCGATCGAGACCGGGGACCAAGAGCGGGGCCAGGGCCGGGATCGGGGCCGGCGATTGGGGTCGAGGACCGAGGCCGGGGTTGGGGATCACGACTAGGGCTAGGGACCGAGACCGAGGCTGGTGACCGGGGATCAAGGCCGGGACGGGGACCGGGGCCGGGGATCTGGATCGAGATCGAGCCGAGGGTCGGGACTAGGGCCGGGGATCGGGACCGGGGCCGGGCCAAAACGGGACCGGGACCTGGGCTGGGAACCATGACCGGGACCGGGGTTGGGGCCAGGGACCAAGGCCGGGATCGGGATCGGGCCAGGGCCGAGGTCGAAGACCGGGGACTGGGGGCCTGGGATCGGAATAGGGACCGGGACCGGGGCCGGAGGCCGGGGATCGGGACCAAGGCTGAGGGCGAGCGGGGGCCGAGAGCCGGGGATCGGGACCGGGACCGAGGCGGGGCCGGGACCGGGATCGAGACCGGGGCTGGGAAAGTATTTATAGCACATGACTCGTAGCAATACCCCGCGTGTCTTAGCCAATCGTTGCGCGCACAAAACGAGATGTCAATGAAACTGCACTAATGAGATAATTTGCAGAATAGGAAAACATGTTTGTTCGTTTGCTCGCTCGCTTGTTCGTTCGTTCGTTCGCTCGCTCCGTGGCCTCGATGGTTCGCTCGCTCGCTCGTTCGTTCGCTCAGCGACCTTGACTGTTCGTTCGCTCAGTGGTCTCGACTGTTCGTTCGTTCACTCGCTTCGCGGCCTCGATCGTTCGCTCTCTCGCTCGTTTGTTTATTCGTTCATTCGTTCTCTCATTCGCTACGTGGTCCTGATCGTTCGTTCGCTCGTTCGCTCCACGACCTCGATCGTTCGTTTGCTCGTTCGTTCACTCGTTTTCATTCGTTCGCTCAGCGGTCTCGACTTGTTCGTTGGTTTGCTCGTTCACTCGTTCATTCATTTGGTCGTTTTCGTTCGTTCGCTCCGCGGCCTCGATCGTTCGCTCCTCGACCTCGACTGTTCGTTCACTCAGCGGCCTCGACTGTTTGTTCGCTCCGCAGCGTCCATCGTTCGCTCCGCGGCCTTGATCGCTTGCTCGCTCGTTCGTTCGCTCCGAGACCTTGATCGTTCGTTTGCTCGCTCGCTTGTTCGTTCGTTTGTTCGCTCCGCGGCCTCGATGGTTCGCTCGCTCGCTCGTTTGTTCGCTGTGCGACCTTGACTGTTCGTTCGCTCAGCGGTCTCGACTGTTCGTTCGCACCGCGGCGTCTATCGTTCGCTTCGCGGCCTTGATCGCTTGCTCGCTTGTTCGTTTGCTCCGCGACCTCGATCATTCGTTTGCTCTCTCGCTCGTTCGTTCGTTAACTCAGCGACCTCGCTCGCTCGTTCACTCCGCGGCCTTGATCGTTCGTTCACTCAGCGGCCTCGACTGTTCATTCGCTCCGCGGCCTCGAATATTGCTCCGGGCGATCGTTCGTTCGCTCCGCGGCCTCGATCATTCATTCGCTCGATCGTTCTCTCTTTCGTTCGTTCGTTTGCTCCGCGGCCTCGACTGTTCGTTCGTTCTGTGGGGTTGATTGTTCGCTCGCTCGTTCATTCGTTTGTTCAGTGAGCGAGCGATTGAGGCCGCGGAGCGAACGATCGACGCCACGAAGAGAACGAACAGTCAAGGCCGAGGAGCGAACGAACGAGCGAGCGAGCGAACGATCGACGCTGCGGAGGGAACGACCAGTCGAGGCCGCGAAGCGAACGAACGAAAACGAGTGAACGAACGAGCGAGCGAGCGAACGAACGATCGAGGTTGTGGAACGAACGAGCGAACGAACGATCTGGACCACGTAGCGAATGAGAGAACGAACGAACGAACAAACGAGCGAGAGAGCGAACGATCGAGGCCGCGGAGCGAACGAACGATTGACATGAATTGGCATCCATTACACAATACGTTGTTCAGATTTCGACACAAGTCACGTCATTATGCATGTTTTCCAATTCCGCAGATTATGTCATTAGTGCAGTTTCGTTGACATCCCGTTTTGTGCTCGCAACGATTGGCTGAGACACGCGAGGGATTGCTACGAGTCATGTGCTACAAATACTGTTAAATTATGTCTCGAGTTTGAACCCAAAGCGAAATTGTGAATATTTCGAATTGAATATTTTACGGACATCCGAAATCCAACAAAATATAATCCAAACTTGCGTAGCAGGATTTGGCTACCGAAATAAGAAAGTTTGAGTCGGCCACGGAAAAGGATATGTTGCAGATTCGGTTTAAAAGAAAAGGAAATTTCTTTGGGCTGATGGAGTTGTCTGATCGTAAAAAAGGAAAGAAGATATTTGTAAAAGAAAAAGGAATTAAGAAATTCCTTTTCTTGGACTCCTTTGACCGAATCCCTCTGCACTTTGTTTTATCTAACACGTGAGTTTCGTTTTCTTTGGCTTATATATAAATCGATTGACACCCTGGAGATAAGTGTGGCAGCAGGGGTCTTCGTACATTTATGTTTCGAGAAAACGAAGACGCGAAGATCGTGATCCTTGAAGCGCCGCATATGTGAGTGCTTGAGTGTGAGATTGAAGCGCTGTTTGTCACGAGTGCTTGACATTGGGACTTCGATTTTGTTCGCAGAATTACATCAAGAATTCAAGTGTCAAAACCGGGTAAATCTTGTTATTAGATTTGTGTTTTAATTCCTTTACGAGATTGAAAGATTATTTCGTCAGGAATTGGGGGCTAAACACTGTGTGCGTTCTTGGATGTAATTAGGGCTGGGAAACACCAAGAGTGTGTTTGTGTAACTTGAGTGTGATCTGTAATCTCCGTGTATCGCTTGTTCTATAGTGGAATTCGTTGCTACTCTCCTCGTGGACGTAGGTCTTTACGACCGAACCACGTATATCTGGTGTCCGTTTACTTTGCTCGTTCTGTCTATTTTTCGATCGATCGCTTGGTTCCGCGCAACAATTGGTATCAGAGCTAGGCTTGCTTGAGTTGAAGCGAATCGATGGCGACATAAGAAGCTAAAGGGAAAATCGACAAATTTGAAGGGAAGGATTTTGGTTTCTGGAAGATGCAGATAGAAGATTATTTATATCAGATGAAGCTGCATGAGCTCCTATCTGGAAAGAAACCAGAAACGATGAAGCAACCCGATTGGGAATTGCTGGATAGACGAGCGATGGGTGTCATTCGACTGACGTTGGCTCGTAACGTCGTATTTAATATCGTCAAAGAGAAGACCACTGCGGGTTTGATGAAAGCCCTGTCGGACATGTACGAGAAGCCCTCTGCGGTCAACAAGGTCTATTTGATGCGACGTCTGTTTAACTTGAAGATGAGCAAAGGTACATCTGTTGCTAATCATATCAATGAATTCAATGTGATCGTTAGTCAATTGAGTTCAGTTGAGATTGACTTTGAAGATGAGGTACGTGCTTTGATTCTATTATCTTCATTGCCTGATAGTTGGAATACTACTATTACTGCTTTAGCAATTCTTCTGGGTCAACTAGTTTGACGTTTGATGGGATTCGTGATTTAATTCTGAGTGAGGACATCCGTAGAAGAGAATCTGACGAATCTATATCTGCTGCTTTAGTAGGTGAAAGAGGAAGAACTAATGCTCGTGTTAGCAGAAGTAATATGAACATGATTAGACGCAGTCAGTCTAGGACTGGCGGTGATGTTGGTTGGAACTGTGGCAAGAGAGGGCATCTTAGAAGAAATTGTTTTAAGCTGAAAAACGAAAGGGCTAAGGGAATTGAAGTTGAATCTGCGGATGATGTCGCAGTTGTAGCTTAAAATTCTAATGGTGTCGATTGTGTCTTGTCTGTCACTGAGAATTTGTTGTTTGACGGATGGATTATGGATTCTGATTGTTCTTTTCATGCTACACCAAACAGGAACTGGTTTACTTCTTATCAATGCATGGATAGTAGTAAAGTGCAGTTGGGAAACAACGCTGAATGCGATGTTGTGGGTATTGGTGATGTTAAAATCAGAATGCATGATGGTATTGTGAGGATATTGACTGGAGTACGACATGTTCCAGAATTGAAAAAGAACTTAATTTCCTTGGGTGCCCTAGATTCAGTTGGATGCAGGTATTCTTCACGAGGTGGAGTCCTGAAGATTGTTCGAGGTAATATGGTGATAATGAAAGGAGTCAAGCATGGCAGCCTGTATGAACTTCAAGGTGAGACAATGATAAGTTTCGCTTCTAAGACGTCGACATCTGTTCGAGAGTCTAATGGCTACTCGAGGAAGGCCTGGGTGTTTGTGCGGAAGCACAAGTTTGATGATGTTGTCAGGAATACGCGATCGACAGCTTTGATCGGAACGGAGACTGGTAAGTTAATCAAGCATGTGCGAACTAATAGTAACATGGAGTCCTGCTCGAAGCTGGTAAATAAATTCTGCATGAAAAAGGGCATAGTGAAACAATGCACTAGTGCCAGTAAATCACAACAGTTTGCAGAATTGATGAGCAGAGCGTTACTAGAGATTGCCTGTGAAAAGATCTCTAGTGCTGGTATGGCTGGGAAAATTCCAGCAGATGCGCTTAGTATGACGAGCTATCTGGTGAATAGATCCCCATATACTGCAATTGGATATCGGACTCTCGAAGAAGTGTGGTCAGGTAATGTTGCTGATGATTCTATTTTTAGAATGTTTAATTGCCCGTGTTATTATCGAGTAAGTGATGGTAAGCTCGATGTGGAGGTAAGGTGCATATTTCATGGCTATGCACGAGGTGAGCGGGGCTATTAGTTGTGGTGCCCGAATATAAATTCATCTGTTTGCAACAGAGAAGTTACCTTTGACAAGTCTCCAGTACTTCTAGTTAGGAGTGATTGTGGCAGTGTTAATACGGATCTGGACGGTGTTCAGCTTGAGGTGGAGTTGCAACCAGAAATTCCTGAGGTAGCAGATACTAGCGTGGTAATCGACATAGATGGTGCTTGTAGCGAGGTGGAGCCTCAGAGCTAACGGTTGCTGTAACTGCTGATATTGACAAGGTACGTATTCGATCTCCTGACAGATATGGATGCAACGGTGGTTTTGCTTTATCTGTGGTTGAGGAGCTTGCGTCAGATAGTCCTTGTGGAGCAGTTAAAGGTGCATGTTCAGTTGGTGTTCTGATGAGGTCCACGGTTATGGCGAAGTTCAAGCGCAGCTTGGACTTGGATGATATCTGTGATGGTTGAGCCCTTTAAGGCTGTTGGGAGAGTAGCAGATGAAGTTTGGATTTTAACGAAGCGATTGCGATTTGGCTCAAACGTCGAGCCAATGTGGAGATTGTTAAATTATGTCTCGAGTTTGAACTCGAAGCGAAATTGTGAATATTTCGAATTGAATATTTTACGGACATCCGAAATCCAACAAAATATAATCCAAACTTGCGTAGCAGGATTTGGCTACCGAAATAAGAAAGTTTGAGTCGGCCACGAAAAAGGATATGTTGCAGATTCGGTTTAAAAGAAAAGGAAATTTCTTTGGGCTGATGGAGTTGTCTGATCGTAAAAAAGGAAAGAAGATATTTGTAAAAGAAAAAGGAATTAAGAAATTCCTTTTCTTGGACTCCTTTGACCGAATCCCTCTGCACTTTGTTTTATCTAACACGTGGGTTTTGTTTTCTTTGGCTTATATATAAATCGATTGACACCCTAGAGATAAGTGTGGCAGCAGGGGTCTTCGTACATTTATGTTCCGAGAAAACAAAGACGCGAAGATCGTGATCCTTGAAGCGCCACATATGTGAGTGCTTGAGTGTGAGATTGAAGCGTTGTTTGTCACGAGTGCTTGACATTGGGACTTCGATTTTGTTCGCGGAATTACATTAAGAATTCAAGTGTCAAAACCGGGTAAATCTTGTTATTAGATTTGTGTTTTAATTCCTTTACGAGATTGAAAGATTATTTCGTCAGGAATTGGGGGTTAAACACTGTGTGCGTTCTTGGATGTAATTGGGGCTGAGAAATACCAAGAGTGTGTTTGTGTAACTCGAGTGTGATCTGTAATCTCCGTGTATCGCTTATTCTATAGTGGAATTCGCTGCTACTCTCCCCGTGGACGTAGGTCTTTACGACCGAACCACGTACATCTGGTGTCCGTTTACTTTGCTCGTTCTGTCTATTTTTCGATCGATCGCTTGGTTTCGCGCAATAATTGGAATTACAAGGGAGCTTTTGAGTTAAGGTGGATTTGACTGGATATGTTGACGGGCTCGGACTTGGGCTCTATCTTGGTGATCTCCCTAGGCGAAATTATCGGACTTCCGCTGCGTGCGCTTACAACAAATGGCATCAGAGCCGATGGTTGATTGGTGGGCCTCCGATCTGTTCCGGCAAATATCTCAAGAAAGAATCTGACGCCAACGCGATTTTCGGGCCGGTGAACACTGTGGTGTAGCAGTGCGGGCCCGATGGGCGTTGATGGAGATTCAAGATTGAGATGGAGCCAACGCGGTTTCCGGGCCGGTGGACGTTGTGGTATAGCAACGGGCCCGATGGGCGTTGATGAAGATTCAAGTTGAGATAAGTTGGTGCGGAAGGATACTTGGGTTAAGGGGGAGCAAACCTAACACTGGAGCTCACACGCGAGGGGGAAATTGTTAGGATGCACGTGTGAGTTGTGTTAGAGAAGTCCCACATAGGAGAATTGATATGGTAATAAGCAATTAATATACCCAAGTTAGCCCATAACTCATTGGCTTAAGCTTTTGAGTAAATGTGGGTCCAACTGGATATATTGACGGGTTCGGACTTGGGCCCCCTCTTGGTGATCTCCCCGAGTGAAAGTATCGGACTTCCGCTGCGCGCTCCCAACAAATACTTTGCTAACATGTTTAGCATCTATTAAAGTTTTATAAAAAGAGACATGTTCGCTCTCCCTTTGCAATTTGTTTTGTGTGGAAAATTAGACAAATAGATGAACGAAGAAACGATTTGTAGCTATTAAGATAATGCACCATTTTCCCATTGCCCTTTCGTACACACATAAGTCTGTCAGTCATGGAAGCACCTGCTCGGCAGTCACACTGTCGAGCGACCCCTATTCTGGTATTTTTTTTTTCACCTGATTTGGTAATTATTATTATTATTATTTCGCTTGGTTTGGAAAGAAACCCACGGTTCAGCGTCAGGAATGAGAATCTCAGGAATGGATCATTACCACCAGTCCAGCGATTTCACAGAATAAGGATTGGAATAAGGAACCTAAGACTCCCGAGTCCCGGCCTATGATCGCGCTTCTCTAGCACGGTTTATGCTCAGAAGCATATTCCGGTCGCTCGAACCAGTCATTCGTTCCGCTTAGTCGAGCAGCGAAAACCGAAGATACGTCATCAGCTAATAATACTAAAGCAAAGCAAGGAAATGCCGGAGCGTTCGTGTTCGTGTATTGGGGCTAGGATGTGAATGATGTCTCTGTCGTCGAGTATCGGAGTCCTTCCCCACTTTCCTGTGAAAGCACAAGCTACGGTCGGTTAAGGATCCTCTCCAAGTTGGGGTGTTTGCTTTACTCGGACACGCACTGGACAGCGTTAAAAGCCGTCCAGCGTTTCAGGATAAGATATTCCCCCGAAAAACCTGCTCGATCCATCGCGGTCCAACCCGGTTCAAGTGGGCACGAAAGCGAAAGGGGGATGCCCAAATCTCTCAGGGGCTTCTCCTCAATGCCAAAAATATCAGATGATCATGATCCAGATCACAGGAAGCATCTCTCTCGTTTTCCTTCGGTTCTTTAGGATGAACCGTATCGCCATTCGCTTCCTTTTCAGATGACAATTGAACATTGATTTCGTCGAATAAGACTGTCAATTGCCATTTGCCAATCGAGAATGTTAGGGGGGGGCGTTGGGTCTTTTATTCGCATGGCCACTTAATTAAAGCAAAAAGTTAGAAAAAAAAAAAAAGTTACGATCGTACTTTGACTGGGGCACCGCGGCTGAATACCTTTACAAAGTATCATCTACTTTTTTCTTTTCCTTTTCCTTTTATCCATAAAGTTGAGAATATATTTGTGGTCCGTAAAGTGTCGAGTCTTTTCCACAAGATCTACTTGGATTAGGATTAGAATTGGATCTAGGACGCGGTGTTGGCATAAGAATTGAATCGCTCTTTAAGAAAAAAAAAACACCCTTAATCCAATATCATTGTCGCAAGTTGAAAGATCGAGCGACCTTCATTGTCATTGCAAGGGAACATCGTATTCATATTGTGTTGTGGATAAGGTGAAAGTGAATGGATAGATACAAAAAAAAAAAAAAATAGCGCATGCGGATGAGGTCAAAGTGAAAAGACTGTGCAATCGCCTCGTCTTAGGCGATCGGGAAGAACCGGCTAAGATATTCGCCTCTAGGATCGGTGAGGATTATTTCGAGCCCACTTTGCTCTATCGAGGCATCGATCGAGAGTTGAGGTGGTCAGAGAGGCCGCTCGATCGGTACATGGTGCTCATTGCTCTATCGATGTGGTTCCACGCAAGAGTTAAGTACGATTGGTGCATTATGTTGATGTAAAAAAGTCATTTTCGACTCGAAAACAAGATAGAAAAAGAGATAAAATTGTACTATTTGTAGGTCTCGCGAAGTCATTATGTGAGATTTGCGTGGTTTAATATGAAAACATTCTATCATATTACACATAAAATTAGGGCGACCGATCTGTTTCGATATGTAATGCCTCGATAAATAAGTTTAAAAAAAAATTGGGGTAAAAATTCAAGAAAAATTGACATTGTGCCTATTGCATCTTTGCAAAATGTGACCTCATTCTCATTGCAAAAGCCCACAAAATCAGACCTTTGGGATCAGACACATAATGGGCTTAGGCCCAAAGAATCTCAAATGGCTTCATTCTTCCAAGGCCTATAGTCCAGCGACAAGATCGACCCGACCCGTCCAAATCGATCGGTCAAACTAAGGCGCCCTCCGTTGACCGAGATCAAAGTGCTAAGCTCGGAAACGTCGTGATATTTTGAAAGATCCAACAAGCTTAACCTTTGCCTTCTCTCTTTGTTTGTCTGAATGAGATTGTGCGTTAGCCACATAATACATCCTCACGCTTGATAAGCCCTTTTTTTTTTTCTCCCAAATCGATAATTCGTATCGAATTGATAAAGTTTCCAACATCTTTTGCCGGAAAGAAACTCTCGGCGCAATCACGATATCACAGTTCCCTCATGTGAAATTAACTGTGCCCGCAAATGATGTAGACACTGCATTACATCATTTTTTTTAATACTGCGAGTACGCATTGTTAGTGGTTTGCCCTAAAAACCAATTAAGGTTGATACTCTAACATTAGTTGTAGATTATGTTGTGTCGGAAAATCGACATTCATTATACTTAGGTAGTTATAATGTCTTGATAGAGACCGCTTATGACTTGTGGGCCAAAAGAGTTTTCGTCACACTACTAATGTCTAGTGAACCTACAGGGTCGCACACAATAGCGAATTGATTTAATATTTTCTCTGCGCCTTGATCTACTTAAGAAGTAAAGTTTAATTTGTTATCCTATTATGAATATCTACGCGATCGTGCGCGTTATGAGATAACGATTAAACACACGATTGAGTGAAAGATTTAGAGGACGTCGTGGGCCCAGGCCATTACGTCGTGGGGCCCAAATCGTGAAATATGTGGTTACAAGTAATAACCCTAGAGACGCCTCAGACTGTGCGTGATTATTATCTCGAAGGAGAAAAACAAAGAATAGTTCTCTGTTCAAGGCGATTGCAAGAGGCACTCCAAGATCTGAAAGCTAGCACTTGGATCGTTGGAGAACTCAGTTCGTATGTGTGGATACCGATAGAGGCGCAACACTTGGGGCGATAATCTAGACACAACCAACCGTCAATTTGTTGCTGACCGCAAAAGGTACGTCTTGACCTATTTTGATTTCGATATACACATGGATCCTGTTCTGGGGTTTCGTTCTGCTGCGTTTTATGAATCCAGGAAATCCCAACAATGGTATTAGAGCAGCTTGTGTTATATCGAAGTTGAATAGGAAACCCTAATTGTCGATATATGTGATGTATGCTTGGCATGATTCTTACTTAGGGTTAGATGAATTGGGAATACGAATTGATATGATCAATTCAAGTAATCTCACATTGAACCGAACTTGAATTCCTACAGTGATATGGATTAATGTGATTGATCCAGAGGCGTTCTGTTAAGAAAATAGAATTACGAATTTTGTTTAGGGTTCTGAGAAAGAACAAAGCATGAACGACCTTAGGAACGATTTAGTTGAAATCGCTCACCCTAGCAGGGTCGGTATAAGAGGACTGATAGGTTCCTGGTATAAGTGAGACCACCGCAAGAAGCTCTGTCCCTTGACCTCGCGAGGGGCGCTACTGCCCCTTGAACCCCGCAATGGGGCGCATGCCCCTTGAACCCCGCAATGGGGCGCATGCCCCTTGACCCATGCATGGATTGTTCGTTCCCAGTATAATTGTTATACATTTGTTGTGAAAAGTGATTATGTTCATAATATGCATACATTCATCACTGTATAAAAATATCGTAAATGTCCTGATAAAATTAAGTAATAAAACGATGCCTTTCCAATCATACACCTATCAATGCTTGAATCGACAAAAGATGGGTCTGCCAAAGTAGGGTGTTTTTAACTATTTGAGTAACGTAGGATGGATAATAGTTATTCATATGTCAAAATTGGTTTACTTAACGAGGCTATCAAAATGGTTTTGGGCCTTGAGGCATAGAGTTTGGGGATAAGACATGAGATGTCAACCCCAACAACTAAGAGTTGTATTCGATACAATTGATAAAGTGTTGTCTATCTAAATAATTGAGTCTTGAGTGGTAAGCCAAAGTTTACTCGAGTCTTGGTGAAATATGGGTCTTAGTCCACTATACTTATAAGGGCACATATTATAAAAGTATAGGGGGAGTTAGTTATAAATTATATTAATGAACAATTCACTTTGCATATTTGTTGTAGATAATGTCAAATACCTCTGCACCAAGCTTTTCACTGCGTTTTGTCCTTGAGAAAGACAAATTGAATGGTTCAAATTTCTTAGACTGGTATAGAAGCTTGAGAATTGTTCTCAAGCAGAAGAAAAAGGATTATGTCCTGGAGAAACCACTCCCCAAGAAGGCACATGCTTCCAATGCTCCTCATGCTGAAAGGAATGCTTACCAGAAGCATAAAGATGATGCATTGGATGCATCATGTCTAATACTAGCTACCATGAACTCAGACTTTCAAAAGTAGTTTGTGTGGCGTCCCAGACCGCCACCCTACGGTTATAGGTCTCCAATAGTGATAATTAGAGATTACTTATATTAATGAATATCCATAGGCCACAAAACAGTATAACAACTTAGCGAACTAACAGACAAACAAACATAGGAACTAGAACTTCATAGATATATAAGTGCCATACACGACCATTCGAGTTCATACATATATATATATATATAACAAAAGATATGACTCGACGTGATAACAAGGCGTAAGCTGGGTTGGCCAAAATAAAACTACTGCATCCTACATCAGTCGCCTACTCAAAAAGTCGCCAAGACTGACTCCAAATCATCAGTCCTCCCCAGATAGGTCGGAGGGAAACATTTCCTCATCCTTGGACTCCTCGAGGGGCTCGGGTGGAGGAACATAAACAATTGGCACAGGTGCTGGAGCAGGAATAGGAGCAGCGACAACTGGGACGGCAGGGACAACAGGTGGAGGTGGCGCAGGAACAGCAGGAACTACAGGCTCAACAGGAGCTACTGGTACGGCGGGAACGGGAGGTGCATCAAAAGTGCTATCAGAAAACGGACCAATGAGCCTATTACCCTCGCGAATGTAGATAGCATGCCAACGATAAATAGTCAACCCAGGCTCACCCTCGTCGACCCACATAGTATGTACAAGAGCTACTAACTTCAGGTGTGGAACATCTAAGTGTATCATATCACGATAGTATGAATCATAATCAATAGGAACTCCAAAGCGCCTGTGAATGGTCACCATGATGCTAATATGAAAAATATGTCCACAACCGTGGGTTAGCACGCTAGCTAGCAAGAAAACATTCAATCCCACCATATGGGTCCTACGACTCCCTAGGACAAACTATAGGGCAATCATATAACAGTAAGGCACTATAACAATTCACATTCAATTTCAAACAAAAGTCATAAGATGCAAAATGTCGTGATGAAATGCAATGACATGCTCTTCGCTCACACAACCATCGCCAAGCCCCAAGGCTTGCAACGACCCCTTACTCTAGGGCGTCCTCGACGCATGGTACGGCTCTACCCAGCACACAGCACAGGGTCATCAAGCACGTACAAATCCCCGTACACAGCCCAGGGGCGTCATCTCAATTCAGTGCACTGAAGAGAAAATACTCCACATATCTCATCATATATCAATCGGCACCATGTGCCAATGCATGCTCGGCCATGAATCACAGGATTCTCACTATCAATTCTGCAATTGATATAACAATGCCAGGCCATCAGACAAGCATGCCACTTCACAGGTACATGTTTATGAGATATGATATCATAAAAATCAATCAAGCAAAGCATCACAGTTAGAACTCAATGACTAAGAAATAGTCAAAACTACACTTCATGGCCGAAACAATTGTTGCATTAAAACCGAACATACTTCTTTTCTCGAAACCACAGATCAGTCCATCCCTTGTTCAATACGACTTGTCGTTCAAAGGCCCTTTTTATATAGACTTGACATGTCATTAGACTACGTAGGGTAATACAATGTGTCTCAGTCCAATTTTAGTTTTTGCCATAAACAGAATGAGGAACGGCTTAATCCTAAACTGAAAACCACCAAAACTCCAAGCTATGTATCGAGCCTTACTTCTACGAACCGACCGATCCTCACCACAAGCACTACTTCACGCATCTTTCTTTCAATATCACGCTAGATAAGCTATAAGGTAATCGTAATTTACTTCATTTACACAATTGACAAAGGCGCAACAGAAATCACCGAATTCTGTTTCGGTCCTAAGCTTGCAATTCACCAAGATTTCTTAAATTTCCGTAGGTGTCCCCACGACCTTGATGTCCCTATACCATCATCATGTTCCATCTTCTAAATCAAGCAGAGTGATTCACTACAACCTCAATCGACATGCTAAACAGAAGTAAACAAATCTGCATTGAACCGAGCATGGATCGTCGCACGGCAGGTAATTCGGTTCTAACCTTCCTCTAACAGGCCATCCATTGCAATTTCCCAAATATCCTACTTTAGTTCTTCACTAAGCACTGCCGATTTACCACATAGCTCGATTCCTTCGTCATTAACAACTAAGAATAAAATAAAATCTGCATTGTCTTCATCTACCTCACCGAGCAGAAAACGGCACGAACAATCCCCACATCGAGCTTCCTAGGATCACAATACTACACTACACAACTATCCTACGGAAGAATTGAAGGAATCCTTGCCTTAGGTGTTCGCACTTGCTCGAGCTCGATGCTCCTTCTTCTTTGGTTCCTCGACGACGAGCCGGCTTCTTCTTCCTCTTCGTGCTCCTCGGCCGCTCGCTCACCTTCGCGAGCTCTCGGTCTCCCTCACGAGCTCTCTCTTTCTCTCTCACCCTCTCTCGAGCTCGCTCTCTCCCTCACTACTAGCTCTCGGCCGAAGATAGGGGAAAAGGGAGAAGGAAGGTGAAAGGCCTTCTTTTGTTGCATGTCATAGGATAGTCTACTAGGGACACTTGTCACACATGCACCATTTCCTAGTCTTCAATTGCCACTTGGCAATACCCCCAATGGTCGCCAATCATCATCACAAAAGTTAACATGATGGAAGACCAATGAAACTCCTTGCCACTTCCCCATGACTCACGCCCAATGAGGGTTCATGGGAGGAAGAACCCTTGCGCCACTTGGCGCTACCCTCATTGCTCCAATAACCTAGATGAGATTTGATAGAACTCTTGGCCAATGGAAAAGCTTGCTTCCCACGCTAATCCCCATGCTTCCTTCGACCAATAGAGCTTCATGCAATGGGGAAGGAAATCATCACTCGCTCATCACTCTATGGCTGAACAAATGGCCTTTCTTGCATTTCCTATGCACGATTGTCCAATGGAAAATTTTGTACGCCACTAGCTATCCATCCCTTGCCGAATTCTTTTCATGTCTATCAAGCTTAGGAAAATTTTCGGACACAGGCTAGAGCACAATTTATCCTCGCGAATTCTTGCTAGTCATTTGTCCTCACACTACCTAATGCACGTCCATGCCACTCATGGCGGTAAAATCCTTAATTGTCGATCAATTTATCTATCAAGCTTAGAAATTTTTGAGTTTATGGTCCTAAATACAAAATCCTCAAAATTTACTGGCAATCGATCAATCCTATGTGTTGACACCTGATTTTTTTTTACCATTTATTATTGTGATTTTTATTCTTTAAAATTAATTAAAAATATCAAAAAAGGTCATAAAATCACAAAATCAACTTTGGAAGCCTTGGTTTAACCTTAGGAACCAATTTTGAACAAAAAATATTTTTCGGTATTTTTAATATTTTTCGAGTTTATTTAATTATAAAAATACCCAAAAAATCAGAAAAATACCATTCGTGGTCAGAAAAATACCCAAAAATATTCGATAATTTTGTTTTAATTTCCTCTTCAAGTGTGTCACTTTAAATCTCAAAAATTCGGCTCGGGTCACTATGTTCCTTCACAAACATAAACCCGAACCGAGCCTAAAAAAAAATCATTTTCGAGTATTTTAGTTTTCAATTCTCACTTTTTATAAGCTATGACATTGGATTCTAAAGTCTTAAAGTGCAATTAGGTCAATTTGCCCTCCAATTTAATCAATTTTTACCAAAAAGGCTTAATTGCACATTTTTCTTTCAATTAGTCCCCGGTTTCACGGATGTATACGTATGCTCTACGTATTTATACATCATACGTATTTATACGTTATGCATATTTGTATTGTTTGGTAACCTCTTTAACTCTTGTAATAATAATAATGGTTATTATTTTTAACACCTTTGTTAGTGCCTTTTTTTTAGCATTTTTGTATTGTGAGTGCTATTTTTAAATAGCATTTTTTGTATTATAAATTGTGAGTGCTATTGTTAGTGCTATTTTTAAATGACATTTATTTATCATAAATTGTGAGTGCTATTGTTAGTGCTATTTTTAAATGGCATTTATTTATCATAAATTGTGAGTGCTATTATTAGATAGAATTTATAATTGTTAGTGCTATTTTTAAATAGAATTTTTGTATTATAAATTGTGAGTGCTATTGTTAGTGCTATTTTTAAATAGCATTTTTGTATTATAAATTGTGAGTGCTATTGTTAGTGCTATTTTTAAATGTCATTTATTTGTGAGTGCTATTATTAGATAGAATTTATAATTGTTAGTGCTATTTTTAAATAGAATTTTTGTATTATAAATTGTGAGTGCTATTGTTAGTGCTATTTTTAAATAGCATTTTTGTATTATAAATTGTGAGTGCTATTGTTAGTGCTATTTTTAAATGTCATTTATTTGTGAGTGCTATTTTTAGATAGAATTTATAATTGTTAGTGCTATTTTTAAATACAATTTATTGGAAGGTATTTTTGGCTATAAAAGGATGGCAAGAGTTTTGAGGTTGAAGGAGAGACATTTTGTAGAGTGTGCAAATTTTTGAGAGCTTAGAGAGAAGAACACAAACACTCTCTATATTCTCATAATCTTGAGCGAGCAAAATATACTAAGTTCGGAATATTGATTCCGCATATTGCTAGCACAATTGTTGTGGAGTTATTAGTCGTCTCCCCGTTCGTCAATTGGTGGTGCGTCCGAACTAGATGCCTAACACTTGTGGAGGCTGAGATCGAAGAACATCGAACCGACACCTCCGTTCAAGCACGCTACGAGAGGTAATCTATTTACTCCCTTTGAGACTTTGTGATTTTTTTCGATTGAAATGCACGAAGTACGCCTCTGGAGATACATGTGTGGGTTGTTATTTATTTCCGCTACGTGTTACGTGGATCCCAACAGTGGTATCAGAGCCAATCCTTAGGTGTTTTCGTGCATTTAATTGATTTTTTGCAATTTTTGCAATACTATGGCCAATATGTATTAACGAATTGTTCGTCTTACATGGCTAATGGAGATTGATTATTTTATATGATAAATTAATCAACGTAGCAAAAATTGAGACTAAATCAATTTTGAATCGAAAATTTATGGCTATCTTATTTTACGTAAAAATTCTGAATATGATTCAACGTAGAATTTTTATTGTGCCTTCCTAAGTTTTAAATTGTGAATTTATTACTTACGTGAAAGGGTGGTGATCATGGAAAAATCCCTAATCAATGTGATTGATGTATATATGAATGTATGATGATTATTTATATATTTGGGATTGTAATTATTAAATGGAGGCTGCGTACTCCTTTTATTTTTCATGTAATCTTTATTTTTAGCATAGTCAATTGTTGATGTAAATGCTACGAGGATTACGTGGAGGAGCCTTTTAAGTCGGCGAGTTCTTTGGGGCCCAATTCTTGAAGAGTTCAAGAAACCAAGAAGAAGCGAAGAGCGGCTCTCCGTTATTAAAATATTAAAATGATTATATGTGGTCTCATTGGCTCGAGACCCATTAAATCATAATTCCATGATCACCACGTAGGATAGATATTTATGTGATTGACATCTATTTATTTATTATGATTACGTGAGCATGTTAAACTGGTTAATGTGCAAAGTCAGACTTACCTCACCCAAAATTGTGCCTGCATGAAATCCTAGTTAGGAAAATCACTCGCATTAGGTACCGAAAGGGCGTTGGTAACGACACCAGCGTAACCAAGTCCCCGAACCCAAAATCTCTGGTTCCGTAGAACTGATCGATCTCTCCCAATCGATCGGTAAGGTTTCCGGTCTACCCTCCAAGAAAGACCGGTGGCGACTCCAAATGCATGCACAATTTGCACATGCCACCACGACCACACTGAAGGTCGAAAGCGATCGACTCTTATCGTCGAAGAATACTCCCGCCGCGATTTGGTATGGGCCTGGGAGGGCTCGCGCCGATCCAAGACCCGTGATCGGTAATCCATTAGCCGCGTCCGCTTCCGGACGGGTCGCGACAGCTGGCGACTCCGCTGGGGACTTGTTCTAGAAACTATGGTTCTAGACCTCAAGTGGACTTAGGCCGTAATAAAAATTGAGTGATTTTTCTAACCCTACAGGCGCTCTTGAAGGTGAGGTAAGTCCGCTCACGATAGGTGTTATATGTTTTTGCAGATTGGAGTAATAAGGGGTGTAGTCTGTGATTAACTTTATTTTACGCAGGTGTGGCGTAGGAATGTATGTTGTGTGGATGATTTGAAGTGCTGATTGATAAATTGTTGTGCATGACTTGCATTGTGATGATCACGACACATGGACACACACAACCGCGCCTAAAACCCCAGGCGCCGCCTTTAGGAACACAATAGAAGGAATTGAAAATGGAATCTCCGTGAGGAAAAACACGGGGTAATCCACTTCTCAATTCCGCTCGCTTCGAACTATGGATTGAGTCCCAATGCAACGATAGTTGTGCAATGGAATCGGCTCTTTCTAGAACTCGAGGTGGGAACCTTAACCTTAGGTGCCAAACCCTCTGATTTTTAGAAGTTCACCATCACTTGTCTCATGCGCATGTCTTTGGGCGGTTGGTACACCTAAAATCGCACATAAGTCGACGAGTTGGGTTGGTAAGACTCTCTATCCCTCAAAACTATTACAGTTCATATAAATATAGGCATTTCATTCATTGCATTCTGGTGATTAGATTAAATGCCATTTCAAGGATAGATGCATGTGTTTTTCCCAAACGTCCTTGATAGAAGACGAGGAGGATGATATCCCATGGCGAACACCGAGTGAGCAACAAAGGAGCCTACTATGAACATTATTGAGATATCGTCCAATGAAGATGACGAGTTGGGGCAAGTGATCCGGAAGTCACAGATCGAACTTGGGGCATCCTTAAACGTTAGGATCACATTCCTTGGTTTCATTTTCCATTACTAGTCCTCTTGTATAGGGTTTATTTTTATCGAGGCTTTCTCTATCTCACCCCTTAGAGTGATTGTATTAGGGATCTATTGGTGTATACATTCATATGGAACTCGGTTGTATTTCTTTTGACGGGTCATGGGAATGTGATAGTGGCATTTTCTCTAATCATCCGAATACTCCCAAGTCAAGTTTATAATTCCTTTAGAGGAAACTAAAGTTGAAAATCTTACACGACCTTTTTGGTCGTACAGGGTAATCCAACCCCAATTTCGCTAGAAGGAATTATACACTTGAATTGGTCCATGCATGTCATACGTCACTAAGTAATCCACGATAATTGATCAAGAGTATTGACGTTATTTCGAATTTAATGACGAGATAGATGTCCAAATTGCTCTCGTTCTTAACAAAACGGCCTTGATTTGGATGCCGTATCTTCAATTAAATTTAAAAACACGTCGTTATGCCTTGCATTTTTGACTAATTCGCTCTTCTGAATATTGGTCAAAAGCAATTATCGTGAATTACATTCCTTTCAATAGTATGCTTTCTTTCGAGGAATATTGATAAAAACTTTTCGCACAAGATTAAAACCCTTGTAAAAGTTCTTGTCATTATTAACTACGAGCAAGCATAAGATTGAAAGGGGTCTATGCTTTCTTTTTCAGATTATTCCTTTTGACTCGGTCTTTTCATTTGCAGGTGAAAAACAAGTAGCATAAAGAAATCTTTTCTTGGATAAGTCTGAGGCTATTCTTTCATCTGACCATGAGTGAGTTAGAAAATCAGAACACATCTACTCGACTTATTATGGATCGGCTCATCCAAGTCTAAGATGTCCGGATGCTCGAAGAAATGGATCATATAAAAGCTAAAACAAACACAGGGGCTTTCATTCATTCTTGCCCAAACCAGATCATACAATTCATTGGGGTGGAAAAGTAAAGCAGAAGTGAGCCCTAATCAACGACACAAAGGAGCCCAGCTGGCCCTCCAGGTTATGGATGCTTTGTTTATACGCACCACTCCGCGTATCATGGTCCGCAAGCCTGAGGTGGAGGCGTTTGCGTTCATCATTGACTGCAACAACCTGAGTCTCGTGATCTTCGGCGACTGCTTCCAAGTCCCGAACAAGTCCATTCTCACGAGTTATATCCTCGTTTATGCCGTTGAGCCTTTCTTCCAGCCACTCGCTCCGATTCCTTAGCAGGGCATTACGTCGATCGCGCTCATAGGTAGCCAGAGATAGAGCTAAGTCCTCCACCAGATTCCTCCTCTCGCGTAGCAATGTCGAAACCCGCTCTTTGGCGAACTCAACAGCCTTTTTGTGACTATCGGCCAGGTAGTCAGCCAACGCTAGGCGGTCGGACTGATCCTCATAACGGGCTCGCAAGACACGAGCCACGGTAACTCCCCGATGAGCAGCGCGGTAGACCTCCAAGGAGTTCGTAAAGAGCGTTGGAAAAATATTGTATTCCCTCCCCAACGCGGTACCCTCGAGGGAGGTGATGTCCAGGTCCCCGAACATGACTCTGATCTCATCCTCGGTTTCGGGATGATCGGCTATGTGAGCGTAGCCTCGACCCAAGAGGTTATAGAACTCTTTCCATCGAGTCAAAGTTTCGGCTGAGAAAGTGTGAACTTGGGAAGAAGCCATTTTCGACGGAGATGTGTGTAGTGGAGCGATTAGAGGATGGAAGCAAATTATATGAGAGCGTTAATCTCCCAAACACCAACTCCGCATTTTATAGCGTCTCGAGAGTGGAGAAAAGTTGCAGCAATAATGCTTGTGGAGCCGGGTTAATTAATGTAAAGCGAGGGCTGCTCCTCCCGTGAATCATCAGACATGTCCTGATCCGCAATTTCAGGCCTGACAAATTCGGTCTCGCCATTATTAAAGCTGGGAGGGAGGCGAGCGCAACTATCGAAGAAGCCGCGAAAGGATTGTGTTGTTCCATCACGCATGAAGCTGTGCGGCGAGTGAACAGCTCTGCCACTTAAAAAGAGAAGACAATGCTGAACAGGCATGACTATTGAGGAAAAGTGAAAGGCGAGCGCAACTATCGAAGAAACCGCGAAAGGATTGTGTTGTTCCATCACGCATGAAGCTGGGCGGCGAATGAACAGCTCTGCCACTTAAAAAGAGAAGACAGTGCTGAACATGCATGACTATTGAGGAAAAGTGAAAGGCGAGCGCAACTATCGAAGAAGCCGCGAAAGGATTGTGTTGTTCCATCACGCATAAAGCTGGGCGGCGAGTGAACAGCTCTGCCACTTAAAAAGAGAAGACAGTGCTGAACAGGCATGACTATCGAGGAAAAGTGAAAGGCGAGCGCTACTATCGAAGAAGCCGCGGAAGGATTTGGTTACCCCTTCGTGTCGGAAAGCTGAGCAGGAGGTAAACAGTTCCGTCGTTTCAAAAACAGAACGCTGAACAGACCTAGCTTTCGAGGAAAATGAGGCAACAAATCGAAAGAGCGAGTATACAAAAGAGAACAGAGAACCCCGAGTGACGAGTTCGTTGAAAGACCTCAAATTCTCTAGAATCAGATTCGACATCGAAGCCATGGAACTCAACATCGCCGGTGACGAACATCAAGATCGCAGTGGTGACGACGGCAGTGGCCACGACGCTCAACCCCGGAAAAGAAAAAGTCGCCAGCGCTACGCTCGGAAAGAAATCCAGGAGCTTGAAGCTTTCTTCGATGAATGCCCTTGCCCAAACGAGGAACAAAAGATTGAATTGGGCCAGAAGCTGGGAATGAATCCTATGAGAATCCATTTTTGGTTTCAGAATAGACGTTTCAGACTAGGTGTCCAACACAGGCGTAAGGAGATCACGGCCCTAAAAGAGCAGAACCAAAACCTTCAAATGGAAAACATGTGGTATGAGAAAATTCTCAGTACTATTACCTGCCCTGACTGCGGTGGCCCTACCACCCTCAGTAAATTGTTCCCCAGTAAGCCTTCTACGAAGATGGAAGGTGCTCATTTATCCCCCTGCTCCCTTGAGCCATCTCCGGTACAATCAGATCCTGCTAATGGCGCGCATGAGCAGATCGATCCTACAGAAATTATACCAGTGTCTTCGGAGGAAGAAGATACGTGTCGTTATGATCGGAGTCACCTCATCGAAGCCCATGAATCTCCTCCACAACAGCTTCCGGTAAGATCAGATACGGTTCAAGAGGAGTTAGAGGTTAGTCGGCAGGCTATCTACGCCACTCTGGACGACGAGAAGAAGAAATTCACTTGGCCCCCGGAGCTTCATCTCAAGTTCTTGGACGCAGTTCGACAGATAGGACTCGACTTCATAGGTCCGACAAGCATACTTAGGGTCATGAACGTACCGGGACTTACCAAGCAATTAGTCGCGAATCACCTTGGTTGCTACAGAAGGGCGTTAGGACAGCGTTATGCAGAACTGAATCCGAGCAATAGACTCGGCTGCGAACCCAGCACCCTTATGACAAATGAGGCCCGGTCGAATCTGGACGACTATTGGGGATTTGATCAGGATATCCTCGCGAGTCATTTCAATATTCCTCAAGAACACGCATCACAAGTGCAACGAGTAATCACTCCTCCGTCCGAGCAGCAGCTAGTCAGTGTTCATCCTGTCGCAGATCAGCCCACCACGCCCAGTGCTCAAGGGTTTGCCCAATTAGAGCATATGGCTTCAGATGATCTAATGGGAGAAAGCTTGGAGCACTCTTATTTCCCTAATCCCCAAGTGGGAGATGCTTGTGGTAGTCAATCGATCAAATCTCCTCTTATAATCCCAGACAAAGATGGAGGTTCCAGTTCGAAGAACCCGTCGGGCGATGCAGCTCAACCTACACATCAATCGTTCGAGGGGTCGGGTGATTTCTTCGATGAAGGACTTGATACCTGGTTCGATCAGTTGGAAGCTATTAAAGGTTGGCAACCATGATCTGCACTTGGTAATGGCACACCTAAGCTGAGGCCAGACTGGTTAGTCATTGGACATGCCCCAAGAAAGAAGGGGATGTACGCGAGAAGGATGTATCTCCTATTGTAAAGTTCTCATCGGTGCATGCGTTTGTTTCTTCAATAGCTAGAGTTGATTCTGCATAATGTTTTTCGCAAACGTCATCTTGTGTGTATACGGTAATTCCTTGTTATTAAGTTCAAGGTAAAATCAGCCCCGACGCGTGAAGGCAGAATTGATAGCATGAGTTACTAGCAGAATGTGATCGAGCTCGAAAGTGAAAGATTACTAGCGGCCCCAAACGCAATGACCGCAAAATCAGGGGCAATCTTTAAGTTTCGAGCAACTACAAATCTATTTCTCACGAGGCATTCAGGTCAATCAAATATAAAGCGTCGGGCTGTGAGAATGATGCGTAGTCAATCTGTTGACACAGGCGAAAAAGGAGTCGCGTAGATCCGAAAGCAAAAACCTTTCTTGGCTAGTCAACAATGCAGAATGAAAGAGCATATATAAACAAACTCGCATTTATTTCATTCAGCAGGAAAGTTTACAAGTGGATCACTGAGGGGGAGCAGTAAACCCAAAATGAGTTCTGACAAGCATCACAAAAAAGCTTAACTGACTCTCCATGCTATCCATGCCTTGCTTACAACCCACACTCCGGGAATCGAGGTCTACAAGCTTGAAGAAAAGGAGACGACATTTCTCCTTAAGTTCGTTCACCTTGGTGTCATAGTACTCGAACTCAAGCTCTAAGTCATGAGCCAACACCCTCCCGCGAGCTATGTCCATGCTCAGGTCTTCAAGCCTTTCCTCCAACCAGGCACACTGGAACCTCAGCACGAAGTTGTGCTGGTCTTGTTCAAAGGCGGTGTCAAAGAGAGCCAGACGCTCCACCAAGTTGTCCCTCTCACGGACCAGCATCGAAACCTGGGCGTGGGCGTATTCAACAGCCCTTTTATGGTTATCGGCCGTCAGCATGGCCAACATCAGGGACTCAGTTCGGTCCTGATAACGGGCTCGCACGATACCAGCCAAAGTGACCTCCCGGCTAGCAACTTCGTAAGCCTGCATGAAATTGTTAAAGAGAGTTGGGAAGATCACAAACTCCCTTTGCAGTTTCGTACCTTCAATACACGCAGTATCCAGGGCCGGAATCAGAGTACGAACTTCAACCTCAGCTTCAGGATGATTGTTTATGTAGCCATAACCCCTACCCAAGAGGTGGTAAAATCTCTCCCATTGGGTCGAAGCTTCAGGTAAGGCAACAGGCATAGAGGAGGAATCCATATGCGATGGAATGACGGAGAAGAGAGTGAGAATGTGAAGAGTGTTTGAGAGGCTGAGTCTGATAAGGCTAAAGTGTTAATCTTCTTGACATCAATCTATCACCTTATAAATGCTCGAGTACAGGGAGAAGTGGTAATAATATTTTATGTGCAGTAGAGCCAAGCGGGTTTCGTTAATGCATCCCCGATGAGTCACGAATCCACCACCGTCCTGTGATCTCGGGTTTTACGAAACATAATGGCGCCGAAAGGTGGGCAGGCTTGTTACTCTAGAGACTGGGCCAGGGGGACAAGCGTAGTGCTCGACAAAGCGAAATCAACGCAAGAGATCTTCAGGCTCCGTTCACGTAGAAAAGAGCAAAAAAGGACAAAGTGGGAATTACGAAGCCTTGAGAAAAACGCTCGTCAAGTAGCCATCACAAAAGGACGAAGTGGGAATCTCGAAACATTGAGAAGAGCGCTCGTCGGGTAGCCATCACCTTTGATCGAAGAACGGTGATCCGGCTCCTTTAACCTCTCAGAATTTGCAGAGAAAGTGAAGATCCAAGGAGGAACAAAGAAAGCTGAGTTAACGGAAAATCAAACAGTGATATCCCGGTCAAAATGTTCAAGGGATTCTGTCATTTACTGGAAGCGCCAGACTTGGAGGTCTCCGAGCTTGAGCTGCTGGAAGAGTTTGAAGATCTCAGGACCGAACCTGACACGAGGGCCATGGAGACCGATCCTTCTAATGATGAAACCCGCGGCTTGGTTAACGAGAACAGTACCCGCGACGGTTATCAGCGTCAGAAAGGGGAATATCTCAAACGCAACACTTCAGGTCAAGTCCATAAACTCGAATTGTTTTTCAGGGAATACCCCTATCCGGACATGGAACAGAAAATCAAAATGGGCCAGGAGATAGGGTGGGAGCCTCGGAAGGTCAAGTGCTGGTTTGAAAACAAACGAACCCGGCTGAAGCAGCAACGCGATCGGCACGAGTTAGCGGTTGTAAGGGAGGAAAATGAAAAGCTTCGAATAAAAAACACTCAGTACAAAAAAGCTCTAAGCATCGCTATTTGCCTGGAGTGCGGTAACCCTGTTCCCACGGACGGAGTATTCACTGAAGAGCCAGATCTGGGGGTTTATAATGCTCATTTGTTGCAATGCCCTTCGCAACATCTTTCGGAACAGGCGGGTACCGCCGAGGATCTACAAGAGGAAACTAGTGCTATAAGGTCAAAGTCGACGCCCATTGTGGAAGGGAACATGCGTCATGACAAGTCGGGTCCGCTCGATGATGAACTCACCATCATGACCAGCCGATCTGAGACCACTAAATCCCCTCCAGAGCAACCTCCAACACGACCAGATTCCGAGAAGAGTAACCGCCAAGTTGCTGACACCACTTCGGCTAGCAAGAAAATAAGATTTCGTTGGACCCCGGAGTTTCATAGCAAATTTGTTGATGCAGTTCAACAGTTGGGGATCAGTTTTGCTTGCCCATTACGCATACTCGAAATCATGAACGTGCCGGGACTGACTAAAAATATGGTCAAGAATCACCTTTGGCGCTACAAGAAACTACTGAGAGATGGACGAGCGTCGCTAGACCAAGATAGAGGCGGTTCAACACGACCAGATTCCACGAAGAGTAGCCGCCGAGTTGCCAACCCTACTTCGGCTAGCAAGAAAACAAGGTTTTATTGGACCTCGGAGCTTCATAGCAAATTTGTTGATGCAGTTCAACAGTTAGGGATCAGTTTGGCTCGCCCATCGCGCATACTCAAGATCATGAACATGCCGGAATTGGATAGAAATAAAGTCAGGAACCACCTTTGGTGCTACAAAAGACTACTGAGAGATGGACGAGTGGCGCTAGACCAAGAGAGAGGCAGTTCAAGTTTAAACGATGAGCATGGCTGTGATCGCAATCCTCATGAAGCAGGAAGCATCCAATCACCTCTTAACACCGATGGGACTGACAATTACACGGTCGATTGTTCAGGCATCAATCAGAGTACTCCCATGGGTTATCCCAGTACTCCTCAGGAGTATGTACCGCAATTTCAGCAAATCGGGACTCCCCAGTCTGAGCACCGACTGGCCGTTAATACTAGTCCTACAGCGGATCTAACACTGGCAGGAGATGCACATACAATCTTGCGAGACGATTACGGAGATTCCGGCTCGAAGAATCAGGTGGTCCATGACGAAAATGGCAAAAAGATTCCTTCTCCAGTAGTCGACAATACTCAACCTGAGTGTCAGTCGCTCGATGGTTCAGACGATCTCCTTGAAAACATCTATTCTTGGTTCGATCGGCTGAATTCCCCCCTGAGTTACCCTGGTACTCCCCAAGAGTATGTACAACAATTTCAGCAGGTATGGACTCCCCAATTTGAGCACCAACCGATCGTTAGTGTTATTCCTACGGCGAATCCAGCATCGGGTACAAACCTACTGGACAACGATGAAAATACCAACTCGAGAAGTGAGGTTGTTCATGTCGAAAGTAGTGTAAGGAACCCATCGCCAACGGTTGAGGATGCCCGACTTGGGCGTCAATGGCTTGAAATTTCAAGCGAGTCCCTCAGTGAGCAACTCGGCGTGTGGATCACGCATAAACCGAGAAACCAGGTTGTTCATGCCGAAAATGGGAGAAGTCCGTCACCAGCAATTAAGGATGCTCAACTTGGACGACTCGAGCGGTCGGACGATCTCCTGAATGAGCAACTCAGCCTATGGGTCAAGCATTTTGGAACAAGTGCATCTTCGCAGTCGTGACCGGTACCGGCGACCGGACATCTGGTTCGAAGCTCGTGTGCTAAATCATTAGAAGGCTCAGGAGAGTGAGAGGTGAATACATCGAATGAATGTGTTACGGATTTCGTTGTAAAGTTCCCGCGGGAACATTGTAATTAACGCTGAAAACTAACCGCTCTGAGTGTCAACATTACCCTTTGAACGTCTTCGAGCCAAGGGCCATGGATTAATCACTTAATCCGTGGAGCAAATTCCATGAACGATGACTATCACCCGCGGAGCATAATGGGATCTACCCCCATTCAGCACGAAATACGTTTGGTCACGAAGCCTCCCATTTGGTAAAACGATGTATCGTTCCTAAACGATCTTCAACCGAATACCAAAGTAATGTCTCATTTCTTTCCCTTCTCAGGTGTTAAACGTGGATAAATCACCCAAGGAGCCATCTGTTCAAATAACAAAACAGACGTTGCCCAACCGGAGGCAGCTGAACCATTGATATTGCAAATATTCCAAGCATGGATAAGCGGATTTGATAGACGTGGTTCATATCAATACGCGACGTCAGAACGGGATGAGAACCAAGAGTAAAGTTGTATTGTCCCAATTTGTCTTCAATTTGGGAATATGAGTTAACACTTGCTATTTATCCTTGATAGGGACTCACCATCAAGGAGGACAAATTTTGACAACCTGTGTGCACTCGCAGGGGCACACGACCGAGGGTAAGATGTATCGTTCTAATTTTTTGAAAAATTCATGAACGAACAATAACATGTTTCTTCCGCATTTTCAGGGATCTCCAGCCGCGGGGGACAGGTAAGTATCCCTTTCCCCAATCCGTTGAAAATGTTGAATAAAAAATAGAGAAGAAAAGAAAAGCTTTTAGAATCTGATGTCTAGAAAAGACATAGGATTCTAACTTCATTGGCATTCATGTTTTGAAACATGAGGTTATCTAAACATGCATTGGGCATCATAAAATCCCATTGACGGGTAAAATTTTTGGAGAAAACGAAAGAGATTTTTCCAATCAAAAGTTGTTCAAAACTTTCAAAAGGACGTTTTCTCAAAAGACGAGAGGCAAAGCCTAGTCCAAACACGTCCTATACACACTGAAGAGAGAAATGGAGCGGATAAGACAGCAGAATCTGGACCTACGGAAGTAGGGACCATTCGCAGCGATTACATGGGTTGGGACGACGGAGGCATTCGTTTCATATCCCCCAAACACTACAGGTGACCGTTGATAACCCCTTTGAACGGCGGTTTTCATTCTTAACCCTGTCAAGAACCACCCCACATCGGGGCAAAATGGAGGTGAGTCCAGCAGCATCAGGAGAAAATGGTTAGAAATTTTCTTGCTCGGACTAACATTAATCTTTGTGTGTTGTTTATATGGTAATCCAAGTGCCATAGGATGATGAGAAGCATTCATTTCTCTATCCCACACACCGAATCCTTTGCATAGCCAAGTTGAGCCTGCAGAATCATTTCATAAACCCGTTGGTGATCATTGCACATTCCAAGACGGATGCAGCATCACTTCAGAAACGAAGAAGTTCAAGACTTAGGGTTTGCAAAAGAATTCCTAAGTTAATGTTTAACCTTGTTAGACCTTTGATCATAGGTCTAACGCGATCCTATGAAGATGAGAAAAAGTGGGATTTCAAAAATGAATGAGAAAAATCCACGGCATCGAGAAAAAGCAAAGTGCCTGGTAAAAGCAAGGCCGATGCTCATGAAAGCTGTTTGCTTGATCCCCAGTGAAAAAAAAAAAAAAAATTCTTAAAGGAGTCAAATAAAAAAAGCTGCTCCCCAAATGCTGCCAAGCACAGAACAAAGACATGGAGAGAGTCGGTCTCTGAATGCAACAAGGGACGCTCTCTAAAGAGCTGGTGCACACCTCAAAATCGGTTGTACACCTCAAAAACTAAAGATGCAGAAAGGAAAAGACAGGAGGTAAATCAGCAATGATCACCAATGTCAAACTCGTCATGAATTCTGGGCCAAAAACAAGCCTTTTTCGGTCCTCAATCCTACCAACATCATAACCCTGAAACAGTCTTCTCTGACTAAGACACTTGGGTTAACATACAGCTCAGCTCGAAGAAGTACGAGCAAGACTATTTCTTTCTCATTTTGCAGGGTTCTTGACTTGTAAACCCGGAGCAGATGGTGAAAACTTTCATTCAATGACCTTGACTCAAAAGTGAGTCCCCCTTGAAGACCAATATCCAAGCCCAACATTACGGTCCCGTGGAAGACCTCCCGACCGATCAAAATGTATGCGCTGCGAATGAGCCTAAAACCTAGGCACGGGTTAGTAGGGAATCGAGTGTATCCCCTATAAAAAAACACGATCGCAAAACAGGTGAGAAGACCTCATTGTCGAGAAATATTCCAATTGATGTTTTGAACAAACTCTTTTTGGAATTTTCAAACTGTTGATCCAGATTTTCCGTGCAAGGGATTTGTGATCACATTTGCATGTTGCAATGCTTTGGATAACCCCCAGCATCAAAATGCACATTTCATGATTAAAACTTAAATCATACGGTTTTGTCAAAATGGACAGCCGTGGTCTTCCCAAAGATTACTAACGTTTTCTTGGTGGAGAAAAATCTTTCAGGCTCAAACTTATGCAGGATACTTGGAGAACCCAACTCCCAGAATGTCGCCTCAACAGACTCAAGTGAAGTTTTGTCAAAATAAAATCTTTCACTGCTTCAAAAAACTGAATTCCCGACAAACTTCGGGGTCTCAAAAAAAGGGGAAGAAAAATCCTTTTAAAAGAAAAAGTCCTATCAGACGTGGAGAACCCTCGTCCCAGGACCCATTTTCAAAATATCAAACAGTCTCATCGGACGTGGAGAACCCTCGTCATGAGACCCCTTTTCAACACAAGGTAGATACCGCCTGAAGGGTCAACACATGGTAGATACCGCCTGAAGGGTCAACACAAGGTAGAAACCGCCTGAAGGGTCAAATCAAAGGTAGAAACCGCCTGAAGGGTCAACTCAAGGTAGAAACCGCCTGAAGGGTCAAACCAAGGTAGAAACCGCCTGAAGGGTCAACCAAAGGTAGAAACCGCCTGAAGGGTCAACTCAAGGTAGATACCGCCTGAAGGGTCAAACCAAAGGTAGATACCGCCTGAAGGGTCAACTCAAGGTAGAAGCCCCCTGAAGGGTCAACTCATGGTAGAAACCGCCATAAGGGTCAACACGAGGTAGATACCGCCTCAAAGATCAACATAAAGGTCCGATCCACCATACGGATTAAAATCTCTGGCAAATCCCAAAGCATGGGGATGCGCCTTCCTTAGGTTCCTACCAGTTAGGAATCCCATGATGGTATGACCTACCATACAGGTCAGAGCTTAATTTCCCTAGGATATTCTGAACGAGTCCTAGGTATCTTCTTGAAAGTCGTCGCAACCGGCAGCATCAGACAGGTGAGCTTCAGGTAAGTCTCTCTCACTTCGGCCCATGTTCAAATTGTTAGAGCAAACCGGAGATTGATTTGAGCTTTTATCAATAGGCTTAAGGATCCGATGTCATAACATTTCTTCTCTTATTTTCCCAGTTGAGTCGGTTAGGAATCAGGTGCCACCTTATCTTTGAGAGAAACCTCTAACGAGATTCCTTTCAAAGAGGGGCAGCTGTTGACACCTGATTTTTTTTTACCATTTATTATTGTGATTTTTATTCTTTAAAATTAATTAAAAATATCAAAAAAGGTCATAAAATCACAAAATCAACTTTGGAAGCCTTGGTTTAACCTTAGGAACCAATTTTGAACAAAAAATATTTTTCGGTATTTTTAATATTTTTCGAGTTTATTTAATTATAAAAATACCCAAAAAATCAGAAAAATACCATTCGTGGTCAGAAAAATACCCAAAAATATTCGATAATTTTGTTTTAATTTCCTCTTCAAGTGTGTCACTTTAAATCTCAAAAATTCGGCTCGGGTCACTATGTTCCTTCACAAACATAAACCCGAACCGAGCCTAAAAAAAAATCATTTTCGAGTATTTTAGTTTTTAATTCTCACTTTTTATAAGCTATGACATTGGATTCTAAAGTCTTAAAGTGCAATTAGGTCAATTTGCCCTCCAATTTAATCAATTTTTACCAAAAAGGCTTAATTGCACATTTTTCTTTCAATTAGTCCCCGGTTTCACGGATGTATACGTATGCTCTACGTATTTATACATCATACGTATTTATACGTTATGCATATTTGTATTGTTTGGTAACCTCTTTAACTCTTGTAATAATAATAATGGTTATTATTTTTAACACCTTTGTTAGTGCCTTTTTTTTAGCATTTTTGTATTGTGAGTGCTATTTTTAAATAGCATTTTTTGTATTATAAATTGTGAGTGCTATTGTTAGTGCTATTTTTAAATGACATTTATTTATCATAAATTGTGAGTGCTATTGTTAGTGCTATTTTTAAATGGCATTTATTTATCATAAATTGTGAGTGCTATTATTAGATAGAATTTATAATTGTTAGTGCTATTTTTAAATAGAATTTTTGTATTATAAATTGTGAGTGCTATTGTTAGTGCTATTTTTAAATAGCATTTTTGTATTATAAATTGTGAGTGCTATTGTTAGTGCTATTTTTAAATGTCATTTATTTGTGAGTGCTATTATTAGATATAATTTATAATTGTTAGTGCTATTTTTAAATAGAATTTTTGTATTATAAATTGTGAGTGCTATTGTTAGTGCTATTTTTAAATAGCATTTTTGTATTATAAATTGTGAGTGCTATTGTTAGTGCTATTTTTAAATGTCATTTATTTGTGAGTGCTATTTTTAGATAGAATTTATAATTGTTAGTGCTATTTTTAAATACAATTTATTGGAAGGTATTTTTGGCTATAAAAGGATGGCAAGAGTTTTGAGGTTGAAGGAGAGACATTTTGTAGAGTGTGCAAATTTTTGAGAGCTTAGAGAGAAGAACACAAACACTCTCTATATTCTCATAATCTTGAGCGAGCAAAATATACTAAGTTCGGAATATTGATTCCGCATATTGCTAGCACAATTGTTGTGGAGTTATTAGTCGTCTCCCCGTTCGTCAATTGGTGGTGCGTCCGAACTAGATGCCTAACACTTGTGGAGGCTGAGATCGAAGAACATCGAACCGACACCTCCGTTCAAGCACGCTACGAGAGGTAATCTATTTACTCCCTTTGAGACTTTGTGATTTTTTTCGATTGAAATGCACGAAGTACGCCTCTGGAGATACATGTGTGGGTTGTTATTTATTTCCGCTACGTGTTACGTGGATCCCAACAGTGGTATCAGAGCCAATCCTTAGGTGTTTTCGTGCATTTAATTGATTTTTTGCAATTTTTGCAATACTATGGCCAATATGTATTAACGAATTGTTCGTCTTACATGGCTAATGGAGATTGATTATTTTATATGATAAATTAATCAACGTAGCAAAAATTGAGACTAAATCAATTTTGAATCGAAAATTTATGGCTATCTTATTTTACGTAAAAATTCTGAATATGATTCAACGTAGAATTTTTATTGTGCCTTCCTAAGTTTTAAATTGTGAATTTATTACTTACGTGAAAGGGTGGTGATCATGGAAAAATCCCTAATCAATGTGATTGATGTATATATGAATGTATGATGATTATTTATATATTTGGGATTGTAATTATTAAATGGAGGCTGCGTACTCCTTTTATTTTTCATGTAATCTTTATTTTTAGCATAGTCAATTGTTGATGTAAATGCTACGAGGATTACGTGGAGGAGCCTTTTAAGTCGGCGAGTTCTTTGGGGCCCAATTCTTGAAGAGTTCAAGAAACCAAGAAGAAGCGAAGAGCGGCTCTCCGTTATTAAAATATTAAAATGATTATATGTGGTCTCATTGGCTCGAGACCCATTAAATCATAATTCCATGATCACCACGTAGGATAGATATTTATGTGATTGACATCTATTTATTTATTATGATTACGTGAGCATGTTAAACTGGTTAATGTGCAAAGTCAGACTTACCTCACCCAAAATTGTGCCTGCATGAAATCCTAGTTAGGAAAATCACTCGCATTAGGTACCGAAAGGGCGTTGGTAACGACACCAGCGTAACCAAGTCCCCGAACCCAAAATCTCTGGTTCCGTAGAACTGATCGATCTCTCCCAATCGATCGGTAAGGTTTCCGGTCTACCCTCCAAGAAAGACCGGTGGCGACTCCAAATGCATGCACAATTTGCACATGCCACCACGACCACACTGAAGGTCGAAAGCGATCGACTCTTATCGTCGAAGAATACTCCCGCCGCGATTTGGTATGGGCCTGGGAGGGCTCGCGCCGATCCAAGACCCGTGATCGGTAATCCATTAGCCGCGTCCGCTTCCGGACGGGTCGCGACACTATGGTCGTCGCTTCTTAAAATAAAATCTTCGATTATTGCTCCATTGTCCATCTTTTGATTTCCAATTCCTTGCGTCAAAAGTCAGCTTCAAAACCCATTTGATCAATCCTGGTCATTTAAAATCTAATAAATGGGGGATGCCACAGTTTGAGAACGTGAAAGTCTATGATATGGTCGAGAACCTGAAAAATCTGTTTCAGGAGCAGTCACATATTGAAAGGTACCAAACGATAAAGGTCTTAATTGAGTGCAAGCTAGCAAGTGAGAACTCAGTTAGCCCACATGTCATAAAGATGATAGGTCATATTGAAAACTTAAAGCGACTGGGCTCTCTCATTAGTCAAGAGTTAGCTACTGACATTATTCTTTAATCACTGCTTTATGATTATGACACATTTGTTATGAACTATAACATGCACAATCTGAATAAGACTTTGACTGAATTGCATGGGATGCTTAAAACTGCTGAGCATAATATCAAGAAGGACCCTACCCCTAATGTTCTCATGGTTCAAAAGGGGAAAGGCTTTAAAAAGCCAGGCATGGGCAAGGGCAAGCGCACTAAGCCTAAACCCAATTCCAAGATCAAAACAGGGCCGACTGCTGATATTGTCTGCTTCCATTGTGGTAACAAGGGACACTGGAAGAGGAATTGCAAGAAATATTTGGAAGATTTGAAGAAGAAGGGAAGTGAGACTTCCACTTTAAGTAATTATGTTATAGAAGTAAATGTTACTACTAGTTCCTTCATGGGTATTGGATACCAGTTGTGGTACTCACATTTTTATGAATGTGCAGGGACTGAAATGAAGTAGAACACTAGCAAAAGATGAAGTGGAACTACGCGTTGGAAATGGAGCAAGAGTTGCTGCATTAGCCGTATGAACATATGATGTAACTTTACCTTCTGGCATGATTTTAGAATTGAATAATTGTTACTATGTATATGCTATACGCAGGAATATTATTTCTGTTTCTTGTTTGGACAAGGAATGTTTCTAGTTTGATATAAAGAACAATAGTTGTTCATTTATCTTAATGGATTGTTTTATGGTGGCGCCCATATTGTGGATGGGATATATGTTCTAAATCTTGATGTGCCAATCTTTAATATAAATACAAAAAGGCTTAAATCTAATGATTTGAATCCGACCTATCTATGGCACTATCGTTTAGGCCACGTAAACGAAAAAAGACTTCACAAGCTCCATAGTGATGGGCTATTAAATTCATTTGATTTTGAATCATATGATACGTATGAATTTTGTTTAGTTGGCAAAATGACAAATGCTCCTTTTACTAATCAAAGTGAAAGGGCAAAAGAATTATTGGCTATTATACATACTGATGTGTGTGGACCACTAAGTGCTACAGCCAGAGGAAGTTATCAGTACTTCATTACATTTACTGATGATTTCAGTAGATATTGATATGTTTATTTGATGAAACATAAATCTGAGTCCTTTGAAAAGTTTAAGGAATTTCATAATGAAGTACAAAATCAACTTAATAAGAATGTCAAGGCTCTTCGATCTAATCGAAGAGGAGAATATCTAAGCCAAAAATTCAATGACCATCTCAAGGAGTGTGGAATTGTTTCACAGCTTACTCCCCCTGGAACACTACAATAGAATGGTGTCTTTGAGAGGAGAAATCGAACTTTGTTAGACATGGTTCGATCAATGATGAGTCATTTAGATATTCCGTTATCTTTTTGGGGATATGCACTCGAGACAGCTGCGTTCACACTAAATAGAAGTCCATCAAAAACTGTAGATAATAAACCATATGAGATGTGGACAGGAAAAGTTCCTAATATGTCTTTTCTAAAGATTTGGGGCTGCGAGGCTTACGTAAAACGTTTACTTTCTGATAAGCGTGGGCCCAAATCTAATAAATGCTTCTTTGTAGGATATCCTAAGGAAACAAAATGATATTACTTTTACAACCGATCAGAGAACAAAGTGTTTGTTGCTCGAAATTGTATCTTTTTGGAGAAATAGTTTCTTAATAAAGGAACCAGTGGGAGTAAGGTAAACCTCGAAGAAATTATTGTGCCACAAGAGAGTGTTCCAGTTTATGAGGAATCTCAATTAGATCTACGAAGAGTTATAGAGTCTACTCCAATGGTACCTATAGTTCGTAGGTCTGAAAGAACACATCGTGAGCCTATGGGATATGATTTTCATGTGACAGAACATCGCCTTCTATTGCTAATAGAAAATGACGAGCCTACGACCTATACAGAAGTCATGATGGGCCCAGACTCTGATAAATGGCTTGAGGCCATGAAATCCGAAATGGACTCAATTTATCAAGACAAAGTTTTGTCATGACCCATTTTTGAGACTAATGGATTGCCGATTGGGCCCCTACTCTGAAATGTGGATCGCGAGCTTTCTCGATGCGGGCCCTCCCAGGCCCATACTTAATCGTGACGGAAGTAAATTTTTACGGATTTTTCGACGATAAGAGTCGATCGCTTTCGACCTTGGTGTGATCGTGGTGGCATGTGCTATGTGTGCATGCATTTGGAGTCGCCACCAGTCCTTCTTGGAAGGTGGACCGAAAACCTCACTAATTGATTGGGAGAGATCGATCAGTTCTGTGGAACAAGAGATTTTGGGTTCGGGGACTTGGTTACATTGGTGTCATTACCAACGCCCTTTCGGTACCTAACGCGAGTGATTTTCCTAACTAAGATTTCATGCAGGCGCAATTATGGGTGAGGTAAGTCTGATTCAAGGGTTTCATGCACATTGAATGACTAGTAATATCAATCACAATCAATATAAGGAAAGCGCAATTGAGTGCATAATGAAGCATGTCAATACACATCAATTCAAATCAAGGGTCTCCTAGTATAGCCTTAGGGCTTAGGGATGGTACCATTTAGGATTAGGGGTAAAATAAGAAGATTTGGGGACAATTCACCAGAAGGGAGAAATCGTCATTTTTGGAAGGCTCGGGTGTCGAATCAATCAAAATAGACCATGGCCAGTTGATCATGGCCATTTTCTATTTTTGAGAATTTTTTGGAATTTCCTGAATTTTCACGATTTTTGGAAGACGATTAGCCCAAAGGACGAAATCGTCATTTTTCGGGATGATCGGCGGTCAAAACACCCAAAATAGATTGGGATTCAAATTACCCAAAATAGGTCTTGACCAGTTGACTATGGCTATTTCCTATTTTTTGGAATTCTTCGAAATTTTCTGATTTTTCACGATTTTTGGAAGACTATTTGCCCAAAGGATGAAGTCGTCATTTTTCGGGATGATCGGGGGTCAAAACACCCAAAATAGATATTAGTCAGTTGATTGTGAACATTTCCTTTTTTTTTCATCAATTTTTGGGAGACGATTTGTCAAAAAGGAAAAATCGTCATTTTTTAAAGGATCGGGTTTCAAAAGACCCAAAATAGGTCACGAGCAATTGATTGTGGCCATTTCTTATTTTCTGAATTTTTTTTGGATTTTTCATCAATTTTTGGGAGATGATTTTTGAAAAGGGAAAAATCATCATTTTGGAAGGATTGTTGTTCGAAAGATCTAAAATAGGTTATGGCCAGTTGATTGTTGTCATTTCCTATTTTATGAATTTTTTTTGGAGTTTTCATCAATTTTTGAGAGACGATTTGCCAAAAGGGAAAAATCATCATTTTTGGAATGATCGGGTTTCAAAAGACCCAAAATAGGTCATGGCAAAATCATCATTTCTAGATTTTTTCAAATTTTTTTTTCTTAATTTTTTTTAATGATTTTTCTATTTTTAATTAAATTTTTGAATTTTATAAAATATTTTTTTGAATTTTTTATTAAAAAAATATTTTTCGGACCGGGTCTGACCCGACCCGACCCGCGCCTCTCGGGCTCCCGGCCTGACCATACAGGTCGAAGACTTGCCTAAACGACGTAGTTTTGATTTTTTGATTTTTTTTATTAACCGAAAATCCTTGATCGGGCGATCCAGGACGTGCCACATGGCTTCCCCTGGAACGTCCGATCTAGGTTTAAATGATAGGATTAAAGCCGTCGATCGAGCGGCTCTCTAAACGCCACTTGCCATCACGGTGGCCGTCGGATCCATCATTTCTGAAAATCATTTAGAATTCTGAAAAGATTATACCTTTTTTGAAAATCCTAGATCGCGACGCCGTCCCCACTTTTGCCGACGTGGTCGCCTACGTGGCGCACCAGGTCAGTGCTGACCCATCAAACGTTGACCGGTCAGCCCCCTCGGTCGGAGAAGATGACCGGCGACTCGTCGGAACAGTGATTCTTCCGGCGAGTTCGCTAGAATCTTCGCTGAAAAATTGAGACCGAGCCCAAAACTTGCGAAACTTTCACCCAAATTCACCCAAACGATCCCTAATGAACACAACAACCCATTTATAACGAAAAAAAAGAGATAAACGAAACACGAAATAGCCCCGGCCGACCGTGAACAGTACTGGTTCCGGCGACGATTTTTGAGAAAAAATTTTTACAACTAAACTTGGTTCTAATCATTCACACTGCATCCTAGCAAGGTTTAGAAACTTATTTGAGCTCTTTTTAGAGCCCAACGACCTCCGTTTGCGCCAGACCGAGTCTTCGACTCAGGCATGCCCTGGGGATCTCCAGCCATCGTTTTCCAACAAGATTCGATGCAAAACAAATATCACAGAACACTTAGAGTTTGTTCTAATGGGGTTTCAAGGCCAGACTCGCACCAACAAAGCTCCAGGAAGGCACGGCTGAGAGCCGAAAAATCGAGTGCTCTCTCGACATTTTGTCGAACAGTTGGCATGCGCGATAAAATCGACATTCAAACGGAGGCCGAGGAACACACGGGCTAAATCGAAGCAAAACAACATTCAGGCATTACTAGAGATACTCCAACCAATGTCGGTACATGCTCGGTTTGGCTAGGTCTCACCGAAAATCGGACCGGACCAAACTCACAGTAGTTAAAAAAAAATAGAGTAGAAAAGAGGTGGAAGACTGACCTTGGCCGAAGGTCGCCGGTGGCTTAGGGGCTTCGGCAGTGATGCTTCGGGTTCCTTGAAGCTTGGAAAAACTTCGCCGAGCGTCGGGATCTCTTGCTCTCCCTCTCTCTCGACTCTCCTTCTCCCGGCCTTCTCCCTCTCTGTTTTTTTATCCGAAAATTCTCCCCCCTTCTCTATCATGGCCGAACGGCCCTTATAGCCAAAGGCCTCCGAGGACGCTCACGCACTCCATCACGTCTGAAAAGGACTGCTCCCCTCCAATTTTGGTCGCACCCACGCCAAGCCGATCCAGCACCGTTTTTCTGCCAATCCCCCTTCTTCTGTACGTGAGGGAGAAGGACTGTTCCCTGGTTGCAGACCTAGTTCAGTCGGGTTGGGTTGGGTCGGGCCCGACCCGACCAACCCGATTATCAATTTTCGCCCGATTGAGCCCTTAATTGATCATTTTTCATGAAATTGATGCCAAAATCGAACTCCTCAACATATTTTTTTAAAATCTAAAATGGGTATTTTTGCGAACAATTGAGTGGGAATTTAATGAAAACCCCAAATCGTGCCTAGGATCCGAAAATGATTTTCGCTAAATCGAAGGCTCAAACGATCAAATCGGCCCAAATTGAGGCCACCAATGGATCCAAAATGATGAAAACCATATGGTAGAGGTGTTCGGTTTTTATGGGTGTCCCTAGAGAGAATTTAATTTTGAGATTCGTGAAATCGGGGACTAAATTGAAAGAAAATTATGCAATTAAGCCCTTTTGGTTAAAATTGAACAAATTGAAGGGTAAATCGATACAATCTCACTTCAGGGTTCTTGATATTAATGTCATGGCTTATTTAAGGTAAGAATTGAAAATTAAAGAACTCAAAAAGCAATTTTTATGCTTGATTCGGGTTTATATTTATGAAGGAACATAGTGACCCGAGTCGAATTTCTAAGATTTTAAGTGATCAACCTAAAGAGGGAATTAAAATAAAATTATTGACTATTTTGGTGTATTTTTCTGACCACGAATGGTATTTTTCTGATTTTTTGGGTATTTTTATGATTAAATAAATTTGAAATTTTTTTAAAAATTACGAAAAATATTTTTTTATTCAAAATTGGTTTCCAAGGATAGGCCAAGGCTTCCAAATTGATTTTACAATTTCATGATTTTTTTTGCTATTTTTAATTAATTTTAAAAATAAAATTAAAATAAAAAAATGATTAAAAATCAGGTGTCAACAACTTTGGACTTTGATTGATCCACCCGAAGGTGTTAAGCCTATAGGGTGCAAGTGGGTTTTCAAGAAGAAAACTAATATGGACGGAAAGGTTCACGTCCATGAAGCACGGTTGGTAGATAAAGGTTTCAAACAAACTCGTGGTATTGACTATGAGGAGACCTTTTCCCCGGTGGCCATGATTAAGTCCATTCAGATTATCCTAGCGTTTGCCGCATATTATGACTATGAGATATGGCAAATGGATGTAAAGACGTCTTTCTTTAATGGAAACCTAGAGGAGGATGTGTCTATGACACAACCTGAAGACTTTACATCACCAGATAACGCTGGGAAGATATGCAAGCTTCAACGTTCTATTTATGGATTGAAGCACTGTTGACACCTAATTTCGGATCAGTCTTTTTTAGCTTATTCTTAGAAAATTTATAAAAAAATTCAAAAAAGTCAAAAAAATCACAAAATCAACTTTGGTGGCCTTGTCCAAGCCTAAGGAACCATTTTTGACCAAAAAAAATAATTTTTCATTTTTTTTACATTTTTTAGTATTTTTAGAAAATAGGAAAATACTTGAAAATTCAAGAAAAATAGCATTCGAGGTCAACAAAATATGAAAAAATAGTCAATATTTTTATTTTAAATCCTTTTTATTTTTTACTTCATAAAAAGTCCCAATTAAAATTCAATTTTATGTGTTCCTTTGTTACGCATATGATTGAATTTGGCAAAAAAATATCAATTGAGTCTTTTAATTTGCAACTTTGGCATTTTTTAGGATCTTGACATTCAATTTATGCGTCCCTCATTGTAATTTAGCCCAATTATCTACGCAAGTTGCTCAATTGCATGAATTTGGCAAAATTGCATACTTAATTGCGTTTTAGTCCTTGAAATTGGGCATATTTGAAATTACTTTCAATTCAGGGACTACCATTGCAAATTAAAGTCATTGCCCAATGTTTTTCATCATTTTGAATCGATTGGCATAGGTGGTCTTGTCCAATTTGATCATTTGAGCCTTCAATTTCACGATTTGCCTAATTACAATTAAGGGTAAATTTGGGATTTTTGTAGAAATTGACATGAACTTTTGGGGAAAATCACCTTTTTAGATAGAATTCATGCCCTAAATACGATTCTGATGTTTAATTGCAAAATTTCCAAGTCGATTTGGGATTAATTTTGAAAATCGAGTTAGAACCGGTTCTGACCGGTCAGAACCCCCGGTCAGACCGGTCGAACCGGTCTGCGATAGTGCATCTTCTTCTCCCATTCATGCCACTTTAGCAGTTTGAATAGTTGGATTTTGATCGCGAAATTGGACCATCAATCGGCTTCAATTAGTAAAATTGATGGAGCCATTTTGTTAACAAGGAAGTTCTCCGTCGATCAAGACCGGTCCGACGATCTGGGTCCACTGGAGCAGCGCCGGCGATGGCCAAGGAAGCGTCGGCAATTTTTGGTGCAAGATGCAGGGTCGAATGCACACCAAATTCACGCCGAATGTGGCCACCGGAGGGCCTAAATGGATTGGCCGTTTCATCCCCGACGATCGCCGGTCGTCGGTGACCATTTCTCACGTGTCTGCACGTGCGGAGGTCACCGACCCCCATTTTCCCTGCGCGGACTATTTTCAAAGGGGGAAATATAAAAAGAAAGCAAGAAAGAGAGGAAAAGGAGGTCCATTCTGTTAAAAGAGGATCAACAGAATCAAGAGAGAGAGAGAGAGAGAGAGAGCTCATTCTCTGGTCCCCACCGTCGAGAGTTCGAGCTCGAAATCAGGGCACTGGTTGGGCCGTTTCCGGCCAAACAGAAGCCAGCCAAAGCCTTCAGAAGCACGCCTGAAGCAGCAGGAGTCGATCGCCACCGGCTACGCGACCTATCACTCTGAAATAGGTGAGTTCAGTCTTCGAGCTTTCATACTGTGCTTTAATGGAGGAACTCGATTCCGATCTTGATTCTTCGAGTTAGAGTAGGCGTTTTACTCATCAAGCATCACTAACCATCATCGTATCTCTACTTTGCATCGACTTTGCTCTAAAACTTCAAATCGAGTCTCCAAACCTCCCGCCATAGCCGTACACTGTTCAACCTTGCCTAGCTGAATCTAGGTCGTGCGAGCTCAATCGGAGCTCGAGGTAAGTATTCTGGACCTCCGTTGATATTGTCCTGTGATCGAATTGCCACGATTTGGTGTAAAGTGTGCGATTGAACTCCCACGGCCGTACTCAGCATTCTGCGTGATGTTCGTGATTTAGTGAATATAATGCTCTGATTCTTAGATATGTTAAACTAGAGATTGTTGCGAATCGATTGGCATCGGTTTCGTGCGATTCCATTAAGATTTCACCATCGGATCATCGCTGGAGAGTCGTAGCCGTCCGTTCAAAGGCAGTCGCGAGGTTGAAGACGAAGATGACGTGGCAGGTCAACAAGTCAGCGTTCCTAGGTGGCAATCTGTCATTGGTCCACGTGTTCATCCAATCAGCATGGCCGTTGGAGTTTGTTATTCAAACGGGCTGATCGGACGGCTTAGATAAATCGCGTTTAAATTTTAGTAGCCGTTCGATTAGTAATTAGGTTATTAGGTTATAATAGGAAAATTAAAAAAAATGAAACGGCACCGTGTGGTTAAGTGAGCATGCGACGTCGTTTAGGACAGTGTGAACGGACGGTCAAGATCAAGTCCGGTCTTTTAATCCTAGCCGTAGATTTCAGTGCGCCAATCGAACGGTTCTGATCGAGTCTTCGCTTAAATCTAAACCGTAGATTTAGGTAAACCAATCCAATGGCCATGGAGTAGCCACGTGGTTCAATAGGAACCGTCGAATTAAATCCGAATTTTCGAAAATCAGAAAAGCTTGAAACGACGTCGTTTTGGGTGGCTGGTCCACGCGGGTCCTGGTCTGGGCCGGGTTCCGACCCGAGTTAGTCTGGTCAACCCGGTTTGAATCATATTTTAATAAAAAAAAGTCGGAAAATGATTTTAAAAATAAAAAAATCGGAAAAATCTTAGAAAATTCTAAAAAATGCTAGAAAATCCAAGAAAATCCCAAAAAAATGTAAGAAAATTGTAGAAAATTCCTAGATACTCCAGAAACCCCCAAAAATTGAGGATTGACCACAGACAACTGGTCAATCCTATTTTAGGGATTTCTTATCCGTTCTTCTAAGAATTGACGACTTTACCCTTTAGGGGTAAATCGCCTTAGCCTTGTATACAAAATGGGTCGATGATGCTAAGATAAGGGTTATGGTCAGTTAGGTGACCGATCCTTCTGCTTAGGTTCTCGAGTTCTGTCTTTTCTTCAAAATGACGATTTTACCCCTCAAAGGGTAAATCGTCGTCCTTATTCCGATCAAGTTTTGAAAATTGCTTAAAATTAGGATTTGGGTCAAGTGGTCAACCAATCCTAATGTTTGAGATTTTCAATTCTCGTCTTCTCCTGAAAATGACGATTTTACCCCTCCAAGGGCAAAATCACTTTTAAATTCTAGAAAAATTTCGAAAATTCTCGAAAAATAGGAAATAGAAAGGTTTGATCGCCAATCCCATTTCCATCATCTTTTGAGTACACATTTCATCTGAAATGATAGTTTTTCCCTTCTGGGGCAAATTGTCCCCAAATTTCTCAAAATTACGATTTTGCCCCCTCATGGGCGAATCATGTCAAAATCACTCCTAAGCCTTGATTGACACTTCTCTAGGCTGATAGGGCCTTATTAGGGATGACACACTGCTTTCATGTGATTTATCTGCATGTTTTGGATCCTTGATTTGCGCATTTATTTCTACTGATTGTGAGTGATAAGGTAGCATCTCATATCTGTTCGAACTCCTAGATTTAGGATCTGTACCCCCACTCGTCTGTATGAATCTTAGGATTAGATAAATCGTTCAACTTAGGTGCCGAAAGAGCGCCAACTCTGGCAGTTGGCGTAACAAAATCCCCGATCTCATTTCTCTGATTTTCGCAGAATTGAATAGAATACTCCCAACTATTCAATAGGGTTTCTGATCGTACCCTCCAAGAAACGATTAGTGGCGACTCCTTGGCATGTACACATATCACATGTCACTAGATCGCATCGAAGGTCGACTACGTATATTTAGCCATTGCGATATGGGTAATGGACCTTAGGAGAGGTCCGCGTCCGATCAGCCGATATCGGGCGGCCCATTAGCCCTCGAGAGCGCCAAGCAGGCTGCCGCCTCGAGAGGGTCGCGACAAGCAAGCAACACGGAGTTGGAATATTCGTTTCGATGAAACTGTCAAAGAGTTTAGCTTCATCAGAAACAAAGAAGAAGCTTGTGTATACAATAAGTCTAGTGAGAACGCAATTGTATTTCTAGTGTTGTATGTGGTTGACATACGACTCATTGGAAACAACATTCCTATGCTTCAGTCAGTTAAGACAAGGCTAGGAAAATGTTTTTCCATGAAAGACATGGGAGAGGCAAACTATATCTTGGGGATCAGGATCTATAAAGATAGATCAAAGAGACTTATTAGACTAAGTCAAAGTCAAACATTGACAAAGTCATCAATATGTTTAATATGCAAGATTCCAAGAAAGGTTTTCTCCCGATGTCACATGGCATAAGTCTTAGCAAGACTCAGTGTCCTTCAACACAAGATGAGCGAGACCGCATGAGTAGGATTCCTTATGCATCAGCCGTAGGATCCATCATGTATGCCATGTTGTGCACTCGTCCTGATGTTTCTTATGCATTGAGCATGACAAGCAGACACCAGTCAGATCCAGGAGAAGCTCACTGGATAACTGTAAAAAAATATCCTTAAGTACTTGAGAAGAACTAAGGATTTATTCTTAGTCTATGGAGGTGAGGAACAGATCATTGTAAGTGGCTACACTGATGCTAGTTTCCCAACCGACAAAGACGACCTTCGATCGCAGTCAGGGTTTGTCTTTTGCATGAATGGTAGAGCGGTGTGCTGGAAGAGTACTGCAGATTCTACTATAGAAACTGAGTATATCACTGCTTCAGAAGCATCAAAGGAAGCTGTATGGATTCGAAAGTTCATAGAAAAACTAGGAATCAGTCCTATCGATTCGAATCCGGTGAACCTCTATTGTGACAACAATGAGGCCATAGCTTTGGCTAAAGAGCTTAAGTCTCACCAGAAGACCAAACATATGCTCAGGAAGTATCACCTCATTCGAGAATTCATTGAAAGAGACGATGTCAAGATGTACAAAATTGCAACGGAGTTGAATATAGCTGATTCATTGACGAAGGCTATTTCAGAACCTAAGCATGAGCGTCATTGTAATGCTTTAGGACTTAAACACATTAGTGATTGGTCTTGATGTGAGTGAGAGTAGATGTAATATATATTTTCATTGTTCATTAATAAAATATATGTTATATTTGATTTCAATTTAATTTGAGTATATGATTAAATGTGAAGTCTTAGTCCCCTGAATATCGAATATCCTTAATAGATAATCAAATACGTGATTAATCGTGAAACTCTATTAATAGAGTGGATATTAATATTCTAAATGTCCCTAGTCAATTATCATTGTGCATTGGGATGCCCATGATGTTTGAGACTAGTATGTAAATCAACCGATGACCAAGTTTCACGGATCATGAATATAGAGATATAAAGTTGATCACATGGAATACATGTTGGAGAACATTGTATTGGACAGACCCGCTATGAGAATACTATAGGATTGTTATATGATATCATCAGTGTTTCTCATCACAACTATAGAGTATAGTCCTTTGACCTGAGTCTGCCATGGTTTCCTAGATGTGGATTGGCATGCTTTAACATCACCAAACGTCAGACGTAACTAGTGATTATAAAGGTAATAGTTAGGCATGTCATGAATTGTGCTAAGGGATGTGAGTAGACAAGATGGGATTTGTCCCTCTCATATAACGAGAGTATGATATCATGGGCTCCCGTAAGTTGAGATTGTGAAATGCATGGTCATGCTCAAGTGAGTTGAAGAGTCAACTACTTGGTTTGACGTTCTAACTGCGGTATCGGGAAAATGAGTTTGAGCTATATAAGGATGATACTTGTCCTGCCTTATGCTTAACTCGGATATCAAGTGACAAATGGATTTAGTTTATATAATTGGTTCTAGTGCAAGTGAGAGATTGTTAGTGGTCTACCCTAAGAATCAATTAAAGTTGATACTCTAACATTAGTTGTGAATTATGTTGTGTCGAAAAATCAACATTCACTATACTTAGGTAATTATAATGTCTTGCTAGAGACCGCTTATAACTTGTGGGCCAAAAGAGTTTTCGGCACACTACTAATGTCTAGTGAACCTATAGGGTCACATACAATAGCGAATTGATTTAATATTTTCTCTGCGCCTTGATCTACTTAAGAAGTAGAGTTTGATTTATTCACCTATTACGAATATCCACGCGATCGTGTGTGTTATGAGATAACGATTAAACGCACGATTGAGTGGACGGTTTAGAGGACGAGACCATTACGTCGTAGGGCCCAAACCGTGAAATATAGAATTACAAGTAATAACCTTAGAGTCACCTCAGACTGTGCGTGACTATTATCCCGAAGGAGAAAAACAGAGAATAATTCTCTGTTCAAGGCGATTGCAAGAGGCACTCCAAGATCTGAAAGCTAGCACTTAGATCGTTGGAGAACTCGGTTCGTGTATGTGGATACCGATAGAAGCGTAATACTTGGGGCGCTAATCCAGACACAACCAACTGTCAATTTGTCGCCGACCGCAAAAGGTATGTATTGAACTTATTTTGATTTTGATTTTGATATGCACATGGCTCATGTTCTGGGGTTTCGTTCCGCTGCGTTTTATGAATCCAGGAAATCCCAACACGCATGCCATCAAATAATTCTCACGTCGCTACGCTTGCAATTTTCCGGTGGACCTACATTGCTCATTCACATTGCAGTAGACGTGGCCATTTGGAATCGCGGGCCTGGAACCGGCCCCTTTGACCGGGCCCACGGTTCAGAACCGGAACCAACCTTCAAGGGCCGATTTCGGTTCCTTAATTTTGGGAACGGTTCCGGGCTGGTTTCGAACTGTAAATATATATATATGGCTCTTTCTCCTGTGGGGCCCGCATTCCCCCCACCCCCCCCCATTTTTTTTACAAATTATATTATATCATACCCCCTCCCCACCCCTTTTATAAATATCCTTCCCCCCTTTCATTTTTCTCACAATTCATCTCATCTCAATTCTCTCAAATTTTCTCAATTCTCCCAAATTCTCTCATTCTGCTCAATTCTCTCAATTTCATCTTAATTCTCTGAATCAATTTTTTGATCAATTATCTCAAAAAATGACAAGTGGAAGCAGAAATACTAGAAAAAGCCCGATGAGAGAATCCAAATTTCCTCATCCTGAATTTGATCATCGACTATACATGTTGGGTATACGACGACGATGATAATATCAATTATATTCCCAATCCCAACGTCGAGCATGTCCCAATGCAAGAAAGCCTTTATCCGTTTTCTCGTGTCGAAGAAATGTCGACAATAAATGAGCCAGAACGGAAGGCCCAAGAGAGTACATTCGACTTATGGTAACAATTCGACAAAGTACATTAAAGCGAAGGTAAGTTTAAGATAAAACGTAAATATTGTCCGAAATCATATAATTTTTTTTAAAGGAGACGGTCACGGAACATTCCGTCGGAATCTGACGAAACAACATCCAATGCAAGCGAGGATCGACACTAGCCATCAACAAATTTTCGGGTTCGCCAATCCTAACACTTATTCTTTATTCCGTTACACTGATGCACTTTATAAACAAACATTAGCTGAATATGTTGCCTTTGAACATGCTCCGTTTACTATTGGTGAAAGTTTTAATTTGAAATTTTTGGTAAACACTGCATTGGTTTCGTAAGCACCATCTGTTCCGAAAACTACTCTTAGAAGTAAACTTTTCAAGGCTTATAAAAAATAAAAACAAAAAAGATTTGATAATTTTTTTTTCGGATTTCAATGAACGTGTGCATATAGGTAGCGATATTTGGACTAATACTTGGCAAATTCATTCTTATATGGGTCTCACATGTGTCGCGACCCGTCCGGAAGCGGACGCGGCTAATGGATTACTGATCACGGGTCTTGGATCGGCGCGAGCCCTCCCAGGCCCATACCAAATCACGGCGGGAGTATTCTTCGACGATAAGAGTCGATCGCTTTCGACCTTCAGTGTGGTCGTGGTGGCATGTGCAAATTGTGCATGCATTTGGAGTCGCCACCGGTCTTTCTTGGAGGGTAGACCGGAAACCTTACCGATCGATTGGGAGAGATCGATCAGTTCTACGGAACCAGAGATTTTGGGTTCGGGGACTTGGTTACGCTGGTGTCGTTACCAACGCCCTTTCGGTACCTAATGCGAGTGATTTTCCTAACTAGGATTTCATGCAGGCACAATTTTGGGTGAGGTAAGTCTGACTTTGCACATTAACCAGTTTAACATGCTCACGTAATCATAATAAATAAATAGATGTCAATCACATAAATATCTATCCTACGTGGTGATCATGGAATTATGATTTAATGGGTCTCGAGCCAATGAGACCACATATAATCATTTTAATATTTTAATAACGGAGAGCCGCTCTTCGCTTCTTCTTGGTTTCTTGAACTCTTCAAGAATTGGGCCCCAAAGAGCTCGCCGACTTAAAAGGCTCCTCCACGTAATCCTCGTAGCATTTACATCAACAATTGACTATGCTAAAAATAAAGATTACATGAAAAATAAAAGGAGTACGCAGCCTCCATTTAATAATTACAATCCCAAATATATAAATAATCATCATACATTCATATATACATCAATCACATTGATTAGGGATTTTTCCATGATCACCACCCTTTCACGTAAGTAATAAATTCACAATTTAAAACTTAGGAAGGCACAATAAAAATTCTACGTTGAATCATATTCAGAATTTTTACGTAAAATAAGATAGCCATAAATTTTCGATTCAAAATTGATTTAGTCTCAATTTTTGCTACGTTGATTAATTTATCATATAAAATAATCAATCTCCATTAGCCATGTAAGACGAACAATTCGTTAATACATATTGGCCATAGTATTGCAAAAATTGCAAAAAATCAATTAAATGCACGAAAACACCTAAGGATTGGCTCTGATACCACTGTTGGGATCCACGTAACACGTAGCGGAAATAAATAACAACCCACACATGTATCTCCAGAGGCGTACTTCGTGCATTTCAATCGAAAAAAATCACAAAGTCTCAAAGGGAGTAAATAGATTACCTCTCGTAGCGTGCTTGAACGGAGGTGTCGGTTCGATGTTCTTCGATCTCAGCCTCCACAAGTGTTAGGCATCTAGTTCGGACGCACCACCAATTGACGAACGGGGAGACGACTAATAACTCCACAACAATTGTGCTAGCAATATGCGGAATCAATATTCCGAACTTAGTATATTTTGCTCGCTCAAGATTATGAGAATATAGAGAGTGTTTGTGTTCTTCTCTCTAAGCTCTCAAAAATTTGCACACTCTACAAAATGTCTCTCCCCCTCCAACCTCAAAACTCTTGCCATCCTTTTATAGCCAAAAATACCTTCCAATAAATTGTATTTAAAAATAGCACTAACAATTATAAATTCTATCTAAAAATAGCACTCACAAATAAATGACATTTAAAAATAGCACTAACAATAGCACTCACAATTTATAATACAAAAATGCTATTTAAAAATAGCACTAACAATAGCACTCACAATTTATAATACAAAAATGCTATTTAAAAATAGCACTAACAATTATAAATTCTATCTAATAATAGCACTCACAAATAAATGACATTTAAAAATAGCACTAACAATAGCACTCACAATTTATAATACAAAAATGCTATTTAAAAATAGCACTAACAATAGCACTCACAATTTATAATACAAAAATGCTATTTAAAAATAGCACTAACAATTATAAATTCTATCTAATAATAGCACTCACAATTTATGATAAATAAATGTCATTTAAAAATAGCACTAACAATAGCACTCACAATTTATGATAAATAAATGTCATTTAAAAATAGCACTAACAATAGCACTCACAATTTATAATACAAAAATGCTATTTAAAAATAACACTAACAATAGCACTCACAATACAAAAATGCTAAAAAAAAGGCACTAACAAATGTGTTAAAAATAATAACCATTATTATTATTACAAGAGTTAAAGAGGTTACCAAACAGTACAAATATGCATAACATATAAATACGTATGACGTATAAATACGTAGAGCATACGTATACATCCGTGAAACCGGGGACTAATTGAAAGAAAAATGTGCAATTAAGCCCTTTTGGTAAAAATTGATTAAATTGGAGGGCAAATTGACCTAATTGCACTTTAAGACTTTAGAATCCAATGTCATAGCTTATAAAAAGTGAGAATTGAAAACTAAAAGACTCGAAAATGATTTTTTTTTAGGCTCGGTTCGGGTTTATGTTTGTGAAGGAACATAGTGACCCGAGCCGAATTTTTGAGATTTAAAGTGACACACTTGAAGAGGAAATTAAAACAAAATTATCGAATATTTTTGGGTATTTTTCTGACCACGAATGGTATTTTTTTGAGTTTTTGGGTATTTTTATAATTAAATAAACTCGAAAAATATTAAAAATACCGAAAAATATTTTTTGTTCAAAATTGGTTCCTAAGGTTAAACCAAAGCTTCCAAAGTTGATTTTGTGATTTTATGACCTTTTTTTATATTTTTAATTAATTTTAAAGAATAAAAATCACAATAATAAATGGTAAAAACTCAGGTGTCAACAGCTGCCCCTCTTTGAGAGGAATCTCGTTAGAGGTTTCTCTCAAAGATAAGGTGGCACCTGATTCCTAACCGACTCAACTGGGAAAATAAGAGAAGAAATGTTATGACATCGGATCCTTAAGCCTATTGATAAAAGCTCAAATCAATCCCCGGTTTGCTCTAACAATTTGAACATGGGCTGGAGTGAGAGAGGCTTACCTGAAGCTCACCTGTCGGATGCTGCCGGTTGCGACGACTTTCAAGAAGATGCCTAGGACTCGTCATTCAGAATATCCTAGGGAGATTAAGCTCTGACCTGTATGGTAGGTCATACCATGATGGGATTCCTAACTTGTAGGAACCTAAGGAAGGCGCATCCCACGCTTTGGGATTTGCCAAGGATTTTGATCCGTATGGTGGATCAGACCTTTGTGTTGATCCTTATTGCGATATTTATCAATGAGTTGACCCTTATGGCGGTTTCTACCAATGAATTGACCCTTATGGCGGTTTCTACCATATGTGACCCTTCAGGCGGTTTCTACCATTAATGTGATCCCTCAGGCGGTTTCTACCTTGGTTTGACCCTTCAGGGGGCTTCTACCTTGAGTTGACCCTTCAGGCGGTATCTACCTTTGGTTTGACCCTTCAGGCGGTATCTACCTTGAGTTGACCCTTCAGGCGGTTTCTACCTTTGGTTGACCCTTCAGGCGGTTTCTACCTTGGTTTGACCCTTCAGGCGGTTTCTACCTTGAGTTGACCCTTCAGGCGGTTTCTACCTTTGATTTGACCCTTCAGGCGGTTTCTACCTTGTGTTGACCCTTCAGGCGGTATCTACCATGTGTTGACCCTTCAGGCGGTATCTACCTTGTGTTGAAAAGGGGTCTCATGACGAGGGTTCTCCACGTCCGATGAGACTGTTTGATATTTTGAAAATGGGTCCTGGGACGAGGGTTCTCCACGTCTGATAGGACTTTTTCTTTTAAAAGGATTTTTCTTCCCCTTTTTTTGAGACCCCGAAGTTTGTCGGGAATTCAGTTTTTTGAAGCAGTGAAAGATTTTATTTTGACAAAACTTCACTTGAGTCTGTTGAGGCGACATTCTGGGAGTTGGGTTCTCCAAGTATCCTGCATAAGTTTGAGCCTGAAAGATTTTTCTTCACCAAGAAAACGTTAGTAATCTTTGGGAAGACCACGGCTGTCCATTTTGACAAAACCGTATGATTTAAGTTTTAATCATGAAATGTGCATTTTGATGCTGGGGGTTATCCAAAGCATTCTTGCAACATGCAAATGTGATCACAAATCCCTTGCACGGAAAATCTGGATCAACAGTTTGAAAATTCCAAAAAGAGTTTGTTCAAAACATCAATTGGAATATTTCTCGACAATGAGGTCTTCTCACCTGTTTTGCGATCGTGTTTTTTTATAGGGGATACACTCGATTTCCTACTAACCCGTGCCTAGGTTTTAGGCTCATTCGCAGCGCATACATTTTGATCGGTCGGGAGGTCTTCCATGGGACCGTAATGTTGGGCTTGGATATTGGTCTTCAAGGGGGACTCACTTTTGAGTCAAGGTCATTGAATGAAAGTTTTCACCATCTGCTCCGGGTTTACAAGTCAAGAACCCTGCAAAATGAGAAAGAAATAGTCTTGCTCGTACTTCTTCGAGCTGAGCTGTATGTTAACCCAAGTGTCTTAGTCAGAGAAGACTGTTTCAGGGTTATGATGTTGGTAGGATTGGGGACCGAAAAAGGCTTGTTTTTGGCCCAGAATTCATGACGAGTTTGACATTGGTGATCATTGCTGATTTACCTCCTGTCTTTTCCTTTCTGCATCTTTAGTTTTTGAGGTGTACAACCGATTTTGAGGTGTGCACCAGCTCTTTAGAGAGCGTCCCTTGTTGCATTCAGAGACCGACTCTCTCCATGTCTTTGTTCTGTGCTTGGCAGCATTTGGGGAGCAGCTTTTTTTTATTTGACTCCTTTAAGAATTTTTTTTTTCATCCAAGTTTCACTGGGGATCAAGCAAACAGCTTTCATGAGCATCGGCCTTGCTTTTACCAGGCACTTTGCTTTTTCTCGATGCCGTGGATTTTTCTCATTGATTTTTGAAATCCCACTTTTTCTCATCTTCATAGGATCGCGTTAGACCTATGATCAAAGGTCTAACAAGGTTAAACATTAACTTAGGAATTCTTTTGCAAACCCTAAGTCTTGAACTTCTTCGTTTCTGAAGTGATGCTGCATCCGTCTTGGAATGTGCAATGATCACCAACGGGTTTATGAAATGATTCTGCAGGCTCAACTTGGCTATGCAAAGGATTCGGTGTGTGGGATAGAGAAATGAATGCTTCTCATCATCCTATGGCACTTGGATTACCATATAAATAACACACAAAGATTAATGTTAGTCCGAGCAAGAAAATTTCTAACCATTTTCTCCTGATGCTGCTGGACTCACCTCCATTTTGCCCCGATGTGGGGTGGTTCTTGACAGGGTTAAGAATGAAAACCGCCGTTCAAAGGGGTTATCAACGGTCACCTGTAGTGTTTGGGGGATATGAAACGAATGCCTCCGTCGTCCCAACCCATGTAATCGCTGCGAATGGTCCCTACTTCCGTAGGTCCAGATTCTGCTGTCTTATCCGCTCCATTTCTCTCTTAAGTGTGTATAGGACGTGTTTGGACTAGGCTTTGCCTCTCGTCTTTTGAGAAAACGTCCTTTTGAAAGTTTTGAACAACTTTTGATTGGAAAAATCTCTTTCGTTTTCTCCAAAAATTTTACCCGTCAATGGGATTTTATGATGCCCAATGCATGTTCAGATAACCTCATGTTTCAAAACATGAATGCCAATGAAGTTAGAATCCTATGTCTTTTCTAGACATCAGATTCTAAAAGCTTTTCTTTTCTTCTCTATTTTTTATTCAACATTTTCAATGGATTGGGGAAAGGGATACTTACCTGTCCCCCGCGGCTGGAGATCCCTGAAAATGCGGAAGAAACATGTTATTGTTCGTTCATGAATTTTTCAAAAAATTAGAACGATACATCTTACCCTCGGTCGTGTGCCCCTGCGAGTGCACACAGGTTGTCAAAATTTGTCCTCCTTGATGGTGAGTCCCTATCAAGGATAAATAGCAAGTGTTAACTCATATTCCCAAATTGAAGACAAATTGGGACAATACAACTTTACTCTTGGTTCTCATCCCGTTCTGACGTCGCGTATTGATATGAACCACGTCTATCAAATCCGCTTATCCATGCTTGGAATATTTGCAATATCAATGGTTCAGCTGCCCCCGGTTGGGCAACGTCTGTTTTGTTATTTGAACAGATGGCTCCTTGGGTGATTTATCCACGTTTAACACCTGAGAAGGGAAAGAAATGAGACATTACTTTGGTATTCGGTTGAAGATCGTTTAGGAACGATACATCGTTTTACCAAATGGGAGGCTTCGTGACCAAACGTATTTCGTGCTGAATGGGGGTAGATCCCATTATGCTCCGCGGGTGATAGTCATCGTTCATGGAATTTGCTCCACGGATTAAGTGATTAATCCATGGCCCTTGGCTCGAAGACGTTCAAAGGGTAATGTTGACACTCAGAGCGGTTAGTTTTCAGCGTTAATTACAATGTTCCCGCGGGAACTTTACAACGAAATCCGTAACACATTCATTCGATGTATTCACCTCTCACTCTCCTGAGCCTTCTAATGATTTAGCACACGAGCTTCGAACCAGATGTCCGGTCGCCGGTACCGGTCACGACTGCGAAGATGCACTTGTTCCAAAATGCTTGACCCATAGGCTGAGTTGCTCATTCAGGAGATCGTCCGACCGCTCGAGTCGTCCAAGTTGAGCATCCTTAATTGCTGGTGACGGACTTCTCCCATTTTCGGCATGAACAACCTGGTTTCTCGGTTTATGCGTGATCCACACGCCGAGTTGCTCACTGAGGGACTCGCTTGAAATTTCAAGCCATTGACGCCCAAGTCGGGCATCCTCAACCGTTGGCGATGGGTTCCTCACACTACTTTCGACATGAACAACCTCACTTCTCGAGTTGGTATTTTCATCGTTGTCCAGTAGGTTTGTACCCGATGCTGGATTCGCCGTAGGAATAACACTAACGATCGGTTGGTGCTCAAATTGGGGAGTCCATACCTGCTGAAATTGTTGTACATACTCTTGGGGAGTACCAGGGTAACTCAGGGGGGAATTCAGCCGATCGAACCAAGAATAGATGTTTTCAAGGAGATCGTCTGAACCATCGAGCGACTGACACTCAGGTTGAGTATTGTCGACTACTGGAGAAGGAATCTTTTTGCCATTTTCGTCATGGACCACCTGATTCTTCGAGCCGGAATCTCCGTAATCGTCTCGCAAGATTGTATGTGCATCTCCTGCCAGTGTTAGATCCGCTGTAGGACTAGTATTAACGGCCAGTCGGTGCTCAGACTGGGGAGTCCCGATTTGCTGAAATTGCGGTACATACTCCTGAGGAGTACTGGGATAACCCATGGGAGTACTCTGATTGATGCCTGAACAATCGACCGTGTAATTGTCAGTCCCATCGGTGTTAAGAGGTGATTGGATGCTTCCTGCTTCATGAGGATTGCGATCACAGCCATGCTCATCGTTTAAACTTGAACTGCCTCTCTCTTGGTCTAGCGCCACTCGTCCATCTCTCAGTAGTCTTTTGTAGCACCAAAGGTGGTTCCTGACTTTATTTCTATCCAATTCCGGCATGTTCATGATCTTGAGTATGCGCGATGGGCGAGCCAAACTGATCCCTAACTGTTGAACTGCATCAACAAATTTGCTATGAAGCTCCGAGGTCCAATAAAACCTTGTTTTCTTGCTAGCCGAAGTAGGGTTGGCAACTCGGCGGCTACTCTTCGTGGAATCTGGTCGTGTTGAACCGCCTCTATCTTGGTCTAGCGACGCTCGTCCATCTCTCAGTAGTTTCTTGTAGCGCCAAAGGTGATTCTTGACCATATTTTTAGTCAGTCCCGGCACGTTCATGATTTCGAGTATGCGCAATGGGCAAGAAAAACTGATCCCCAACTGTTGAACTGCATCAACAAATTTGCTATGAAACTCCGGGGTCCAACGAAATCTTATTTTCTTGCTAGCCGAAGTGGTGTCAGCAACTTGGCGGTTACTCTTCTCGGAATCTGGTCGTGTTGGAGGTTGCTCTGGAGGGGATTTAGTGGTCTCAGATCGGCTGGTCATGATGGTGAGTTCATCATCGAGCGGACCCGACTTGTCATGACGCATGTTCCCTTCCACAATGGGCGTCGACTTTGACCTTATAGCACTAGTTTCCTCTTGTAGATCCTCGGCGGTACCCGCCTGTTCCGAAAGATGTTGGGAAGGGCATTGCAACAAATGAGCATTATAAACCCCCAGATCTGGCTCTTCAGTGAATACTCCGTCCGTGGGAACAGGGTTACCGCACTCCAGGCAAATAGCGATGCTTAGAGCTTTTTTGTACTGAGTGTTTTTTATTCGAAGCTTTTCATTTTCCTCCCTTACAACCGCTAACTCGTGCCGATCGCGTTGCTGCTTCAGCCGGGTTCGTTTGTTTTCAAACCAGCACTTGACCTTCCGAGGCTCCCACCCTATCTCCTGGCCCATTTTGATTTTCTGTTCCATGTCCGGATAGGGGTATTCCCTGAAAAACAATTCGAGTTTATGGACTTGACCTGAAGTGTTGCGTTTGAGATATTCCCCTTTCTGACGCTGATAACCGTCGCGGGTACTGTTCTCGTTAACCAAGCCGCGGGTTTCATCATTAGAAGGATCGGTCTCCATGGCCCTCGTGTCAGGTTCGGTCCTGAGATCTTCAAACTCTTCCAGCAGCTCAAGCTCGGAGACCTCCAAGTCTGGCGCTTCCAGTAAATGACAGAATCCCTTGAACATTTTGACCGGGATATCACTGTTTGATTTTCCGTTAACTCAGCTTTCTTTGTTCCTCCTTGGATCTTCACTTTCTCTGCAAATTCTGAGAGGTTAAAGGAGCCGGATCACCGTTCTTCGATCAAAGGTGATGGCTACCCGACGAGCGCTCTTCTCAATGTTTCGAGATTCCCACTTCGTCCTTTTGTGATGGCTACTTGACGAGCGTTTTTCTCAAGGCTTCGTAATTCCCACTTTGTCCTTTTTTGCTCTTTTCTACGTGAACGGAGCCTGAAGATCTCTTGCGTTGATTTCGCTTTGTCGAGCACTACGCTTGTCCCCCTGGCCCAGTCTCTAGAGTAACAAGCCTGCCCACCTTTCGGCGCCATTATGTTTCGTAAAACCCGAGATCACAAGACGGTGGTGGATTCGTGACTCATCGGGGATGCATTAACGAAACCCGCTTGGCTCTACTGCACATAAAATATTATTACCACTTCTCCCTGTACTCGAGCATTTATAAGGTGATAGATTGATGTCAAGAAGATTAACACTTTAGCCTTATCAGACTCAGCCTCTCAAACACTCTTCACATTCTCACTCTCTTCTCCGTCATTCCATCGCATATGGATTCCTCCTCTATGCCTGTTGCCTTACCTGAAGCTTCGACCCAATGGGAGAGATTTTACCACCTCTTGGGTAGGGGTTATGGCTACATAAACAATCATCCTGAAGCTGAGGTTGAAGTTCGTACTCTGATTCCGGCCCTGGATACTGCGTGTATTGAAGGTACGAAACTGCAAAGGGAGTTTGTGATCTTCCCAACTCTCTTTAACAATTTCATGCAGGCTTACGAAGTTGCTAGCCGGGAGGTCACTTTGGCTGGTATCGTGCGAGCCCGTTATCAGGACCGAACTGAGTCCCTGATGTTGGCCATGCTGACGGCCGATAACCATAAAAGGGCTGTTGAATACGCCCACGCCCAGGTTTCGATGCTGGTCCGTGAGAGGGACAACTTGGTGGAGCGTCTGGCTCTCTTTGACACCGCCTTTGAGCAAGACCAGCACAACTTCGTGCTGAGGTTCCAGTGTGCCTGGTTGGAGGAAAGGCTTGAAGACCTGAGCATGGATATAGCTCGCGGGAGGGTGCTGGCTCATGACTTAGAGCTTGAGTTCGAGTACTATGACACCAAGGTGAACGAACTTAAGGAGAAATGTCGTCTCCTTTTCTTCAAGCTTGTAGACCTCGATTCCCGGAGTGTGGGTTGTAAGCAAGGCATGGATAGCATGGAGAGTCAGTTAAGCTTTTTTGTGATGCTTGTCAGAACTCATTTTGGGTTTACTGCTCCCCCTCAGTGATCCACTTGTAAACTTTCCTGCTGAATGAAATAAATGCGAGTTTGTTTATATATGCTCTTTCATTCTGCATTGTTGACTAGCCAAGAAAGGTTTTTGCTTTCGGATCTACGCGACTCCTTTTTCGCCTGTGTCAACAGATTGACTACGCATCATTCTCACAGCCCGACGCTTTATATTTGATTGACCTGAATGCCTCGTGAGAAATAGATTTGTAGTTGCTCGAAACTTAAAGATTGCCCCTGATTTTGCGGTCATTGCGTTTGGGGCCGCTAGTAATCTTTCACTTTCGAGCTCGATCACATTCTGCTAGTAACTCATGCTATCAATTCTGCCTTCACGCGTCGGGGCTGATTTTACCTTGAACTTAATAACAAGGAATTACCGCATACACACGAGATGACGTTTGCGAAAAACATTATGCAGAATCAACTCTAGCTATTGAAGAAACAAACGCATGCACCGATGAGAACTTTACAATAGGAGATACATCCTTCTCGCGTACATCCCCTTCTTTCTTGGGGCATGTCCAATGACTAACCAGTCTGGCCTCAGCTTAGGTGTGCCATTACCAAGTGCAGATCATGGTTGCCAACCTTTAATAGCTTCCAACTGATCGAACCAGGTATCAAGTCCTTCATCGAAGAAATCACCCGACCCCTCGAACGATTGATGTGTAGGTTGAGCTGCATCGCCCGACGGGTTCTTCGAACTGGAACCTCCATCTTTGTCTGGGATTATAAGAGGAGATTTGATCGATTGACTACCACAAGCATCTCCCACTTGGGGATTAGGGAAATAAGAGTGCTCCAAGCTTTCTCCCATTAGATCATCTGAAGCCATATGCTCTAATTGGGCAAACCCTTGAGCACTGGGCGTGGTGGGCTGATCTGCGACAGGATGAACACTGACTAGCTGCTGCTCGGACGGAGGAGTGCTTACTCGTTGCACTTGTGATGCGTGTTCTTGAGGAATATTGAAATGACTCGCGAGGATATCCTGATCAAATCCCCAATAGTCGTCCAGATTCGACCGGGCCTCATTTGTCATAAGGGTGCTGGGTTCGCAGCCGAGTCTATTGCTCGGATTCAGTTCTGCATAACGCTGTCCTAACGCCCTTCTGTAGCAACCAAGGTGATTCGCGACTAATTGCTTGGTAAGTCCCGGTACGTTCATGACCCTAAGTATGCTTGTCGGACCTATGAAGTCGAGTCCTATCTGTCGAACTGCGTCCAAGAACTTGAGATGAAGCTCCGGGGGCCAAGTGAATTTCTTCTTCTCGTCGTCCAGAGTGGCGTAGATAGCCTGCCGACTAACCTCTAACTCCTCTTGAACCGTATCTGATCTTACCGAAAGCTGTTGTGGAGGAGATTCATGGGCTTCGATGAGGTGACTCCGATCATAACGACACGTATCTTCTTCCTCCGAAGACACTGGTATAATTTCTGTAGGATCGATCTGCTCATGCGCGCCATTAGCAGGATCTGATTGTACCGGAGATGGCTCAAGGGAGCAGGGGGATAAATGAGCACCTTCCATCTTCGTAGAAGGCTTACTGGGGAACAATTTACTGAGGGTGGTAGGGCCACCGCAGTCAGGGCAGGTAATAGTACTGAGAATTTTCTCATACCACATGTTTTCCATTTGAAGGTTTTGGTTCTGCTCTTTTAGGGCCGTGATCTCCTTACGCCTGTGTTGGACACCTAGTCTGAAACGTCTATTCTGAAACCAAAAATGGATTCTCATAGGATTCATTCCCAGCTTCTGGCCCAATTCAATCTTTTGTTCCTCGTTTGGGCAAGGGCATTCATCGAAGAAAGCTTCAAGCTCCTGGATTTCTTTCCGAGCGTAGCGCTGGCGACTTTTTCTTTTCCGAGGTTGAGCGTCGTGGCCACTACCGTCGTCACCACTGCGATCTTGATGTTCGTCACCGGCGATGTTGAGTTCCATGGCTTCGATGTCGAATCTGATTCTAGAGAATTTGAGGTCTTTCAACGAACTCGTCACTCGGGGTTCTCTGTTCTCTTTTGTATACTCGCTCTTTCGATTTGTTGCCTCCTTTTCCTCGAAAGCTAGGTCTGTTCAGCGTTCTGTTTTTGAAACGACGGAACTGTTTACCTCCTGCTCAGCTTTCCGACACGAAGGGGTAACCAAATCCTTCCGCGGCTTCTTCGATAGTAGCGCTCGCCTTTCACTTTTCCTCGATAGTCATGCCTGTTCAGCACTGTCTTCTCTTTTTAAGTGGCAGAGCTGTTCACTCGCCGCCCAGCTTTATGCGTGATGGAACAACACAATCCTTTCGCGGCTTCTTCGATAGTTGCGCTCGCCTTTCACTTTTCCTCAATAGTCATGCATGTTCAGCACTGTCTTCTCTTTTTAAGTGGCAGAGCTGTTCATTCGCCGCCCAGCTTCATGCGTGATGGAACAACACAATCCTTTCGCGGCTTCTTCGATAGTTGCGCTCGCCTTTCACTTTTCCTCAATAGTCATGCCTGTTCAGCATTGTCTTCTCTTTTTAAGTGGCAGAGCTGTTCACCTCGCCGCCCAGCTTCATGCGTGATGGAACAACACAATCCTTTCGCGGCTTCTTCGATAGTTGCGCTCGCCTCCCTCCCAGCTTTAATAATGGCGAGACCGAATTTGTCAGGCCTGAAATTGCGGATCAGGACATTGTCGCGACCCGTCCGAAGGCGGACGCGGCTAATGGATTACCGATCGCGGGCCTTGGATCGGCGCGAGCCCTCCCAGGCCCATACCAAATCGCGGCGGGAGTATTTTTCAGGAGGATTCGACGATAAGAGTCGATCGCTTTCGACCTTAGTGTGGTCGTGGTGGCATGTGCAACTTGTGCATGCATTTGGAGTCGCCACCCGGTCTTTCTTGGAGGGTAGACCGGAAACCTTACTGATCGATTGGGAGAGAACGATCAGTTCTACGGAACCAGAGATTTTGGGTTCGGGGACTTGGTTACGCTGGTGTCGTTACCAACGCCCTTTCGGTACCTAACGCGAGTGATTTTCCTAACTAAGATTTCATGCAGGCGCAATTTTGGGTGAGGTAAGTCTGACTTTGCACATTAACCAGTTTAACATGCTCACGTAATCATAATAAATAAATAGATGTCAATCACATAAACATCTATCCTACGTGGTGATCATGGAATTATGATTTAATGGGTCTCGAGCCAATGAGACCACATTTAATCATTTTAATATTTTAATAACGGAGAGCCGCTCTTCGCTTCTTCTTGGTTTCTTGAACTCTTCAAGAATTGGGCCCCAAAGAGCTCGCCGACTTAAAAGGCTCCTCCACGTAATCCTCGTAGCATTTACATCAACAATTGACTATGCTAAAAATAAAGATTACATGAAAAATAAAAGGAGTACGCAGCCTCCATTTAATAATTACAACCCCAAATATATAAATAATCATCATACATTCATATATACATCAATCACATTGATTAGGGATTTTTCCATGATCACCACCCTTTCACGTAAGTAATAAATTCACAATTTAAAACTTAGGAAGGCACAATAAAAATTCTACGTTGAATCATATTCAGAATTTTTACGTAAAATAAGATAGCCATAAATTTTCGATTCAAAATTGATTTAGTCTCAATTTTTGCTACGTTGATTAATTTATCATATAAAATAATCAATCTCCATTAGCCATGTAAGACGAACAATTCGTTAATACATATTGGCCATAGTATTGCAAAAATTGCAAAAAATCAATTAAATGCACGAAAACACCTAAGGATTGGCTCTGATACCACTGTTGGGATCCACGTAACACGTAGCGGAAATAAATAACAACCCATACATGTATCTCCAGAGGCGTACTTCGTGCATTTCAATCGAAAAAAATCACAAAGTCTCAAAGGGAGTAAATAGATTACCTCTCGTAGCGTGCTTGAACGGAGGTGTCGGTTCGATGTTCTTCGATCTCAGCCTCCACAAGTGTTAGGCATCTAGTTCGGACGCACCACCAATTGACGAACGGGGAGACGACTAATAACTCCACAACAATTGTGCTAGCAATATGCGGAATCAATATTCCGAACTTAGTATATTTTGCTCACTCAAGATTATGAGAATATAGAGAGTGTTTGTGTTCTTCTCTCTAAGCTCTCAAAAATTTGCACACTCTACAAAATGTCTCCCCCTCCCAACCTCAAAACTCTTGCCATCCTTTTATAGCCAAAAATACCTTCCAATAAATTGTATTTAAAAATAGCACTAACAATTATAAATTCTATCTAAAAATAGCACTCACAAATAAATGACATTTAAAAATAGCACTAACAATAGCACTCACAATTTATAATACAAAAATGCTATTTAAAAATAGCACTAACAATAGCACTCACAATTTATAATACAAAAATGCTATTTAAAAATAGCACTAACAATTATAAATTCTATCTAATAATAGCACTCACAATTTATGATAAATAAATGCCATTTAAAAATAGCACTAACAATAGCACTCACAATTTATGATAAATAAATGTCATTTAAAAATAGCACTAACAATAGCACTCACAATTTATAATACAAAAATGCTATTTAAAAATAGCACTAGCAATAGCACTCACAATACAAAAATGCTAAAAAAAGGCACTAACAAATGTGTTAAAAATAATAACCATTATTATTATTACAAGAGTTAAAGAGGTTACCAAACAGTACAAATACGCATAACGTATAAATACGTATGACATATAAATACGTAGAGCATACGTATAATCCGTGAAACCGGGGACTAATTGAAAGAAAAATGTGCAATTAAGCCCTTTTGGTAAAAATTGATTAAATTGGAGGGCAAATTGACCTAATTGCACTTTAAGACTTTAGAATCCAATGTCATAGCTTATAAAAAGTGAGAATTGAAAACTAAAAGACTCGAAAAGGATTTTTTTTTTTTTTTTTTTTAGGCTCGGTTCGGGTTTATGTTTGTGAAGGAACATAGTGACCCGAGCCGAATTTTTGAGATTTAAAGTGACACACTTGAAGAGGAAATTAAAACAAAATTATCGAATATTTTTGGGTATTTTGCTGACCACGAATGGTATTTTTCTGATTTTTTGGGTATTTTTATAATTAAATAAATTCGAAAAATATTAAAAATACCGAAAAATATTTTTTGTTCAAAATTGGTTCCTAAGGCTAAACCAAGGCTTCCAAAGTTGATTTTGTGATTTTATGACCTTTTTGATATTTTTAATTAATTTTAAAGAATAAAAATCACAATAATAAATGGTAAAAAATCAGGTGTCAACAGACATGTCTGATGATTCACGGGAGGAGCAGCCCTCGCTTTACATTAATTAACCCGGCTCCACAAGCATTATTGCTGCAACTTTTCTCCACTCTCGAGACGCTATAAAATGCGGAGTTGGTGTTTGGGAGATTAACGCTCTCATATAATTTGCTTCCATCCTCTAATCGCTCCACTACACACATCTCCGTCGAAAATGGCTTCTTCCCAAGTTCACACTTTCTCAGCCGAAGCTTTGACTCGATGGAAAGAGTTCTATAACCTCTTGGGTCGAGGCTACGCTCACATAGCCGATCATCCCGAAATCGAGGATGAGATCAGAGTCATGTTCGGGGACCTGGACATCACCTCCCTCGAGGGTACCGCGTTGGGGAGGGAATACAATATTTTTCCAACGCTCTTTACGAACTCCTTGGAGGTCTACCGCGCTGCTCATCGGGGAGTTACCGTGGCTCGTGTCTTGCGAGCCCGTTATGAGGATCAGTCCGATCGTCTAGCGTTGGCTGACTACCTGGCCGATAGTCACAAAAAGGCTGTTGAGTTCGCCAAAGAGCGGGTTTCGACATTGCTACGCGAGAGAAGGAATCTGGTGGAGGACTTAGCTCTATCTCTGGCTACCTATGAGCGCGATCGACGTAATGCCCTGCTAAGGAATCGGAGCGAGTGGCTGGAAGAAAGGCTCAACGGCATAAACGAGGATATAACTCGTGAGAATGGACTTGTTCGGGACTTGGAAGCAGTCGCCGAAGATCACGAGACTCAGGTTGTTGCAGTCAATGATGAACGCAAACGCCTCCACCTCAGGCTTGCGGACCATGATACGCGGAGTGGTGCGTATAAACAAAGCATCCATAACCTGGAGGGCCAGCTGGGCTCCTTTGTGTCGTTGATTAGGGCTCACTTCTGCTTTACTTTTCCACCCCAATGAATTGTATGATCTGGTTTGGGCAAGAATGAATGAAAGCCCCTGTGTTTGTTTTAGCTTTTATATGATCCATTTCTTCGAGCATCCGGACATCTTAGACTTGGATGAGCCGATCCATAATAAGTCGAGTAGATGTGTTCTGATTTTCTAACTCACTCATGGTCAGATGAAAGAATAGCCTCAGACTTATCCAAGAAAAGATTTCTTTATGCTACTTGTTTTTCACCTGCAAATGAAAAGACCGAGTCAAAAGGAATAATCTGAAAAAGAAAGCATAGACCCCTTTCAATCTTATGCTTGCTCGTAGTTAATAATGACAAGAACTTTTACAAGGGTTTTAATCTTGTGCGAAAAGTTTTTATCAATATTCCTCGAAAGAAAGCATACTATTGAAAGGAATGTAATTCACGATAATTGCTTTTGACCAATATTCAGAAGAGCGAATTAGTCAAAAATGCAAGGCATAACGACGTGTTTTTAAATTTAATTGAAGATACGGCATCCAAATCAAGGCCGTTTTGTTAAGAACGAGAGCAATTTGGACATCTGTCTCGTCATTAAATTCGAAATAACGTCAATACTCTTGATCAATTATCGTGGATTACTTAGTGACGTATGACATGCATGGACCAATTCAAGTGTATAATTCCTTCTAACGAAATTGGGGTTGGATTACCCTGTACGACCAAAAAGGTCGTGTAAGATTTTCAACTTTAGTTTCCTCTAAAGGAATTATAAACTTGACTTGGGAGTATTCGGATGATTAGAGAAAATGCCACTATCACATTCCCATGACCCGTCAAAAGAAATACAACCGAGTTCCATATGAATGTATACACCAATAGATCCCTAATACAATCACTCTAAGGGGTGAGATAGAGAAAGCCTCGATAAAAATAAACCCTATACAAGAGGACTAGTAATGGAAAATGAAACCAAGGAATGTGATCCTAACGTTTAAGGATGCCCCAAGTTCGATCTGTGACTTTCGGATCACTTGCCCCAACTCGTCATCTTCATTGGACGATATCTCAATAATGTTCATAGTAGGCTCCTTTGTTGCTCACTCGGTGTTCGCCATGGGATATCATCCTCCTCGTCTTCTATCAAGGACGTTTGGGAAAAACACATGCATCTATCCTTGAAATGGCATTTAATCTAATCACCAGAATGCAATGAATGAAATGCCTATATTTATATGAACTGTAATAGTTTTGAGGGATAGAGAGTCTTACCAACCCAACTCGTCGACTTATGTGCGATTTTAGGTGTACCAACCGCCCAAAGACATGCGCATGAGACAAGTGATGGTGAACTTCTAAAAATCAGAGGGTTTGGCACCTAAGGTTAAGGTTCCCACCTCGAGTTCTAGAAAGAGCCGATTCCATTGCACAACTATCGTTGCATTGGGACTCAATCCATAGTTCGAAGCGAGCGGAATTGAGAAGTGGATTACCCCGTGTTTTTCCTCACGGAGATTCCATTTTCAATTCCTTCTATTGTGTTCCTAAAGGCGGCGCCTGGGGTTTTAGGCGCGGTTGTGTGTGTCCATGTGTCGTGATCATCACAATGCAAGTCATGCACAACAATTTATCAATCAGCACTTCAAATCATCCACACAACATACATTCCTACGCCACACCTGCGTAAAATAAAGTTAATCACAGACTACACCCCTTATTACTCCAATCTGCAAAAACATATAACACCTATCGTGAGCGGACTTACCTCACCTTCAAGAGCGCCTGTAGGGTTAGAAAAATCACTCAATTTTTATTACGGCCTAAGTCCACTTGAGGTCTAGAACCATAGTTTCTAGAACAAGTCCCCAGCGGAGTCGCCAGCTGTCGCGACCCGTCCGGAAGCGGACGCGGCTAATGGATTACTGATCACGGGTCTTGGATCGGCGCGAGCCCTCCCAGGCCCATACCAAATCGCGGCGGGAGTATTCTTCGACGATAAGAGTCGATCGCTTTCGACCTTCAGTGTGGTCGTGGTGGCATGTGCAAATTGTGCATGCATTTGGAGTCGCCACCGGTCTTTCTTGGAGGGTAGACCGGAAACCTTACCGATCGATTGGGAGAGATCGATCAGTTCTACGGAACCAGAGATTTTGGGTTCGGGGACTTGGTTACGCTGGTGTCGTTACCAACGCCCTTTCGGTACCTAATGCGAGTGATTTTCCTAACTAGGATTTCATGCAGGCACAATTTTGGGTGAGGTAAGTCTGACTTTGCACATTAACCAGTTTAACATGCTCACGTAATCATAATAAATAAATAGATGTCAATCACATAAATATCTATCCTACGTGGTGATCATGGAATTATGATTTAATGGGTCTCGAGCCAATGAGACCACATATAATCATTTTAATATTTTAATAACGGAGAGCCGCTCTTCGCTTCTTCTTGGTTTCTTGAACTCTTCAAGAATTGGGCCCCAAAGAGCTCGCCGACTTAAAAGGCTCCTCCACGTAATCCTCGTAGCATTTACATCAACAATTGACTATGCTAAAAATAAAGATTACATGAAAAATAAAAGGAGTACGCAGCCTCCATTTAATAATTACAATCCCAAATATATAAATAATCATCATACATTCATATATACATCAATCACATTGATTAGGGATTTTTCCATGATCACCACCCTTTCACGTAAGTAATAAATTCACAATTTAAAACTTAGGAAGGCACAATAAAAATTCTACGTTGAATCATATTCAGAATTTTTACGTAAAATAAGATAGCCATAAATTTTCGATTCAAAATTGATTTAGTCTCAATTTTTGCTACGTTGATTAATTTATCATATAAAATAATCAATCTCCATTAGCCATGTAAGACGAACAATTCGTTAATACATATTGGCCATAGTATTGCAAAAATTGCAAAAAATCAATTAAATGCACGAAAACACCTAAGGATTGGCTCTGATACCACTGTTGGGATCCACGTAACACGTAGCGGAAATAAATAACAACCCACACATGTATCTCCAGAGGCGTACTTCGTGCATTTCAATCGAAAAAAATCACAAAGTCTCAAAGGGAGTAAATAGATTACCTCTCGTAGCGTGCTTGAACGGAGGTGTCGGTTCGATGTTCTTCGATCTCAGCCTCCACAAGTGTTAGGCATCTAGTTCGGACGCACCACCAATTGACGAACGGGGAGACGACTAATAACTCCACAACAATTGTGCTAGCAATATGCGGAATCAATATTCCGAACTTAGTATATTTTGCTCGCTCAAGTTATGAGAATATAGAGAGTGTTTGTGTTCTTCTCTCTAAGCTCTCAAAAATTTGCACACTCTACAAAATGTCTCTCCCCCTCCAACCTCAAAACTCTTGCCATCCTTTTATAGCCAAAAATACCTTCCAATAAATTGTATTTAAAAATAGCACTAACAATTATAAATTCTATCTAAAAATAGCACTCACAAATAAATGACATTTAAAAATAGCACTAACAATAGCACTCACAATTTATAATACAAAAATGCTATTTAAAAATAGCACTAACAATAGCACTCACAATTTATAATACAAAAATGCTATTTAAAAATAGCACTAACAATTATAAATTCTATCTAATAATAGCACTCACAAATAAATGACATTTAAAAATAGCACTAACAATAGCACTCACAATTTATAATACAAAAACGCTATTTAAAAATAGCACTAACAATAGCACTCACAATTTATAATACAAAAATGCTATTTAAAAATAGCACTAACAATTATAAATTCTATCTAATAATAGCACTCACAATTTATGATAAATAAATGTCATTTAAAAATAGCACTAACAATAGCACTCACAATTTATGATAAATAAATGTCATTTAAAAATAGCACTAACAATAGCACTCACAATTTATAATACAAAAATGCTATTTAAAAATAACACTAACAATAGCACTCACAATACAAAAATGCTAAAAAAAAGGCACTAACAAATGTGTTAAAAATAATAACCATTATTATTATTACAAGAGTTAAAGAGGTTACCAAACAGTACAAATATGCATAACATATAAATACGTATGACGTATAAATACGTAGAGCATACGTATACATCCGTGAAACCGGGGACTAATTGAAAGAAAAATGTGCAATTAAGCCCTTTTGGTAAAAATTGATTAAATTGGAGGGCAAATTGACCTAATTGCACTTTAAGACTTTAGAATCCAATGTCATAGCTTATAAAAAGTGAGAATTGAAAACTAAAAGACTCGAAAATGATTTTTTTTTAGGCTCGGTTCGGGTTTATGTTTGTGAAGGAACATAGTGACCCGAGCCGAATTTTTGAGATTTAAAGTGACACACTTGAAGAGGAAATTAAAACAAAATTATCGAATATTTTTGGGTATTTTTCTGACCACGAATGGTATTTTTTTGAGTTTTTGGGTATTTTTATAATTAAATAAACTCGAAAAATATTAAAAATACCGAAAAATATTTTTTGTTCAAAATTGGTTCCTAAGGTTAAACCAAAGCTTCCAAAGTTGATTTTGTGATTTTATGACCTTTTTTTATATTTTTAATTAATTTTAAAGAATAAAAATCACAATAATAAATGGTAAAAACTCAGGTGTCAACAACATGTCATTGGATAGATGACGATTGGAACATTTAAAAAAAACTTCTTGCATTTCGAGTTTTTAATGAAAGGCATACGTCCATTAATATTTATAAAATAATTAGGCAAGTTTTAGAAGAATATATTTTGATTAATAAAATTTTTTCAATTGGTTTTGATAATGCTGCACTTCCATTCCCGAATTAGAAAATATTTGTAAACCTACTTTTGGCGGACAATTTTTTCACATTAGATGTGCTTGGTATGTTTTAAATTTATGTATACAAGATGGTTTACGAACTATTGAGAATTCTCTTGCCCCAATAAAGAAAGGAATTAAATTTTTAGGAAATCGTGCCCAATTTATGAAAGCATGGGGCAAATTTTATAAAGAAAATGGGAGAACAACAAAAATATTTTCAAAAGATAATCCGACTTGTTGGAATTCTACCTACGTGTTGTTTCGTCAATCTTTTGAGTACAAAGATTTATTATGAATGTTTATTTCGAATAATATTCCCGATATTACTTTACTCCCGCATCTTGCAAAAATTTTTTTTTTTTTAAGTTTTTAATGATGTTACTAATACTTTTATCTGGTGTTTATTATCCTACTACGCATTTATTTTTAATAGAGTGTGTTAATATTGCTGGTGTTTTTAGTGATTATGAAAAAGATACTCAATTAGCTCCGACTATGTTAGTAATGCGAGAAAAATGATTGCATTATTATTTCAACATTCCTCTTGTTTATTTGGTTGGCATTGTTTTTGATCCACTTGCTAAATTAGATGGTTTATTAGATATCTGAATAATTATTATTATGCTTGTTTACATTTGGATGAAGCAATAGATATCTCAAGTGTACAAAGAGAGGTTAAAGACACTATAGTAGCATTATATAATGAATTTTGTAGTATATATGGTACAAGCGATAATGGGTCTTCCCAAATTAGTGCCTCACAAAGCGATGCGGATGGTTCAATTAGTAGAGGGTACAAAATGCTCATAAATAGGCAAAAAAAACAAAATGGGACAATATGAGGTACTATTTCCGAATTAGAAAACTATTTAACCATTGCTTTTGAGTTTAATGATTCCGAACACAACAAAGATTTCAGAATTCTGGAGTGGTGGAAGAATCATTCAATTCAATTCCCAATTCTCGGCCTCATTGCAAAACAGATATTAGCAACCCCTTCTTCAACAGTTGCAGTGAACAAGCATTTAGCATTGGAGGATTAATTTTGGACGATCGCCGTTTAAGATTAACTTCAGAAACTGTAGAGGCTCAAGCATGTGTCGATGATTGGACAAAAGCTAGATTTCGACACCAAAAGCTAGATCAAGAACACAAATTTTTCAGTAAGGATTGTGGAGATACCACCGCCATGGGTACCACAACGGGTAGTGAAGATTGACGATGAGGTAAGTTGGGGTTATCAAAGGTAAAAGAATTACATGGCTTTGATTCTTCTATCCGTAAGACCCTCGACAAGATTCGCAAGACCCGATCATGTAGGCGCTTAGTGATAATTCATTAAGTTCAAGCTCATTCCTCCTCTTTTTTTCCTCCCAAATTTTATTACAATGTATAATTTGATTATAAATTATAATTGATAATTTATTATTTTAAAAATTAAATTTAAAAAAGAGAATCGAAATCGGTCCGGGAATCGGCTCGGAACCGAACCGGCGGTTCTCGGCCCATGGACACCTCTACATTGCAGGCGAATTGCCTATATTAAGGCTCCATTAGATTCGCAAAAATACATGATTTGAGAAGCAATTTCTTAAAAATGATCGTTTGTGTCGCTTGAAATGAAGAGTCGGTGAAAAATGTTTGCACTATCGACATTAATTTATGCGGTGAAAAAAATTTATAGTCCATTCATAGTGATATAAGTATTCATTTTTAGGAAAACTTTTTCACAATCATTGATTTTTCATGAGACAAATGCAACGTAAGAATTGGAAACTAAGAGAGGAAATTATAAGAACATAGATGATGATGCCACGATGACACTGATGGTGACTCAATAATTGAATGGATTGGAGACAATAAAAGAAGAGAGAGAGAGTGATTGGCCTTTAAGGTTGGCGAGATTAGATGCAGCGTTAACGACGTTAGGTGCAAGAGAGAGAAAATGAAAAGGCTTTCCTTTCCTTTCACCCACTTCAGAAAAGGGATCGAGAAAAGATTTTCTGATTAAACAGTCAATTCTCTCTCCTCCTCTCTATTTGAACAGCACACTTTTCTCGAGCTATATATATATGGAGCCTCGATTTCCCAACCTCTATATTCCGTTCCTTTCTTCTCTCCATCTCCATCTCCATCTCCATCTCCAACATCATCTTGATCTCCCGCTCTTCCGTCTCTTTGCGCTTGCTCTCACCTAGTCCGACCATCGTGCATTGTTCTCCGACGGTTTGAACTTCCCTAGACGCGGCGACAACGGCCCTGGTGGAGTTAATCTCCACGGGTTGATCCCGGCAATTCTTTGTCGTGCGATGATTGATATGTTGGCACGGTTCAATCAAATCAAAAGCTCTCAACGTTTCGGGTTGAGTTCGTTCGTTTGATTGAGCCGTGTCAATATGGCAATCAATACTTTTGCTAGGTTCGAGTTCGATTCTTATTTACTTAATGCCAAATGCTGGATCAAGAGAGGCGAGCGGGGACCAGTGCAACCTCCACCCATCGGCACCGGCGATTTAGGCTCAGTAAAATCCGTACTTGACATCCTATAGTTATCTACGGAATTAGCGTAAGGTACGTACGATTCTTCAATGTGATTGTACAAAGACGGTTGACTTAGTCCATAGAGCTATATAGTCATCTAGCAGATTTGAGTCTATTATCACTTGCTTAGGAGAGGAGAGCAGGATGTTGAGCGGCTTAACATAAATGGGAGATACCGGTTCTTTCATCGATTTTTTTTTTCCCGGTCTCGCTTCCAAGGCAGGCCTACGTGAATATGGAGGTGATCAATGGGTGGGCGATCCGGTTGGTAACCAAAGCCCATGAGCAAGCCTAGCTAGCTAGCCCGCCCATCTTTGATCCCAAACTTGACCGGAAAATTTTATTGCAAGTTTATGTGATGAACGGGCTTGAGCAACGCGTAAGGAATATGGTACAAATAGCTTATGGACGTTTATTGTGATCCATGAACTTTATCCCGATATGAAATTGTCTTCCCCGAATTTTCAATTTGTTCAGCGCGATCTCTGAATGTTTGTGTACATGTTCAATCTAGTTCAGGGATGACATCGAATATTTTCATACAGGTCGGAGACTAAATTGAATATGCATATAGGTTCAGGGCCTACAGTAAAATAATAATAGGGACAATAATGCATGTTATGTTAAAGTTCAGAGATCATTGTGTGATTATCCCTAACATATGAGGTAACTAATAAATAAGTTGGTACAGTAACATAAGTTAAAACAGGTAACCAATAGATAAGTTGGTAAAGTTGTACACTTAAATGAAAGTTGGTAAATAAATAGTAGCCTAAAGAGAGAAAGCTTATAAGTCGCACAAATATATATATGTTGGCAAACAATTAAAATGGAAGTTGATAATTCAAAATTTGTTGGTAATTTAATCCGACAAAAAATGGTAATTTCATATGGGAGTTGATAAATTTAGGAGGAAAATGGCTAATTCAGTTATAAACCTTTTTAATTGGGCAAATTCAATCCTAAATCTTTATGCATTTGTGTCAATTAGATCCATCTGGACAATTTTGGCAAGATTTCCTAACGTGGACGATGGTCATCCTACGCGTGCTAACGTAGATAATTTTTAATAATTTATTTTAAAAATTGAGTTTTCAATTTTTTTTTCTTCCTTCTTTTTCGTTTCATTATGGCCGACAAGAGCCAACATTGCCTTGTCGGCTGGGGGCAAGGCCTCGAAGGCCCTCGCCAGATTTGGGCAAGGGCTTGCTGGCCCTCATCGGCAATCGATCAGAGTTGCCAGCCACTCTCGCAGGCCAAAATGAAATGAAAAAAGAAAAGAAAAGAAAAACTAAAAATATGTTCACATTAGCGTCAGCCACACCACGTAGGATGTCTGGTGTTCACGTCAGCGATTTTTCAGCCAAAAAAAAAAATCGGATGGACTCAATTGGCAAAAAATACAAAATATTTAGAACTGAATTGGTCCAATTAAAATATTTAAGACTGAATTGGCACTAATACAATAAGTTCATAACTTTTTTTCGTACTTTTTCCAAACTTAGGGTATTGGCGAAACAAAAAAAGTTAGTAACATGCAAATTGTTAAAAAAAAAAAAAAAGGCATGCAACTTTATGAAAATGTCCGCAAGTTGCCGACAATCATGTGACTAGCGATTTATCTTTCTGTCAACAGCTTTGTTTACCTTAATCAATTCTTTGAGAGACAATCGACTTATGCACTTTTCTTTGTCAGCAGCGGCATCTGGCGACCACAGGTGACGGGTCTCATCTCAATGACTACTACACATCCGTGAAGTACTTTTCCTTCTTATTTTTTTTTTCCCTAAATAAGGAATTTACACAGCTAGATCAATTAGATTTTTTTGTTTGTTTTGTTTCTCGGGTAAGTAAGTAATGATTTTTTTTTGTTGCTCGCCAAGAATGAAACCGAGCACAAATTAATCAGAGATCTCAATCAAGAAGTCTTTTTTTCTGCGCAACATTAGATATATATTCAAGAAAACACATCATATATTAAGGTAGCGTCGGGACACCGACGCACTAAGCTTATGCGAAAAAAAAAAAAAAAAAAACCACGCGTGCCCCAGTTTAGGAAAACATGGAATTAATTTAGTCGGAGCGAGATTGGACGAGTCAAGATCCGAGTCGAGTTGGAGCGGCTTGACTCCTACACTTTCCAAACTCAATTGACAAGAAAAGTGAGGAACACATGATGTGGATTAATTCCCGGTTACTAATCCGGTCAGTCCCGCGGGGCAATCGCCATTCGGTCCAGCTGACCCACTAGCACAGTGAACTTGGAAGCGGTTTTTATCTTTGAAATTTGGGTTTGAATGGTGAACGAGGAATCGATCAACGAAAGTCACACGCGGGCGTCTGAGGGGGTGAAAAGGATTGGGCTGCTCTACTACGCGATATGAACCCCAACCTCATCAATCACTTGCTATGGCATATTACCTCCCCGTAAATTTAAAGAATCTTCTAATCAGTTTCTCGCGAAAAATTTAAAAGGAAAAATTATTTTAAAAAAAGTCATAAATTTATTGCAGTTGTGTCAATTCAGTTTTAAACATTTTGCATTTGTGTCGATTCAATCTATCCGGCAAATTTTGACCTGAAATTGCTGACGTGACACGACCGACGCTGACGTGGATAAGTTTTATAATATTTTAATTTATTAACAATTTGTTTCCTATCTCTTTCTCTCTCTCTTTTTTTGTTAGGGTCGAAAGAATGCCACCATCCACCGGCCGAGACCCGACGGCCTTCTTCCGACCCCAACCAAAAAAAAAAAGAGAGAGAGAAAAAAGACTGGAAACGAATTGTTAAAAAAAATAGAGAAAATAAAGATATAATTGAAAATAATATTAATATGTTATTTTAAAAAGTCCATGTCGGCGCCGGCATAAATGCAAAAGATTTTGAATTGAATTGGCATAAATACAAAATGTTTCGATTGCATAATTACAATATGTTTAGAATTTTCTGACAATTTTCCCTGAAAATTAACCATCTGATAAAATTCAAAAAGTTCATTAAGAAATGTAAGAATTGTCCACATTAGTGTCGGCCGTACCACGTGGGACGTTCGGCTTCCACGCCGATGATTTTCAGCCAAAATTGACTAACGCTACAGCCAGATCATACCTACTAAAACAGGATCGAGTTGTTTTCTTCTCCACACCTTCAACTAAATGGACATTGTCCCGAGGAATGTAGGCTTGATTGAAGAAATAGAACTTCATTTGTCTAGCATAGTACACAAGCTCCAAGAACACAACTCCAATGTGTCCTCAATTGAGTTCTCCTTACAAAGCCAATCACAAGCCCATGGTGAAGGGAAGAATATATATGTTTTTTTGAGTAATCTTCCCTAGAAATCCCTTTTGTATGATATGTAAAATAACAAGAACAAGGAGGGAAGTTTATAATGATGAGCAACAACTCATCATTCATGCTCACAAATCCAGATCGGTGAATGCAAAACCCCCACACGTGAACGAGAAATTTCTGCTGCCCCTCCAACCATTCATCGATCTATGAAGGCTTTATTCCGTGGAAGTTCGTCATATTTTTTACAATGTGCATGCCGTAAAGACATGTCGAGTTGGCTTAAAGATTGAGTAGGTTCTTGAACGGAAGTTAAAAGGGAGGGTAGATCTGCATCTGGCTCAAGATGTGTTCGAAGTTCTCCGTCGATTTTTGGATCGGATGGGTGTGAGTCCCTTCGTAGGTGGTCACCACCACGCCCTCGTCCTTGTTTAGCCTCTGGACTTGCTTCTTCACGTTGCATCCCTGGTGCGTGCAGCGATAATAGCTTCTGCACAACAAGAAAAAAAAAATTGAACATCATATCAAACACTTGGATTTTGCTGGTTTTGCTTGATGTAGTAGACAAGCATGCACTGGGTAATTGTTTTACCCCAATGTTATGTAAACATAATTTGAATGTCCATGCGAGTGGAGGTGTTCTTAGATGTTTTACTTGCACAGAAGAGAGGTTTCATAAGCAAGGAAGGGTTAGAATTATCTTTGGCATGGAGGAGAGGATTTTCGCTAGAAATGTCGGGATGTGGTTCACACTCCCCCATCGACAGGAAAGCACGGGAGATGATTTTTTAACTTGAGCATGTATTTTATTAGTAGTTCCAGCTTAGGCCATGAATAATTGTTGCCCTACATAATCTCTTTATATTATAATTGAGAGTTCTAACAGAGAGGTGTTGAGTGCTAATTATAATCGAACCTTGGGTGTAACCCTAGTTTAAGGGTGAACCAGGATAAACCCCGTGTCTCTATCTCTATTTCTCGCATTTACTCGTTATTTCATTGCGTTTGTGCCTATAATTCTCACAAGAAGCACGTACCAATAATGAGCAGTGATGATAGAATGATCAACCGAATGACGATTGCACGCAAGTACAATCAATTCGAACATACAGTAAAAACATTGAGGGATGGCGCGGTTCGAATGCACTCTTAGAAACTTGGTTCATAGCTTCAAATTTGGTTATGTAACTTGGAGGAACCATCCATCATTCGTTAATGGTCACTACCAAATGTACGTGGATTCTTTAGCAATAATACCACAAAGAAAAACTTAGATATAATCACCTTGAGAACATCATGGCTTGTTTGTATGCAGTTTGTGTGTACCAACGGGTGTGGTTATTGTATAACTTCGGCATTCGATAAACTTCCCAATTGTCGTAATTTGGGATAATTTTACTCGATGATCATGCATCTTCTTAATTACTGAAAATATCATAATTTTTCCCAGTATATATGCCTTAATTCGATGGATAACCTAAGGAGGATAAGATGTTCCCCTCCAGAGCCCTTTTAAGAATATGGTGATTCATTGAAAAGATCAAACTACGAACATACAATGTTTAGAGGGTTGTCTGCTGATTTCTACTCACTTTGCATGCATTAATTTGTTTCACGTAACACTAAAAAACCATAGAAAAGCCAGGTCTCAACATTAGGGCTTGAGCTATTTTTTCTCTTCCTCTTTTTTTTTTTTTTTTGCTCGAATTATCTTCCGAATTTCCTTTTTCATCTTTCAGCAACCAAAATAATTTCGCTTCTCTAATGTCTAAGGAAGTATAATTTAGGAAGAAAAGAAGAGATAAATCCTGGGAAGAAGAGATCTAAAAGATTTGTGACATGGACCGACTGTGTAAACATAGAGGATAGAATGTAACAGACCTGGGAAATCTGTTGTTCTTGACTGCCTTTTGTCCATACTTCCTCCATCGATAACCATCGTCGAGTATATCCACTTGACTCTGGGTCTGGAAAGCGATTCTCGGCCGTCGGATCTTCTTCTCCCCCTTCTTCTTCCCCGTTTTCTCAGCGCTCTCGCATGCCGAGCTCCCATGAGCAACATCATACTCAGCCTTTTGTCTTGGAACCGTCCCGGCTTCGGCTCCTTTCAATCCCAAGAACCCTTGTACGGACGAGCCCATCAGATCGCCGCCGAAGCTGGCCTTATGGACACGATCACTGCCCGCTTCAAACACAAACGGGAAGGCCGTCGACGGCGGCGGCGGTGGCGGCGCGGCACTTGTCGAGCGTGGAAACAGCATTTGATGTCTTTCCATCACGCGTGAACAGTTGGTCGTATGAGGGGACGAAAGAAGCGGAGAAGAAGAATCTGGTCTTGAAAATGTTCTTGACGTGTTGATATTAGAAGGAAAGGCGGTTCGTGAGCCCAAAAAAGAGCACGAAAATGAGATTAAAATGAATATTGAGGGCCTAGCAACCCAAAATTCTGTCTCTACTGCGAAGGTACGAGGAAGCAGGAAGAAGTTTGAAAGGTACAACTGGTGGGTAGCGTTAATGGCACGAGGATTTTCCAAGATTTGGAAAAATTAGGGCTTCATTAGCGGATATGATGAGTGATTAGAAACCCAAAAAAAGAGAGAGAGAAAGAGAGAGAAAGTGAGAGAGAGAGTTTGAAAAATGGTGGCGGCTTTCATCATCAGGAGGACGAAAATTAGTTTGGCGGATTATAATCTTCTTACCTGGAAGGTTTTGCCAAAGAGGAAAAGACACTACTAGCCTCCAAACTCGCTCGTGATTGGGTGAGCGACACATGCTAAAAAGATAGCATTGATCGCTCGACGGTATTCGAGTACACACACGCATCTCATTCCAATCGAGAATCAAAACGTAAGACTATTCCCTTTCAATTCGATTGGACAGAAATCTTGACTCCACATAAAAAAAGAAAAAAAAAAGGAAACATTATCAAATTACAAAGCACCGCACGCCACGTGTCGAATCTAATGTCTTGTACAAGATGGAGGAGCACCTTGCGAAAACGTGATGCTGGAGATACATGAGTCTAAATTTCTACAGATTTCTGGAGCTGGACCATTGCTGGTGCATGCATGTACGGGAGGGGAGGGGTGGGAAGAAGGGTACGTGCCCATTGCCCAATGAGCTTCCTCGGCCACCTTGGACTGCAACTTTCTTCCTTTTGGACCCGTGAGTGGGTGATGACGACGACGACGGAGGATGAAAGTAAGATAAGATCTTAAGTGTCTTCGTAACTGTAGTATAGAAAGTTGAAGCTTGAACAAATTACCCCCCCCCGGAATGAAACTGAACTAAATTACGCTCGTGGTTCATGTATCAGCCCGCCGATTCGCCCTACTTTCCGTCTTTCTCTGTAGAGGGCGACTGCTGCAACGTGAGCGCACACGCAAGGCAACTATTCTCTTCTCTCCCCCCAAACATCGTTATTCTGAAGCTCGTGCCAAGACGAGATTTAGGGGGAGATGGATAGATATTCGGGGCACGATATAACGTGACTCGAACTCGTGAGCTCATCGGTCACGCCCCGACTCGTTTGCCACGGGCTATCATGGTTGGTGGTAACGAGCTCGGCCCTTTTTTTTATGCCCCCCTCCCCTTTGGCTAAATGGTTTAGCCTGATTGACTGCCCCATAGAATTGTTCATCATCATTCGCGGCCGCCACACGGTGCGGACAGCCAGAATCTCCATTGCTAGTTTGGCCTCTGTAATCCCCCCATGACAGGAAAGTACATGGGTTCCTTTGCGTAGTTCTCGTTATGCGTCCGCGCAACTAGGTTACATAAGTTTATTATGCCTGCTGATCACACAGGAACCGAATTCCGGCTTCACGATCTCCGGCATATCCCTCGCATTGCTCTCGAACTTAGATCTGTCGCCACGCTTCATGAATCGCAATTCAAGGTATTGATTAAGGAGGAGACAAATATGCGTTCAGAACACGAGGCAAGTCCAGATTTATGAGCGAGCAATTTACATTGGAGAAGTCAAGAGCGTCAAGCATGTGGGTTTGAACTTGTAAAGGGAAGGCTGCTGCTCTGTTTTTTTCATTTCTCCCCCTTTTTGGTCTTCGATTAGGTGAACCGCAGGCAGCAGCCTACTTTGTTTGGTATTCTTTTTCGAATCTCCGATTTCGAAACTCTTTCGATTCCCGGAATATTCGATTTCGAAAACTCGATTTCCCGGTTGTGGAAATGTCGTTGATACCACTTCTTGCTGTTCTAGGGACACCTAACTTCAAATGATAGAGTTATACTCTACTTAGGCTTGCCAAAATGAGTTATAAACCCATTTCTTTACCCATATTCGATGGATTGAGTTGCTATATGGGCCAATTATATTTAATAAGTAGGTCATAAATGAGTTTGTAATAGTAAAATCTGAAATAATATAAATGGTAAATGGGTTGTCAACTTACTTAGACCCAAACCATCTTTGTGACTCCTTCTCACCCTCACTCGATCTCGAGTTCGTTACTTCGCACTCTCATCTTGGGTATAAATTTTACCTAAAATGCATTGGATATTTATTGGGTCGGGGTATGGTTACTAAATTTGTATTGGTCGAAACTGATCAAAGTGGGTAAAATAGGTCAATTTGTGCTGGCGCATTTTCGACCAAACCCAATCCGAACCCCGACCCACCCGTTAGACGAGTTTAACCCTGCTTAAGTAGAGCCTGTGAAAACGAGGTATGAAAAGAGGCCATTGTAAGCGCTCATTAGCATCGATGATCCACGCTAAAGTACAACGCTGCCGTACTTTCGATTTCACTCATCTGATTTGCATTAAATTGGGTATCGTCGAATCATTCAACCCATTCAATGCTATTCATTCAGTCATGCATTACAATTTGTCGAACATTGGCACAATCTAGGTTCACTTCAGCCGATGGATGAGATGTTTTATCCCTCGTTGCCGACACCCAGAAATAACCAAGTCCTTTCGAATCGACACGATGCCGATATAGAGCTCGGTGTTAGTCAGTTTAATTATTGACAAGAGGTCACGGGAAGAAAGCCTGTCGAGAAAACACAAGTATCAACGATCGTCATGACACCGTTATATACAATTAGGGGGTCGAGCTATCGATAAGACATTAAGGGCCAAAGAGCTCGTCGGCGATGATCAATACCGATGGCCAAATGCTGTTATCATTGGTTGCCGATTGACGCTTAGTGAATTTAACTAAGTGATATAGGCAGAAAACCGAGAGCAATGAGGACATCGATTTGAGGAGTTATCGACAATTCGTAAAGAAGATGGACGTGCAATGAGGATATCGATTTGAATCATTGTGAAAAAGATCCCACCATCGTGAGCACAGCTACTTACTTTTCAATCTTATCGATTTATCACTTTCCATTACTCGCACTCACTTCTTTTATAGATTCGGTCGGTGTGGATCCATGTCGCGTTTTTCATGTTCCTGTCTGAATCGCTAGAAATCGAAGATCGACATTTGGCGAAAGATATTTCGTCGAGAGACGACTCGAAAAACAGTAACGGGATGTCATGCGTGCGAGTACTACTTTATGCTCGTGTGTAAAAATTCATGCTCGGGCCCTGGGACAGTTCCAACTACAGCTGCGCACGAAACCTCCAGGAATCCACGAAACCAACTTTTGTGGCCCGATCGAAGTCCGATATCAAATTCAACTCCACGTGCAACCGATGGCTGTCGGGTCAACCTTCCTTTCGAGAGATATTTAGGGAGAAAACTATGGGGTATAAACGTGTTTAAGATTTTCCATCCGGAGAGCGACACATGTCGCAGCGGCCCACCTTGCAGAAATTTTGTGATTTTTCTGGGTCAGGATCCCGTGGGGATCATATCCCCTGGGCCGTCCGATCACCCCCGCCTCCGTGATCGGACGGCCCCCCTTCCCCATGATCCCCCGACTCTATGTCAAGGGATCCGGATCCGATTTTCCTCTCTATTTTCAGGCGTTGCGTGCCACAAATAATGAGTTGTTGTCGTACTTTTATGAGGTATTGAATTCGAGAATAATTACGTAATCATTAGACAAACAAGAAAAATCAGGAGATGGATAAATCTTTTTCTATGCAAATTCGACCGCCATGTTGTGCATTTGGGGGGCATGAATGGGAAATGCCCTGCTCGACTCGTCAATTAAATTGTAAGTTTTCTCATTTCATTTCCATTTGAATTTGGATCATCCCAAGAGTTCATTGACCAACGCTTTGAAACAGTTCTATGACCTAAAAAGCAAATGGAATTGCAGTCGCAGCCGAAAAAAATGCCATTGTTGATGTTTTACTTTTCAGTGTTCTCCTTCCAACAAGATAGAGGAAAAGCATAAAAATCACAAACCTTGTGATCGATGCATTGAGACCAATTAGCTTGGTTTATTTTATTGGTTTTGGTTCGATCTCAAACTGTTGCCACCAAGCGCGATTTACAAGTAAGAAGTCCAATACATATTTATGCTCCGTTTTGTTGAAAAATATTTCGCTCAAAAAATGATCATTTATATCGCTTGAAATATTTAGTCGAAAAAAAATATTTTGGACAATGAAAATATGTATCGTTAATTTATTTCTGTAAGTCGATACAAGCGATCAGTCATAGCGAGATATTCTTTAAATCAATCATTTTTCATGGGCCCTATACCCAAAAATACCTTCAACTTTAGCATTTGTGGCAATTATATCCAAAACTTTTTTATGTCTCATAAAAAGACTTACAACTTTTATTTTTATTCCAACTCTACCCAAAATTTTTACTTTTACTGACTCATACCAAAAAAACTCTCAACTTTAGCATATGTCTCAATTATATTCAAAAAAAATTTGTCTCATAAAAAACCTTCAATTTTTATTTTTGTCTCAATTCTACCACTGTTAACCTTCCGTCCATGATCACCGTTAGTTAATCCTACGTGTCTAACAAAAAAAAATCTTACGTGGCATTTTCCCGTCATTAATGAATTAAACTTAAGCAAAGCTGACACGAAAAAACTCCGAACTTCTTTTCTATTTTATGCTTCCCCTACATATTGTCGAGAGATACAGAGTCACTCAAGACGGCGCATTCCGTGTTCTCTTTGTCACTCAACAGCTCAAAGAACTGCTAACATGGAGATATTTGGACCTGCCAGAGAATGTCGACAATGGGCGGTGGTTGGCTGCCGAAGGCGGTGGGCAGGTGGCGGCGGCCGGCGGCCGATGGAGGTTAGCAAAGGGTGACGGTCGGCGATGGTTGGCTGCGGCGGAGGTTGGCCGAGGTTGATATGATCGAAAAGAGTGTGATAGCGTAATGAAAAGAGGGTGAGGCGAGAAGTACTCTTGAGTTGGAGAAGCTATTTTTTTAACTTCTCAAATTGAGGGAAAAACAATTTTAGAAATGAAAATTTCTTTCAAAAGTAAAAATTTTTACCAAACGGATTTACGTTTCAGAAGTTACATTACCAATTGGATTTCTGCTCTAGAAATTTATGTTTCAGAAGTTACATTACCACATGGATTTTTGCTCTCACTTCTAGAAATGTTATCATGTGCACCCTTAAAGTCAGTTCACCCACCTCGCTCCCCTCTCCCACCCTCAATCTCTCTCTCTCTCTTCTCGTTTCACTGTTTTATTACTTTTTTTTCTTATCTTAATTGCGCGATAGTTCTAATCGACTTCTAAAATTGTTACATTGAATCACCAATTATATAATCATTTTCATGCAAATCCATAGTATTATTAAGTCGAAACTTAGGTCTCTTCCCATTTTATATCCTCATAATACCCTCATCAGAAAATTTTCTACACTACACAATAATCGCCTTTTTTTCAGTATCTTTCCCTTCACTACCCGCATATTTTTTGCTTGTCTATGTTGACACCAAAAAATAACAAGCACAAATACCGAATGGATGACAATATCATTATGCCTGAAGTTCGGTTAAAACCAATATACCGAAAAGGTGGTATGTCCCGAAGTTCGGTAAGTTGAAAGCAATGTGTTAATATGCCTTGAATAGTTAAGGGTTTAAGTTAAGGGCCTTGGGCCAACATTAGGGTTTGAGGGGTAATACTATAAATATTGCTCTTTGCTCATTCTGTCTGATAGAGAAGCTTACGTTGCCTCTTTTGTAATTCCTGATTCTCATAGTGGATTTTGCTTCTCCTCTCTCCCGTGATTTTTCCCGCAAAGGTTTCCACGTAAATTTTGGTGTTCCGTTCCTCTCCTCTATCTCAATTTCGTTTTAGTTTCCGCATTGGCATAACAAACTGGTATCAGAGCACAAGGTTCATCCGTCGACGAAAGAGAGAAACGAGAGCTCGGGAATTTGGATTTCGTTTTCGGTGCAAGACGATTTGATTTCAGACGATTTAGATTTCAAGTGAATTTGGCGTGCTCGAGGCGATTTGATTTCGGCGCAAGACAATTTGATTTCGGCGAGGGAGTGTTTGGTCCCACTTCAAATTTGATGGCACAGGAAGACTTGATGAAAGTGGGAAAGAACCGTAGTTTCCGACCCCTCCTATCATAGCGTGTACAGGAAAGGCATGTCCTCTCCGCTGTCCCAGGAGTCTTCGATTTGATCACTTCTTGCTTTCTTAGCACTACAAAAAAACACGCAATTAGCCACGACATTAGCGACGAGAATTTCGCAAAAATTCGTAGCTAAATTGATTTAGCGACGAATTTACGCCGAGAAAAAATTCGTAGCTAATTCGGCGTCGCTAAATTTAGCGACGAAAAATTCGAAGGTCGTCGCCAATTTTGGCGACGAACCACTGTGTACGTCGCCAAAATTTGGCGACGAACAAAGCCGTTCGTCGCTAATTTGTAATTTTTTTTTGGGTCGGAGGAAGTTTTGGGAAATTGTCCAAGAAGAAGATGGCAACGAAGATTGTGAGGAAAATGAAAGCAGAAGCATTTCCAACGATGGCTACAATTCCAAATACATAGACACATGAAAGTTCAGCCAAAAGCCGACAACGAAGACGTAGGACGGCATTCTAGGGCGGTGAAATCACCGGCTCCGCCGTCGACCGGAGAGGGAGGGGTTCGGGTCGATCGCCGGAGTGAGCTTCCTTCCCTCTGAGCTGCTCACGGTAACAGGAGCGGCCGGGGATGTCGAGGCGAAGGGAGAGAAAAGGGAGGGAGTGGCAAGTGGAATGACGAGAGAGGGAGTGACGAGAGCGGCCGGGGAAGCTAATTTATAGATGAGCGGCCCGGGAAAAAAAGCACCATTTTTTGACTCTGTGAAATTGAAAATTAGCGACGACCTTCGAAGGTCGTCGCTAAATCGTCGCTAAACCGTCGCTGGTTTAGCGACGACCTTCGAAGGCCCTCGCTAAACCGTCGCTGGTTTAGCGACGACCTTCGAATCTCGTCGCTAATTTTCAATTTCGCTGCTAAAAAAAAAGGCGCTTTTTTTCCCGGGCCGCTCGAAATTGAAAATTAGCGACGACCTTCGAATGTCGTCGCTAATTTAGCGACGAAAAGAGATGTTCGTCACTAAAAATAAAATTGAATAATTCACTAAATTAATTAGATACATCAAAATAAACCCTAGCCGCAGCATAAATAGAGCAAAAAAAAAAATTTCGGGGGCAACCCCCATAAATCTGTTCGCACCCCTATAAAGATCGAACCCCCCCCCCCCCATAAAGATTTGGTTCGTGACCTCCGAGTTGGGCCGGGGGCAACGTCACGAACCAAATCTCATTTTTTTCGCTACTTTTGGGTGATGAATCAGACCGAGTGCATAAATTTCAATACATATTTAACAAAAATGTGAAGCTTCTTAAAATTAGCAAGAAAATATATATCCTATATAATTCAAAAGAATTCATTAAATTAGCAACGAAAACAAAATGAATAAGATGAAACACGATGGGAATGGAACCCGCGATCACCGAAGTACTTCATCCACGCGACAACCAACAAGGCAAAAGATTTGGTATGATGTGTAATAATGATTACACATAAATAATGAAACAGAATGAATGCTTTCTAATTCAAGAATAAGAATAACAGAAATAAACCTCAATTCCAAGAAATTATATCTTCTTTAAAGCATTCACTGAAGAAGCAGAAACCATTTTCAAAGAAGCTATCTAGGAACAAAATGAATTCTTTCTAATTCAGGAACAAGGATAATAAAAATAAATAAATTGATCGCTCTTCATTTATGCTTATTAATGTAATCTTTACTTAATTAATAATATATTCATTTTTAAATTTCAAAAAAATATTCGCTCTATTTTCATTTTCTTTTAAAAAGAATTAATGTAGATTAATATAAAATAATATAATCGAAGAAATAACATAAATAAGCTAAGCTAAATGACGTATCATAAGCGTTTCTTATTTATATCATTCACCGTTTGAAGAGAGCAAAGATTCCAAATAATCGATCTTTCTTTTAGTTATTATTGAATATTTCTTTGGTTGATTAACGTGTGATATATTGAACCATCATTACTAATATTGAACGAAACTAGATCTTATAGAATCACATTTGAATATTTTATGATACATTCCGTACCTTGCTAAAAAACTGATCCTTCTAATGTTTTTGAAATCTTTATTAATTGATTTAGAACATCTCTTATTCGCTTATAGTATCTTATCTATCTTTCAAAATTAGAAGAAAGAACCGATCGATTTCATTTTCGTGGATCACACAATTACAATATATATTTTTGGTGATCAAATATTATATATGCAAAGTAAATCATTTTCGAATAGATCCTTACTCTACTCTATTTAGTATCTCATCAAAGACGATTTTTTTTCTAAGTTATATTTTATCAAAAGAATTGATCTCCATTTTTTGTTTGTTCACAACTTTATATATGTAATAAATATAAAAAAGGGTCCTAATAAACCTTGAAAAAAATATAAATTAAGGATAGCAATTAGCGACGAACAATTGTTTTCGTCGCCATAGAAAAATTACATAAGATTCACGAAGCTTGTAGAAATTGATAAAAGAAAATTAAAAAAAAAAGAACTAATTAGCGACAAAATTGGCATTTCGTCGCTAAATTAATTTAAATAAAAAAATAATATTTAGCGACGAACAAAGTCTTTCGTCGCTAATTATATTTTTAAAAAAATTATTTTTGCGACGAAACGACAATTTCGTCGCTAATCAATTCTTTTTATTGTATTTTTCCTCAAATTATCGACGAACAACACTATTCGTCGCTAAATTTGCCAAAAAAACAAATACAAAAAAAACACTAAATTAGCGAACAACACTGTTCGTCGCTAAGTTGAGCAAAAAAAAATTCATAAATAAAATTTAGCGAGAAACACTAATTGTCGTCGCTAAACAAACGGTCTTAGTCGTCGCTAAATAGACCAAAAACCAAATAAAAATTAAAATAAAAAAAATTAGTCACGAATAACATTGTTTGTGGCCAATTTAGCGACGAATAATGATTCTCGTCGCTAAATTATTATTTTTTTAAATTTCTGGTCATTTAGCTACGAAATTGTATATCCGTCACTAAATTAGCGACGGATTGTTCTTCGTCGCTAAGTTCATCTCAATTTAGCGACGAAATTAATTTTTCGTCTCTAATTTAGCTACAAATGTCTTGTTTGTCGTTAATTTCGTTGCTAATTAGCTACGAATTTCTTGTTCGTCGCTAATTTCGTCGCGAATTAGCTACAAATATTTTTTCGTCACAAAAATCGTCACAAAATTTGTGAGGAATGTTTTTGTCACTATTTTCGTCGCGAATAGCGACGAACTTCCATGTCGTCGCTATTTTAGTCACAAATTAGCGACGAAAATGATCGCGTGGCTAAATGCTCGTGGCTAAATCGCTGTTTTTTTGTAGTGTAGCCATTCCCCAAATTTGAAGGTGACTCTGCAACTCTTAGCAAACATGTCAATTTTTGCAGCAACAGGTTTTCTCAACCCAGAAAGTTCAACAACGTGCCAAATCCCCGCACTGTTCAGGCATATTGAGAGAAAAAAAAAAACAAAAAATTGCTACACAAGAACAAGGAGTGGTGCAGATTTGTGCCAACCAATATTCTTCCGCATCCAGACTTCTTCAAAGGAGAAGCCACGAAAATTTTCGTGCAAGGCCGAATAGGGTCCACGAGTTTCTTTTGGTTGAATCCATGCGCCTAGAAGTTGTCGCATCTCCAGCCCCTCGACGAGCCTTGCCGAAATTCCATCTCAACCCCGCTGAGTTGCATTTCTCTCGGGCGAAATAGTTCAGCGAGCAAGTTCCCAGTAAAACAGCCTCGGTGAGCCGTTCAAATCTCGTTCCGCCGTGCCTTTTAGGTGCTGCCCAACAGTTTCTTTTCGCCCCAAGTCGGTCCGGATCTCGTCTGACGAATCAAGCGGTTTCGATTCGTGTTGTCCAAGGAGTTCGTGCGCGTTTCTTCGACTCGGAATAAGTTATGGCTTCGAGTTCAGCAACGAAATTCGATATCGAAAAGTTTGATGGGAGCAACAGTTTCAACCTATGGCAGGTTCGTATGTTAGCCATTCTTACGCAGCAGAGTTTGAAGAAAACTTTATTTACTAAAGGGAAGAAACCGGACACGACAAATGAAGCATGGGAAGAATTGGATGAGAAAGCTTTATCCACTATTCAGTTGTGCCTCACGAACGAAGTTTTGCAGGAGGTACTTGTCGCGACCCGTCCGAAAGACGGACGCGGCTAATGGATTACCGATCGTGGGCCTTACCTCCGCACTGGAGTGCGGATCGTGGGCTTTGGATCGGCGCAGGCCCTCCCAAGCCCATACCAAATCGCGGCGGGAGTATTTTTTAGAAGGATTCGACGATAAGAGTCGATCGCTTTCGACCTTCAGTGTGGTCGTGGTGGCATGTGCAACTTGTTCATGCATTTGGAGTCGCCACCGGTCTTTCTTGGAGGGTAGACCGGAAACCTTACTGATCGATTGGGAGAGATCGATCAGTTCTGCAGAACTAGAGATTTTGGGTTCGGAGACTTGTTTACGTCGGTGTCATTACCAACGCCCTTTCGGTACCTAACGCGAGTGATTTTCCTGGCTAAGAGTTCATGCAGGCGCAATTTTAGGCGAGGTAGGTTTGATTCAGGGTTTCATGCAGATTGGAAGACTATTCCTATCAATCACAATCAATTTTAATGAAAAGCTCAATCAAGTGCATAAATAAATCACATCAATGCACATCAATTCAAGTCAAAGGCCTCCTAGTATAGCCATAAGGGCTTAGGGAAGGCGTGATTTAGGACCAGGAGCAAAATGGGAAGATTTGGGAACGATTAGCTCAAAGGGCAAAATCGTCAAATTTTGGAAGATTTGGATACCGAATTACCCAAAATATTCCACGGCCAGTTGTTTGTGGCAATTTCCCATTTTTGAGAATTTTTCGGAATTTCTTGATTTTTCTTCAATTTTTGGGAGACGATTCTCCCAAAGGGCGAAATCGTCATTTTTAAGAAGGATCGGGTTCAAAACACCCGGGATGAGCCTTGGCCAGTTGATTGTGGCCATTTCCTATTTTTTGGGATTTTTCTAGAATTTTTAGAATTTTTTTGGAAAACGGTTTGCCGGAATGGCCAAACCGTCATTTTTGAAAAGATCGAGGGCCGAAAGACCCGAAACAGATTGAGGCCAGTTGAATATGGCCATTTCCTATTTTGTGAATTTTTTTTAGAATTTTTCTGAATTTTTCCCAATTTTTTTTGAGTTTTTTATGATTTTTTATTTTTTATTGATTTTTTTATTTATTTATTATTATTATTATATTTTTTTAAGTAAATTTTTTATTTAAATAAATAAATAAAGGCCGAGTCCAGATCGGGTTTCTCGAACCCGGATCCGGATTCGGCTGTCGGGCCTGATCCAATCCGAGGAGGAAGACCCGAACCGGGCCTGTTTGAACCCGCCAGACCCAACTCGCCTAGGCCCAATCTTCTTCCACCAGCAGCAACGCAGACCCAATTCTAAATAAGCCCACGAGACCAAACATTCCCCCTATCCAAACCAACATGCAAATAAACCTTACCGTACTATTCATCATCTTCACGTCCATTTCCCGCATGAAAAAGAAACAGGACCAAGCTCGCCGCCGCGGGGACATGAGTTCGACGATCCGGGCCCAGCCGCTGCGTCCCGTCGCCAGCGACTAGGTCGCTCGAAACCACCGCCGCCTCCGAGACCTGGCTCTTGCTCTTCGAGTCCGGCGACTCACCCCACCGGAGGATCGAAGCTTCTTCATCACTCGCTTAATTTATCGGAATCTCGCGAAGCTCGGGAGCCGTCAGCGCCGCATGGCATCACTCGAGCACTCCTCTTCGTTATCTCTTTCTTCTTCGGTTGTCGATGGAGTTCAACATGTGGCGCTTCAACATATGGCGCATATTGATAAAGCGAACGAAATTCCTTCACCAAAGGAAGTTACTGGGCAGCGGGAGTTGAGCTCTGATCTCGTCGAAGCTTCGGTTGAGGCCGCGAAGTGCTTGGATGTGCTGCTCATCTTCCTCCACAGGTATGATTTTAGCAAAGTCTCCACATTCGAGATAGTCCACTACGCAGTTGGCGGCTTCGAGCCCCGTGACATAAGACTTCTCCTGTGACCATGAACCATGGCGGTTGATAATCCAGTCTCCCGCCATGAACAAGTTTGGGAAAGATGTAGATCCACGCAACATGTAACCATACGAACCTGGGAAGAAATGAGTTAAGGACTTCGGAAATCTACTAATTTCCCTATCCACCACAGTAGAATTCCCAAACTCCTTCACAACATCTGCAAGGTACGACATAGTTTTCCCAACTAAATGCTCGTCCTCGAGCACAAGCAGTTCATTGGCGTAATAAAAATCAGATTGTATGACTTGCATAGGATCGCCTTTATGCTCGTCATGGAGTATATTCAAGTCGAAGAAGGTCCATCCAAAGCTTTTGTCATCCCCAGAGCAAACATTGATCGCATTGGGAAGGATAACTTTCCCATCAAGTCGAAGCTTAACACTGAGTGCATCAACAGCGGCCAAGTTCGTGACTTTCAGAAACTCATTCCTCATGCGTAATACTGCTCTTAATAATATCCCGAATCGTAGAGATTCTGACAGCTAGAATGAATGCATCTGCATTTAGGGTCTCTCCCCCACAAGCTATTCCCGATATGCAGCCTGTCACCTCATCGAACATTATGTCTGTCACGCTTCGACCCTCCAAAAACACACAACCTTGAGTCCTCATGAAATCCTTCCATGGGTTGAAAATCTTTTCTTTGACTGTCCCCCGACACCACACAGCATCAAAATCTTTCTGGTGAGCAAGGATGAGGTAATATAGCATTGCCAGAGTTGCAGCAGCACTGCACTGCTCCGGTGGCACAAAGAGACCCACTTGAAGCATTGGATGAAATAAATCCTGATAAAGCTTTGTTGACACCTAAATTTTGATCAACATTTTTATTTTTATTTTTATTTTTATTTTTATTTTTTTATTTTTATTTTTATTTTTTATTTTTGAAAATTCATAGAAAATCCATAAAAAGTTGAAAAATTGAAAAATCAATTTTGGTGACCTTAGCCAAGCTAAATGAACCATTTTGACCAAAAAAATAATTTTCATAATTTTCATTTTTTTAATATATTTTCGAAAAATACAAAAAAAAGAAAAAAAAGAAAAAGAAAATCAAGAAAATCAAGAAAAATAATATTTGAGGTCACAAAAATATATAAAAATATTCGGTATTTTTATTTTATCCATTTTCCGACCTCATAAATAGTAAAATTCAGGTTTGATTTTAGGTGTTCTTTGATCATCATAAAATTGAATTTGGCAAAAATATTAGTAATGATTAAAAGGAAAAGGAGTGAAAACATCATCATTTAAAAGAAAAGGGGACTAATCATTTTGTCTTCGCTTTTGATTATTTTATAATTATTTTTACTTTTTAGTATTTTATTTTATTATTATTTTATTATTTTATTATTTTATTATTTTATTATTAGTATTTAAGGCACCTCCCCCCCATCATCCGTGGCTCCTTCTCCTCCTCCTCCTCCTTCTTCTTCTTCTTCTTCTTCTTCCTCTCCCACGCTCATTCCATATATTCTCTCTTCCATTTTTTTTTCATCACATTACCACCCTCCACATTTCTTGCGTTTCCGGCCGATCGGACCGTTGGATCGAGCTGAATTTTTGTGTACAAGGTCTTCTTGATCCCTTCTTCATATCCACCGTTCGGATCTTTAAACAAATCTCTCAAAGTGGTCGCACAACAGCCAAATCAGAAGCTGTTCCAGGCGTGGGAACTGTATACCCGCCGACATTTCTTGGGTTTCCGGCCGATTGAGCCGTTGGATCGAGCTGATTTTTTGTGTGCAGGGTCTTCTTAACCCCTTCTTCATATCCACCGTTCGGATCTTTAAACAGATCTCTCCAAGTGGTCGCACAGCAGCCAAATCAGAAGTTGTTCCTGGCGCGGGAACTGTTCATCCGCCGGTATTTCTTCAGTTTTTGATCAATTCGACCATCGGATCGAGGTAAAATTGTGTATAATCTCATCTCAATTCTTTCTTCATCTTCACCGTTCGGATTTGTGAAAATAGTTCAACGTCCTCCTCATCCGAGCTCGGATTATTGTTTATTTTGTATTTTTTCGTATTTACTGTGTATTTACTTTATGTCATAGCATTTCTATATTTCGCATAAAAGACCCAGAATCGGAAGGCCGAGCCTCCTGTTGGTGTCTAAATATTTGCTGTGTATTTACTTTATGTCATAGCATTTCTTTATTTCGCATAAAAGACCCAGAATCGGAAGGCCGAGCCTCCTGTTGGTGTCTAAATATTTGCTGTTTTTTTACTTTATGTCATAGCTTTTCTATATTTCGCATAAAAGACCCAGAATCGGAAGGCTAAGCCTCCTATTGGTGTCCAAGGTGTTTTATTTATTTATTTTCTGTAAATTATATTGTGCTACCCCAGAATCGGAAGGCCGAGCCTCCTGCTGGTGGTTTATATCCCCACACATTGTTGCACGAGCACCGACGGACTCCAACGTCGTAAAATTCACCGGATCCCATCTCCTTTGCTTATGTTTATGTTGTATAATGACTTAATATCTTCTTTATTTTTTGCATTGTGTTGCGTACTATAAAAACAAAAACAAAAAAATGCTAGATTGGATGGTTGTAGATGAGCCACGTGCCGTGATCCGATGATTTTCAAAATAAAAAATATTTTTAACATTAAAAGAAATGAATTTCAAATTTTACAAAAATTAAAATGATTCGATTATCACCGAGACGCCACGTGGCGAGTTAGGGACCGTTCAGTTGGGACTTATTTTCAGGAAATTTAAAAAAAAATCAAATAAAAAAAAAGTGAATTATTAAGGAAAAATTCAAAAAAAAATTGAGAAAAATTGCAGAAAATTCAATCAACTTAGGTACCGAAAGGGCGTCAACTCTGACAGTTGACGTAACTAAGTCCCCGAACCCATTTCTCTGGTTATCGTAGAATTGAATAGAAACTCCCGACTATTCAATAGGGTGGTCCAATCATACCCTCCAAAAAATGATTGGTGGCGACTCCATGGCATGCACACTTAGCACATGTCACTAGATCACACTGAAGGTCGACTACGCATACCTCCGTTGCGATTTGGGTAACGGGCCTTGGGAGATGCTTGCGTCCGACCAGACTGGACGGCCCATTAACCCTCGAGAGGGTCGCGACAGACTGGCGACTCCACTGGGGACTGGTTCTTAACCATTTAGTGGACTTGAGCCGATTAAAAAGTTGGTTGGTTTTTCTGACATGTTTTATGCAGACGCTCTTCAAATTGAAGTATGTACTTTAACCCTTGAGGTATTAAACGTTTTTGCAGATTGGAGAAATAAGGGGTGTAGTCCGTGATTAACATTGTCTTATGCAGGTTGGCGTAGGAATGTATGTTGTGTGGGTGATTTGAAGCGCTGATTGATAAACTATTATGCATGACTTGCATTATGATGATCACGACACCTGAACACACACAACCGCGCCTAAAACCCCGGGCGCCCCTATAAGCAAACAATAGAAGGAATTGAAAATGGAACCTCCGTGAGGAAAAACACGGGGTAATCCATTTTTAATTTCGCTCACTTCGAACTATGGATTGGGTCCCAATGCAACGATAGTTGTGCAATGGAACCTACCCTTTCTAGAACTCGAGGTGGGAGCCTTTAAGCCTCAGGAACCTTACCATTTAGGTGTCAAAACTTCACAAGTTTACATGCGCATGATCGATGTGTTTGACATGTCTTACCCCCTTCAAAAGGTCTGTAAGTATCATTCCTTTCACCCTTTGAACTCAGTATAACTTTTTTCCATATGCTAACACGTCTTTCTACCTACCACAGGGCAGGTAGCTTTAATCACGGAACCAAGAATAACTCGTATTATAACTCGTCTCCGAGCCAGAATGGATCAAGAGGAGTTGGGATCTCGCGTGAATAGTTTGGAAGGTCAGATGGCGTCAATGGCCACCATGCTAGCAGAAATGAAAGCCATGATGGTGGCTGCACAAGAAAGAAATCATGACCTCAGCCAGGATGCTCCGCCCGCACCCCCCAATGCTTCGAATGTGGCGCGAACTCGGGAAGAGAATGTGGCAGAGAATGTTAATCGAGTGTTAGCAGCTGATGCACTACCGAAGGCCGCGTCTGTAGTCATCGACCTAGAAAAAGACAAAAAGGAGAAACCCCCGGGCAAAATCGAAGAATGCGCAAAGAGGCTAGCGAAGATAGAGGAATGCCTAAGCAGCCAAGGATATGAGTTGGCTCGATTTGACAAGATATCACCATTTGCAAAAATTGAAGCGCCGTCAGACTATAAAGAACCCGATTTCATCAGAAAATACAACGGGACGAGCTGCCCCCGAGCCCACTTAAAATATTACCTACGCAAAATGGCACTTTTTTCTGACTACGTTCCCTTGCTGATGAACACATTTCAAGAGAGTCTGGCGGGTGCTGCTCTGGCTTGGTTCATCGAATTAGATTTGGAGGACTATGATGGATGGGAAGACCTGGCGGAGGACTTTTTACATCAATATAAGTTCAATACTGCTACAGCCCTTTCCAGAGAAGAATTGCTGAGGACCACAAAAGGGAAGAATGAGGCAATCCGCGCCTACGCTCAAAGATGGCGGGCCTTAGCAACACAAGTCAAACCGTCCATTCCAGAGGACGAGCTGGTCGACCTTTTCTTAAGAGCGTTGCCTTACGAGTATTTCGATAGGCTGAACACATCTGGTTGTCAAACATTTGTACACCTCATAAAAATCGCAGAAAGGCTGGAATGGGCGATGAGGGAAAGGAAAGCACCAGAAATCGCAACAAGACGCCAATATCCAGCCCGAAGGGAGAAGGAGGCTGAAGTTGATGTGGCCTTCGTACCAAACCCACCCAACCCTAAGCAGTTCTCTAATCCAAGTACGGTGCAAGGAAACTCGTCGATGTCGGTACAGAAACCATATGAACTAAGGAGGAAGTTGCCTCCCAAGCAGTTCACCCCCCTACCAAGGCCGTTATCGAAATTACTTCCTATGTTACTAGAGGAGCACTTAGTGGCTAAAGAGCCTCCAAGGCCGAATCCGGTGAAGTTTAACGGGTACGATGAAAGCCAGTCATGTGCCTATCACATGGGAGAGAAGGGCCATAACGTAGACAATTGCATTGTTTTGAAGCACAAGGTGCAAGCCCTTATCGATAATTGCATCCTTGAATTCGACAAAACAGAGCCGAACGTGCAAAATAATCCACTTCCTGATCACCAAACCGTGGGGGTGATCTTCGACAACAAATTCGACTGGTTCTTCTCCAAGGATTCCAAATGGTCGAAGGACGAGGGGATAAAAACGACATCGGAGGAACTTGATTTGACCAGCTTGTCTTTGGGAGATTTTGTCAAATCACTCGACGGTGACGCTCCTACCATGGAGTAAAGAGATATCTGTCTCTCTTCGACGCATCTAAATCCACATTAGGTGCCTCAGGCTTTTTCTTACGTGTTGTATTGTAATATAAGTATACTAAAAAAAAAACCAAAAAAAAAAAAACCAAAAACCAAAAACCAAAAAAAATCATCAAAAATCAAAAATAAAAAACGGGGACGTGTGGGAGCCACAAATCAGTCAATGACGAAAAAAAAAAAAAACTGAGACCTGATTTCCCACATGTCTCCTGGTTTGCAAAGTTTTGGGATGCGAGGATGCCCAATGATATGAGGGCTAGCTCCCATCCTACCCTTTCAATTTTTCTTAAGACGTCTCCCAAGGAAGTTTATCATTACATGAACTTTCTCTATTTTATAACCGTCTTTGTGACATTTCAAGCATGCCATTCCAAGCATACATAGCAGTTGTTAAATAACTCAGGTTCCCGAGGAGGAGCTTCCCTCCTAAATGGGGAATAAAACGATGCGGAGCCATCCATTCCAGCGACGATCAAAAGCAGGGGAATCAGATAGCAGTGCTTCCAAATGACGAAACAAGGAGTACCCCTTTTCATAACATAAGTCTGACTGAATGTTTTCAAGAGCGTTCTAATGGCTCAATTTGTGAACAAAATCTTTGAGAAAACCTGAAAAAGTTTCTCATCACCTGAAAATCTCTGTGAAAAGAATGCTTGAAAAGAAAATCTCAAGTTTTATCAATACCTTCTTTGAATAGAATGAAAAGCACGAATTCATAGATGACCAGGATTGGCAAAACTCGTGGGAGCAAGTCTCTCCCTTTTCTCCGAGAAGCCCAGCCAGGGGCAAACTCTCATGATCCCCCCCTAAAAGTGCAACAGACCAGGGTCATCAAATCCAAATAGGACAAACAGCGAAACCGGCCTCACCGGGGCAGATTGCTCGAAAAGCACGAAAGGACGAAACTTCGGAGGGGGTACCTCTTTTCAGAAATTCCAAATGAAGTCAGATAAAAAACCCACGTCTATTTCTTCACATGCAGGTGCGTGGACTCCTTCAGATTGGATTAGAAATCTCCAACAAAAGCGGAAAGCGTTAAGGCATGACTGGGGCATGCGAATCAATTTTGCCCTGGGCAAAGAAAGACGTTTCTTCTCTGGCAAAATCCGTAGACGCAATGACAGAGTTATCTGCATCAGAAATAAACCCCAGGATACAAACCTAGAGGCGGTAACTTTGTATCGTTCCAATTTGATCTCCATAAATCCCATGCTTAACATGAGTTTTCCTCATTTAACAGGAAGTCGTTGGCGCCAAAAGCCACAAAAGAAAAGAACTCGCCAATGAGGAGGCGAATAAAATTATTAACCTTGGGAGTCAGCACTCCAAGGAAGGGTCTTTGATCAAGTGGAGGAACTATGAAGTGTGACGCTGAAATGCGCCCAAAAACACAAATGGATTTCCTCTGGGGCAAATCCTCGAGAATGATTCATCGCCAACCAAACGGAGGAATCGTGGCCACAATATAGAAGGCCAATTTCTGCAAGCCGCGCGTTTATGTTCAAATGAAAACACCAAGCAAGAACAAGGCGGTATCGTTCCAATTTGTCTTTAATTTTGGAACGCAAACTGACACTTATTGTTTGTTTTTGACAAGGGAGTCGCCTTGGAGACGAACAAGTTTTTACATCCCACGTACTACTTGTTAGGGTACATGACCGAGGGTAGGATGTGTCGTTTCGATTTTCAAAAAAATTCGTGAATATACAATGATATGCTTCTCTTACATTTTCAGGGGTCTGCAGCCGCAACAGGTAGGTAAGTATCCATTTCCCAGTTAGCTGGAGATAAAGAATGTTAAAATCCTTTCAGTCGTCATGAAAATTATCCAATGCATCGATGTTCATGATTTAAATCGGGAGGTTGCCCAAAGCATGAATAAAACATGCACGATACATCACAAAATCCCCTCAATGGATAAATTTTGGGAAAGAAGGGAGTGAATTTGTCCAAATATCATTATTTGTCAAATCATTCAAAAGGAAGTTTACTCAAAAGAGAGGCGAGTCTAATCCAAACATGTCCAACACACACTTGAGAGAGGAGTGGAGTGGACAGATAACGAAATCTGGGTCTACGATGGTAGGGACCATTTGCAGCGATTACATGGGTTGGGACGACAGAGGCATTCGTTTCATATCCCCAAACACTACAGGTGGCCGTTGATAAACCCCTTTGAACGGCGTTTTTCATTCTTAACCCTGTCAAGAACCACCCCACATCGGGGCAAAATGGAGGTGAGTCCAGCAGCATCAGGAGAAAATGGTTAGAAATTTTCTTGCTCGGACTAACATTAATCTTTGTGTGTTATGGTAATCCAAGTGCCATAGGATGATGAGAAGCATTCATTTCTCTATCCCACACACCGAATCCTTTGCATAGCCAAGTTGAGCCTGCAAAATCATTTCATAAACCTGTTGGTGATCATTGCACATTCCAAGACGGATGCATCATCACTTCAGAAACGAAGGAGTTCAAAACTTAGGGTTTGCAAAAAATTCCTAAGTTAATGCTTAACCTTGTTAGACCTTTGATCATAGGTTTAACACGATCCCATGAAGAGGAGAAAAAAATGGGATTTCAAAAATGAATGAGAAAAATCCACGGCATTAAGAAAAAGCAAAGTGCCTGGTAAAAGCAAGGCCGATGCTCGTGCAAGTTGTTTGATTGATCCCCAATGAAGCCGGATGGGAAAAGAGGAAATCATTTAATGAGCCAAACCCAAAAGGGCTGCTCCCCAAATGCTGCCAAACACAGAACAAAGACATAGAGAGAGTCGGTCTCTGAATGCAACAAGAGACGCTCTCTAAAGAGCTGGTGCACACCTCAAAATCGGTTGTGCACCTCAAAGACTAAAGATGCAAAAAGGAAATGACAGGAGGCAAATCAGCAATGATCACCAATGTCAAACCCGTCACGAATTCTGGGCCAAAAACAAGCCTTTTTCGATCCCCAATCCTACCAATATTACAACCTTGAAACAGTCTTCTCTGACTAAGACACTTGGGTTAACATATTGCTTAACTCGAAGAAGTACGAGCAAGACTATTTCTTTCTCATTTTGCAGGGTTCTTGACTTGTAAACCCGGAGCAGATGGTGAAGACTTTCATTCAATGGCCCCGACTCAAAAGTGAGTCCCCCCCTTGAAAACCAATATCCAAGCCCAACATTACGGTCCCGTGGAAGACCTCCCGACCGATCAAAATGTATGCGCTGCGAATGAGCCTAAAACCAAGGCACAGGTTAGTAGGGAATTGAATGCGTTCCCTATAAAAAACCACTATCGCAAAACAGGTGAGAAGACCTCATTGTCGAGAAATATTCCAATTGGTGTTTTGAACAAACTCTTTTTGGAATTTTCAAACTGTTGGTCCAGATTTTCCGTGCAAGAGATTTGTGATCACATTTGCATGTTGCAAGAATGCTTTGGATAACCTCTAGCATCAAAATGCACATTTCACGATTAAAACTTAAGTCATACGGTTTTTGTCAAATGGACAGCCGTGGTCTTCCCAAAGATTACTAATGTTTTCTTGGTGAAGAAAAATCTTTCAGGCTCAAACTTCTGCAGGATACCTGGAGAACCCAGCTCCCAGAATGTCGCCTCAACAAACTCAAGTGAAGCTTTGTCAAAATAAAATTTTTCACTGCTTCAAAACTGAATTCCCGGCAAATTTCGGGATCTTTCAAAAGAAGGGGTGAGGTTAGACCCCATTTTCAAAAATCAAGCAGTCCTAGCATGACGTGGAGAACCCTCGTTCTAGAACCCCTTTTCAAAAATATCAAACAGTCTCACCGGACGTGGAGAACCCTCGTCATGAGACCCTTTTTTTAAAAAATCAGGCAGTCTCATTGGACGTGGAGAATCCTCGTCATGAGACCCATTTTCAAAATCAAGCAGTCCTAGCATGACGTGGAGAACCCTCGTCCTAGGATCCCTTCTCAAAAATATCAAACAGTCCTAGCATGACGTGGAGAACCCTCGTCTCTGGACCCCTTTTCAAAATTTAGGCAGTCTCATCGGACGTGGAGAACCCTCGTCATGAGACCCCTTTTCAAAGCAAACAAAGGTAGATACCGCCTGAAGGGTCATCTTACGGTAGATACCGCCTGAAGGGTCAACTCAAGGTAGAAACCGCCTGAAGGGTCAACTCAGGGTAGAAACCGCCTGAAGGGTCAAACTCATGGTAGAAACCGCCTGAAGGGTCAACACAACGGTAGAAACCGTCTGAAGGGTCAACCCAATAGTAAAAATCACTTAAATGGCCAACTCAATGGTCCGATCCACCATACGGATCAAAATCCTTGGCAAATCCCAAATGGGACGCGTCTTCCTTAGATTCCTATCAGTTAGGAATCCCATTATGGTTTGACCTACCATACGGGTCAGAGCTTAACCTCTCTAGGATACTCTAGTAACGAGTTTCTAGAAATTCTCTTGAATCCATCAAACACCGCGAAAATCGCACAAACATCGAACAGGTAAGTGGCAGGTATGTCTCTCTATTATCTCACTCTCATGTCAAATGAATGTTTCCCCCTTCAAGAAAGAGCATACATGGACAAGCATGAAGATTGGATGTCATGACTCATTTTCCTTTAGTTTCCCGAGTCGAGTCGATCAGGACTCAGGTGTCACCTTATCTTTGAGAGAAACCTCTAACGAGATTCCTCTCAAAGAGGGGCAGCTGTTGACACCTAAATTTTGATCAACATTTTTATTTTTATTTTTATTTTTATTTTTATTTTTATTTTTTATTTTTGAAAATTCATAGAAAATCCATAAAAAGTTGAAAAATTGAAAAATCAATTTTGGTGACCTTAGCCAAGCTAAATGAACCATTTTGACCAAAAAAATAATTTTCATAATTTTCATTTTTTTAATATATTTTCGAAAAATACAAAAAAAAAAAGAAAAAAAGAAAAAGAAAATCAAGAAAATCAAGAAAAATAATATTTGAGGTCACAAAAATATATAAAAATATTCGGTATTTTTATTTTATCCATTTTCCGACCTCATAAATAGTAAAATTCAGGTTTGATTTTAGGTGTTCTTTGATCATCATAAAATTGAATTTGGCAAAAATATTAGTAATGATTAAAAGGAAAATGAGTGAAAACATCATCATTTAAAAGAAAAGGGGGCTAATCATTTTGTCTTCGCTTTTGATTATTTTATAATTATTTTTACTTTTTAGTATTTTATTTTATTATTATTTTATTATTTTATTTTTAGTATTTAAGGCACCTCCCCCCCATCATCCGTGGCTCCTTCTCCTCCTCCTCCTCCTCCTTCTTCTTCTTCTTCTTCTTCTTCTTCTTCTTCTTCTTCTTCTTCTTCTTCTTCCTCTCCCACGCTCATTCCATATATTCTCTCTTCCATTTTTTTTTCATCACATTACCACCCTCCACATTTCTTGCGTTTTCGGCCGATCGGACCGTTGGATCGAGCTGAATTTTTGTGTACAAGGTCTTCTTGATCCCTTCTTCATATCCACCGTTCGGATCTTTAAACAAATCTCTCAAAGTGGTCGCACAACAGCCAAATCAGAAACTGTTCCAGGCGTGGGAACTGTATACCCGCCGACATTTCTTGCGTTTCCGGCCGATTGAGCCGTTGGATCGAGCTGATTTTTTGTGTGCAGGGTCTTCTTAACCCCTTCTTCATATCCACCGTTCGGATCTTTAAACAAATCTCTCAAAGTGGTCGCACAACAGCCAAATCAGAAGCTGTTCCAGGCGTGGGAACTGTATACCCGCCGACATTTCTTGGGTTTCCGGCCGATTGAGCCGTTGGATCGAGCTGATTTTTTGTGTGCAGGGTCTTCTTAACCCCTTCTTCATATCCACCGTTCGGATCTTTAAACAGATCTCTCCAAGTGGTCGCACAGCAGCCAAATCAGAAGTTGTTCCTGGCGCGGGAACTGTTCATCCGCCGGTATTTCTTCAGTTTTTGATCAATTCGACCATCGGATCGAGGTAAAATTGTGTATAATCTCATCTCAATTCTTTCTTCATCTTCACCGTTCGGATTTGTGAAAATAGTTCAACGTCCTCCTCATCCGAGCTCGGATTATTGTTTATTTTGTATTTTTTCGTATTTACTGTGTATTTACTTTATGTCATAGCATTTCTATATTTCGCATAAAAGACCCAGAATCGGAAGGCCGAGCCTCCTGTTGGTGTCTAAATATTTGCTGTGTATTTACTTTATGTCATAGCATTTCTTTATTTCGCATAAAAGACCCAGAATCGGAAAGCCGAGCCTCCTGTTGGTGTCTAAATATTTGCTGTGTTTTTACTTTATGTCATAGCTTTTCTATATTTCGCATAAAAGACCCAGAATCGGAAGGCTAAGCCTCCTATTGGTGTCCAAGGTGTTTTATTTATTTATTTTCTGTAAATTATATTGTGCTACCCCAGAATCGGAAGGCCGAGCCTCCTGCTGGTGGTTTATATCCCCACACATTGTTGCACGAGCACCGACGGACTCCAACGTCGTAAAATTCACCGGATCCCATCTCCTTTGCTTATGTTTATGTTGTATAATGACTTAATATCTTCTTTATTTTTTGCATTGTGTTGCGTACTATAAAAACAAAAACAAAAAAATGCTAGATTGGATGGTTGTAGATGAGCCACGTGCCGTGATCCGATGATTTTCAAAATAAAAAATATTTTTAACATTAAAAGAAATGAATTTCAAATTTTACAAAAATTAAAATGATTCGATTATCACCGAGACGCCACGTGGCGAGTTAGGGACCGTTCAGTTGGGACTTATTTTCAGGAAATTTAAAAAAAATCAAATAAAAAAAAAGTGAATTATTAAGGAAAAATTCAAAAAAAAATTGAGAAAAATTGCAGAAAATTCAATCAACTTAGGTACCGAAAGGGCGTCAACTCTGACAGTTGACGTAACTAAGTCCCCGAACCCATTTCTCTGGTTATCGTAGAATTGAATAGAAACTCCCGACTATTCAATAGGGTGGTCCAATCATACCCTCCAAAAAATGATTGGTGGCGACTCCATGGCATGCACACTTAGCACATGTCACTAGATCACACTGAAGGTCGACTACGCATACCTCCGTTGCGATTTGGGTAACGGGCCTTGGGAGAGGCTTGCGTCCGACCAGACTGGACGGCCCATTAACCCTCGAGAGCCCACATGCAACCTCGAGAGGGTCGCGACAAGCTTTTCTGAGCAGCCAAACTGTCTGAAAAGCTCCATGGCAGTAACTACCAGTTGAATATATCGTACGAATTTGTCTTAAGAACTTTGGCTAGTGATGCAGTTCATCCATAGACAGATTTTCTTTTAACAAATGTGTTGGATCTTTACTTGGATCATACTTTCTCCAGGCAGTATCAGTGTTGTCAAAGTCCACCACGTGCTTCGCGGTCCTCAGGATATCGAGCATGAAGCAGCCGTCGATGATCATCACCTCCAGGAACCGACCCGCCCCCTCGCTGCCACCCTCCCTCAGGGACTCGAGGAAGGGCTCGAGGCGCTTCCCGGACCGCTCGAGGAAGTGGAGGAGCGCCCGTTGCTTGTGCTCCTCCATGGGGCGGACGCGGTCCTCGCCGTGGTGGCGGGGCCCGAAGGAGACAGCCTGCGGCTGGTAGGCTTTTTGTTGAGGTCGGTAACGCAGGGGGGGACTTTGTAGACGCAACGCTTCTTCCATATCTGTTTCTCGTCGACGGGCATGCGCTTGACACTCTCGTTGATATAGACGGTCCATTCGATCTGGTTCCGGTCCAGCGGTCGCGGCTCAGGCGACATGGTTACGCAAATTTCACCGGTTCCGAAAGTGTACGTTCTGGAACGTCTTAAGCGCTCCCCCTCTCTCTTTCTCTCTGTCTCTCCCTTTGGCCTTGGTCTCTCTCTTTTTTTTTTCTCTAACTCCCCTGATCAAAAGGGGAGAGGGTCCTCGAAAGGCAAGGTAGTCTTTCATTTTTTATTCTCCACCTGCACTCACAAGCCCTCCCTTGCATAATATATTTTTTTATTGTTTCCATGACTTTCCAGAGAATCAAGCACTAAGAGATCCACTAGCCTCCTTTGATCGTGCACTCCATGGCCATTAATGTCGGAAACATGCAGGGGATGGTAGTGGTGGAAGATAATGGTGAGTGGAGGATGAAAAGGATGGTGGAATGCCATCAGGTGGCGGCTCCCGCAGCCAATTCAGCAGAATATCTTGTCTCAAATGCGACAATTTGTCTGGTGCCTGCTTGTTTGTTTAAGCTCAATTCTCCGCCACCGATCAATATGCAAATGCAGTGCATGAATGAAGATTAATTATTATTATTATTTTTTATTTTTTTATTTTTTTTTATTTTTTTATGGGGACTGAGACTAATTCTCAGTTTTATGTAATGATGAATCACTTAAATGAAGAGTCAAAATTCAGGTGTCAACAGCTGCCCCTCTTTGAGAGGAATCTCGTTAGAGGTTTCTCTCAAAGATAATATGACACCTGAATCTCGATCGACTTAACTGGTACAAAGAAATGCTATGACATTGAATCCTTAAACCTTTGGATAAAAGCTCAAATTAATCCCAAGTTTACTCAAACAATTTGAACATGGGCCGGGATGAGAGAGGCTTACCTGAAGCTCACCTGTCAGATGCTGCCGGTTGTGAAGACTTTCAAGAAGATACCTAGGACTCGTTCAGAATATCCTAGGGAGATTAAGCTCTGACCTGTATGGTAGGTCATACCATTATGGGATTCCTGACTGGTAGGAACTTGAGAAGGGCGCATCCCACGCTGGGGGATTTGCTAAGGATTTTGATCCGTATGGTGGATCGGACCTTTGCATTGATCCTTACGGCGGTATTTACCAATGAGTTGACCCTTGTGGCGGTTTCTACCATATTTGACTCTTTAGGCGGTATCTACCTTCAAGTTTAGTTTGACCCTTATGGCGGTGTCTACCTGGATTTGACCCTTTAGGCGGTTTCTACCTTTGTTTTGACCCTTTAGGCGGTTTCTACCTTTGTTTTGACCCTTTAGGCGGTTTCTACCTTTGTTTGACCCTTGAGGCGGTTTCTACCTTTGTTTTGACCCTTTAGGCGGTTTCTACATTTGTTTTGACCCTTTAGGCGGTTTCTACCTTTGTTTGACCCTTGAGGCGGTTTCTACCTTTGTTTTGACCCTTTAGGCGGTTTCTACCTTTGTTTGATTTGAAAAGGGGTCTCATGACGAGGGTTCTCCACGTCTGATGAGATTGCCTTATTTTTGAAAAGGGGTCCCGAGACGAGGGTTCTCCACGTCTGTTGGGACTGTTTGATTTTTTGAAAAGGGTCTCGGGACGAGGGTTCTCCACGTCTGATGAGATTGCCTTATTTTTGAAAAGGGGTCCCGGGACGAGGGTTCTCCACGTCTGTTGGGACTGTTTGATTTTTTTGAAAAGGGTCTCGGGACGAGGGTTCTCCACGTCTGATGAGATTGCCTTATTTTTTGGAAAGGGGTCCCGGGACGAGGGTTCTCCACGTCTGCTGGGACTTTTTCTTTTAAAAGGGTTTTTCTTCCCCTCTTTTTTAGAGATCCCGAAGTTTGTCGGGAATTCAGTTCTTGAAGCTGTGAAAGATTTCATTTTGACAAAGCTTCACTTGAGTCTGTTGAGGCGACATTCTGGGAGCTGGGTTCTCCAGGTATCCTGCAGAAGTTTGAGCCTGAAAGATTTTTATTTTTATTTTTTTTTACCGAGAAAACGTTAGTAATCTATGGGAAGATCACGGCTGTCCATTTTGACAAACCCGTATGATTTAAGTTTTAATCATGAGATGAGCATTTTGATGCTGGAGGTTATCCAAAGCATTCTTGCAACATGCAAATGTGATCACAAATCCCTTGTGTGGAAAATCCGGATCAATAGTTTGAAAATTCCAAAAAGAGTTTGTTCAAAACATCAATTGGGATATTTCTCGACAATGGGGTCTTCTCACCTGTTTTGCGATAGTGGTTTTTTATAGGGGATGCACTCGATTCCTTACTGACCTGTGCTTAGGTTTTAGGCTCATTCGCAGCGCATACATTTTGATCGGTCGGGAGGTCTTCCACGGGACCGTAATGTTGGGCTTGGATATTGGTTTTCAAGGGGGACCCGCTTTGGAGTCGAGGCCATTGTATGAAAGTCTTCACCATCTGCTCCGGGTTTACAAGTCAAGAACCCTGCAAAATGAGAAAGAAATAGTCTTGCTCGTACTTCTTCGAGCTAAGCTATATGTTAACCCAAGTGTCTTAGTCAGAGAAGACTGTTTCAGGGTTATGATATTGGTAGGATTGGGGACCGAAAAAGGCTTGTTTTTGGCCCAGAATTCATGAGGTGTTTGACATTGGTGATCATTGCAGATCTACCACCTGTCCCTGCCTTTATGCATCTTCAGTCTTTGAGGTGTGCGCCCGCTTTTAAGGTGTGTACAAATCCTATAGAGAACGTCTCCTGTTGCGTTCAGAGACCGACTCTCTCTATGTCTTTGTTCTGCGCTCGGCACCATTTGGGGAGCAGCCCTTTTGGATTTGGCTCCTTCAGGGATTTCCTCTTTTCCCATCCCGCTTCATTGCGGATCAATCAAACAACTTACATGAGCATCGGCCTTGCTTTTACCAGGCACTTTGCTTTTTCTCGATGCCGTGGATTTTTCTCATTCATTTTTTTAAAATCCCACTTTTTCTCATCTTCATGGGATCGTGTTAGACCTATGATCAAAGGTCTAACAAGGTTAAGCAATAACTTAGGAATTTTTTTTGCCAACCCTAAGTCTTGAACTTCTTCGTTTCTGAAGTGATGCTGCGTCCATCTTGAAATGTGCAATGATCACCAACCGGTTTATGAAACGAATTTGCAGGCTCAACTTGGCTGTGCAAAGGATTCGGTGTGTGGGATAGAGAATGAATGCTTCTCGTCATCCAACGGCACTTGGATTACCATATAAACAACACACAAAGATTAATGTTAGTCCGAGCAAGAAAATTTCTAACCATTTTCTCCTGATGCTGCTGGACTCACCTCCATTTTGCCCCAGTGTGGGGTGGTTCTTGACAGGGTTAAGAATGAAAACCGCCGTTCAAAGGGGTTATCAACGGTCACCTGTAGTGTTTGGGGGATATGAAACGAATGCCTCCGTCATCCCAACCCATGTAATCGCTGCAAATGGTCCCTATCTCCGTAGGTCCAGATTTTGCTGTCTGATTCGCTCTACTTCTCTCTTAAATGTGTATAGGACATGTTTGGACTAGGCTTTGCCTCTCGTCTTTTGAGAAAACGTCCTTTTGAAAGTTTTGAACTTTTGATTGGAAAAAATCTCTTTCATTTTCTCCAAAAATTTTACCCGTCAATGGGATTTTATGATGCACCATGCATGTTCTTATTCATGTTCAGACAACCTCCTGTTTTAAAACATGAATGCCAATGAAGTTTGAATTCTATGTCTTTTCTAGACATTAGATTCTGAAAGCTTTTCTTTTTTATTTAACATCTTCAATGGATTGGGGAAAGGGATGCTTACCTGTCCCCCGCGGCTGCGGATCCCTGCAAATTGTAAAAGAAGTATATCATTGTATGTTCACGAATTTTCCAAAAATCGAAACGATACATCCTACCCTTAGTCATGTACTCTAACGAGTAGTACATGGGATGTAAAAACCTGTTCGTCTGCAAGGCGGCTCCCCTGTCAAGGATAAACAATAAGTGTCAATTCATATTCCCAAATTCAAGACAAATTGGGACGATACAACTTTACTCTTGATTTTCATCCCATTCTGATGTTGCGTATTGATATGAACAACATTTATCAAATCCGCCTATCCATGCTTGGAGTGTTTGTAACATCAATGGTTCATCTGCCCCCAGCTGGGCAGCGTCCGTTCTGTTATTTGAACGTCTGGCTCCTTGAGCGCTTTATCCATGTTTATCCTCTGAGAAGGAAAAGAAAGGAGACATTACTTCGGTATTTGATTGAAGATCGTTTAGGAACGATACATCGTTTTACCAAATGGGTGGCCTCGCGGCCAGATGCATTTTGCATTGAAGGGGTAGATCCCATTATGCTCCGCGGGTGATAGTCATTGTTAGGGGAACTTGCTCCACGGATTAAGCGATTAGTCCACGGCCTTTGGCTTGAAGATGCTCAAAGGGTAATATTGACATTCACGCGCAATTAGTTCCAAGCGTAAAGGAGAAATGCTCCCATGAGAACCTTACAGATGAGGTTACCAATACATTCATTCAGGGTATTCAACCTCTCTCCCTTGAGCATTTTTTTTTTGAACAATCGCGCCTTGAATTAAACACATAATCGTCGACTCTGTATCACCATTGCAAGAGTCCGTCAGTCTCAGGCTGATCGAGCCAGAAATTGAGTTCCTCCCCAAGAAAATCGCTCGAATCTCCGAGCCATTGATGCTCAAGTCGAGTATCACCGACCGCTGGCGATAGATCACTCTCGCCTTGGATGATTTGATTCCTCGAGCTGGAACCTCCCTTGTTGACCGGCAAATATGTAGACATGTCCCATGTAAATGTTGGATTTGCCATGGGAAGAGCACTAGCGACAGGTTGGTACTCAAATTGGGGAGTTCCTATTTGCGGGAACTGTGGTATATACACTTGAGGGGTATTGAGACTGCTTGGTGGAGCGTTCTGATTTGGGTTAGAGGAGTCGGTGACATGGTTGCTGGTCTCGTCAACACCGAAACATGGTTGGGTGTTCCCGGCTCTACAATCATCGTGGTTGCAGTTATGACCAACATTTAAGTTCGAATCAGCTCCATCCGAGCTTAGTGTCACCCGTCCCTCTTTTAGCAACCTCTTGAAATATCCAAGGTGGCTCGCGACGTTAACTTTAGAGAGTCCCGGCACGTTCAGGATTTCGTGTATGCGCGTTGATCGTGCCGTGTCGATCCCCAACTGTCGAACTGTATCAACAAATTTCTGATGGAGTTCAGCAGTCCAAGAAAATCGCGCTTTCTTGTCAACAAGAACAGCTTGCCGACTAATCTCTATGAGATCTGATTGTGTTGGAAACTGTTCTTGTAAGCCTTCGACGGTATCTGACTGCACCGGAAGACATTGCGAAAGGCATTGTAACATATGAGCACTACCAATCTCTAGAAGTGACTCTTCGGAGAATATTTCACTGATGAGAATATGGTTATTGCAATCAAGGCAAGTGGCACTGCTCAGCGCTTCCTCATATCTAGCGCTTTCTGTTTGAAGCTTTTCATTTTCTTCCTTCAGAATCGCTAGCTCTTGCCGTCTATGTAGATTCCCCAGCCGGGCTCGTTTGTTACGAAACCAATTATTGACCTTCCCAGGCTCCCACCCTAACTCTCGACCTAGCTCAGCCCTCTGTTTCTCATCTGGATGGGGGCATTCCTCGAAGAAAAAATCAAGCTCCCGGTCTTGACTTGAAGTACGGTGAAGGGGATGTTTTCCTTTCTGACGCTGATCACTGCTATGAGCATTGTTTTCATTACCACAACCTTGAGTTTCATCGTTGGAAGTGTCAATCTCCATGACCATCGTGCCGAATTCGGTCCCGTGATCTTCAAATTCTTCCAGCAGTTTAAGCTCGGAGACTTCTAAGTCGGGCGTTTCCAACAAATGACGGTATCCTTGGAACATTTTGGATCGAAGTATCACTGACTGTTCATCGCAGAAGTCATCTGATCCTTCGAAATATTGATGTATGGGTTGGGTAGTATCGCCCGACTGGTTCTTCGAGCTGGAACCTCCATTTCTTCTCGAGAACATGAGAGGGGAGTTGATCGATTGACCCCCATAAGCATCTCCTACTTGGGAATTAGGGAAACAAAAATGCTCAACGCATTCCCTTGTTAGATCCTTTGAAACCACATGCCCTAGTTCGGCAAGTCCTTGGGCACTAAGCGCAGAAAGTTCATTAGTAAGCGGAAAAACAGCGACGGATGGGTGCTGCACCTGCTGCATCTGTGGCACACACTCTTGAAGAAAATTGGGATGACTCAGATGAATATTCTGATCAATTTCCCAATAAGTGTTGAATTTGTAACCGAGGTTAGCATGACGCTGTCTTAGCGCTCTTCTGTAACAACCGAGGTGATTTGAGACCATAGCCTTGGTAAGTTCTGGTGCATTCAGGGCCTCCATTACTTTCTTCGGGCGTGCATAGTCGAGCCCTATTCGCCGAACCACGTCTAAGAACCGGCGGTGAAGCTCAAGGGGCCACGCGAAAATCTTCTTCTCTTGGTTCAGAATAGCGTCGACAGCTTGACGGCTGATCTTTAACCCTTCTCGAGCAGGATCTGATCCTGCCATAAGTCGTTGTGGAGAAGACTCTTGGGCTCTGACGTGGTGACTCTCATCATAGTGGCATATATTCCCTCCTTCAGAAGGCACTGGCACTATCTTTGTGGGATTGATTTGTTCATGTACATTACCATTATTTTCGATCCTAGCAGAAGGTTTAATGGGAAACAATCTATTGAGAGTGGTAGGGCCACCGCAGTTAGGGCAGACAATAGTGCTAAGAACTTCTTCATACCTCATGTTCTTTGTTCGAAGCTTCTCGTTCTGTTCCTTTAGAAACGCGGTCTCCCGTTGTTTGTACTGATTACTCAGCTTGGTTCGTTTATTTTGAAACCAATTCAAGATCCTCAAAGGGCTCGTCCCTAGTTTTTGACCCAACTTCTTCCTCTGTTCTGTGTCCGGGAAAGGGCACCCCTTGAAGATAGCTTCAAGTATCTGGACCTCATCCGGAGTGTAGAGCTGGCGACGCTTTCTTTTCTGGCGCGGATCATCGTCGCTGGCGTCTTGGTCGCTGAGGGCTTGAGTCTCCTGGATGGTCGAGTCGATTTCCATATCCTTCATGACGAATTCATTTCCGAGGTCTTCAAATTCCTCTAGCCGTTCAAGTTCGGAAACATTTAGGTCAGGCGTTTCCAACAAATGATGGTACCCCTTGAACATTTTGGGTCGAAATGTCTTTTCCTGGTCTTCGTTCGCTTGATCTTCTCTACCCTTTCTCAGATGTTCGCCCTCTCTGTAATTATCAGAGATTATGCGTGTCCCAAGAAGCGTCCCTTTGAAATCGAGTAACGAGTGTCTGACGGGCGTTCCTTTCGAGACTTCGTGATTCCCCCCGTCCGTTCTTACTCTCTCTTGCCTGAGTGGAGCGTGCAGATTTCCCGTGTCGACTTTTGCTTTATCGAGCATTACGCCTGTCCCCCTAGCTCGGTCTCCAAAGTAATAGGTCCGCCGGCCTTTAGGTGTTGTTACCTTTTCTAAGCCCGAAATCACGGGGCAGAGGTGGATCTGTGACTCACCAGGGATGTATTAATGAGACTTGATTAGCCCAGCTGCGTATAGAAAAATTATTGCAGCTTTCCATTTCTCGTTCGAGCGTTAAAGGGCGAGAGGTTGACATCGAGGAGATTAACATTTCGATCTAACCTCTCAAACACTCCTCCATCATTCCTTCTTTTCTCTGTCGTTGAATCGCAGATGGCTTCCTCTCCTGTACCCGCTGCCTCAGCCGAAGCTTCAACCCAATGGGAGAGGTTTTATCACCTCTTGGGTAGAGGTTATGGCTACATAAACAGTCATCCTGAAGCTGAGGTTGAAGTTCGTACTCTGATTCCGGCCCTGGATACTGTGTGTATTGAAGGTACGAAACTGCAGAGGGAGTTTGCGATCTTCCCAACTCTCTTCAACAATTTCCTGCAGGCTTACGAAGTTGCTAGCCGGGAGGTCACTTTGGCTGGTATCGTGCGAGCCCGTTATCAGGACCGAACTGAGTCCCTGATGTTGGCCATGCTGACGGCCGATAACCATAAAAAGGCTGTTGAATACGCCCACGCCCAGGTTTCGATGTTGGTCCGTGAGAGGGACAACTTGGTGGAGCGTCTGGCTCTTTTTGACACCGCCTTTGAGCAAGATCAGCACAACCTCGTGCTGAGGTTCCAGTGTGCCTGGTTGGAGGAAAGGCTTGAAGACCTGAGCATGGATATAGCTCGCGGGAGGGTGCTGGCTCAGGACTTAGAGCTTGAGTTCGAGTACTATGAGACCAAGGTGAACGAACTTAAGGAGAAATGTCGTCTCCTTTTCTTCAAGCTCGTAGACCTCGATTCCCAGAGTGTGGGTTGTAAGCAAGGCATGGATAGCATGGAGAATCAATTGAGCTCATTTGTGATGCTCATTAGAACTCACTTCGGATTTACGGTTCCTCCTCAGTAGTCTGTTTGTAAAGTCTCCTGTTAAGTGCTATAAATGAGAGTGTATGTACATTTCCGCTTATCCTTCGCAAGATTCAATATTGCCCTTGGTTTCGCAATCATAGTGTTTGAGGCAACTGACGATCTTTCCGCTTTCGATCCCCGCTCACGTTATGTTTGTAACCTATGTTGTCACGTTTGCCTTCGTGCGCTTGGTCGATTTACCTCGAACCCATTGTGACAAAAGATTGTTGTAGCTAAACATGATGATGTTAGCAAGCATCATTGTGTGAAATCAACCCTAGGCCTTAAAGAAGAAAGGAACTGCTCCGATTGAAACTTTACAATGCGCAAATAAGAAATAAGTTCTACTTGTGTACAAGCCCCCCCTTTTCTTTGGGTATGTTCGATCACCACCCCATCATGTCTGGGTTCAGGTGCGCGGTCATCGACTCCAGATCATGACCGTGAAGGTTTGCTAGCCTCCTCCCGATGGATTCTTCGAACTGTGACCACCATCTTTGTTTGAGAAGAAAAGAGGAGGGTCGACCTCTTTCCTATCAAAAGCGTGTCTCACTCAGAGATCAGGGAAGCAAAATTGTTCGAAGTGTTCCCCCACTAGATCATCTGAGATCATATGCCCTAGTTGGGCGAACTCCTGAACATTAGACGTCGTGGGTGGATCAGCAGCAGGAAGAGCGCCGGTGGACGGCTGCTGCTCGAGCGGGGAAGTGTATATTTGTTGCACCGGTGGCACGTATTCTTGAGGAACATTAAGATGACTGATAGGGCTATATTGACCAATTCTCCAACAGTTGGTGGTAGAGCTACCGGCTTGGTTGGTATCGAGACTCGGCAGGGCTCTTCTTGAGGCATGGCTGTTGCGTTCGTAGCCGTACCTAATGTTCAAGTTCGAGTCGGGCTCTTCTAGGTGCCGTGCGGCATGACGCCGTCGTAGCTTCCTGCGGTAACCATTAAGGTGGTTTGCGACTAACCTTCTAGCGAGCCCCGGTTCATTCATGACCTCATGTACGCGTGTTGGACATAATGAGTCATTCCCTATTTGGTGAACCGCATCAAGGAATTTTCTGTGAAGCTCTAGAGACCATATGAACTTCTTTTGGCGACTCAGGATAGCATCCGTGACTCGGCGATCATTCCTCGATTCACTCTCGGCGGGGTCTGGTTGTGCCAGAGGTTGTTGCAGGGGAAGCTGGTTGACTTCGAACTGGTCTGTGGTGATAGTAAGCCCATTGTCAGGGAAATTGTAGTAACGCGCCTCCCCTCTTTCAAAAGATGGTTTGAGGGAGTGGGGTGGCGGACGACCACCTGCGATTCTCATAGAAAACTTATCACGGAACATTTCGCGAGTGTCGATAGAACCACCGCAGTTAAGGCAAGCGGCGTTGATGAGGACTTCCTTATACCACATGTTTTCTGCTCGAAGCTTGGCGTATTCTTCTTTTAGAGTTTCGAGCTCTTGACACTTTCCCCGAACCACTGATCTGGCCCGTCTGTTTTGAAACCAGTGCTTGACCCTTAAGGGTTCCATCTCTAATTTCCGGGCTAATTTTCTTCTTCGTCTCGTATTCGGGTAACGGCACTTATTGAAGGCGGCTTCGAGTATCTGGATTTCCTTCTCAGTATAGAGCCGGCGACGTCTTCTTCCACGAGATGGGACATCGCCGCTGCCGTCGTTGTTGCTGCTACTGTCGTCGTCGCCACCACTGTCATCGTCGCTGCCCTAATCCTGAACCTCGTTGCCAGCAGGGTTGGGTAGTATGGTTTCGACATCTGGCTCGATCCCAAAGACTTCGAGGTCTCCCAACTGCACATTACCTAGGACATTTGGGTCAGTCATCTCCAACAAATGACTATGACTGTTAAACATACTGGATCAAGAAAAGGTTTGTTCGTCCTCTTTTATTCACTCAAGGTCTTGTAATCATCTTCCTATGTTTACTCTCTCTAAACTTTCTTTTGAGTGACTTTGCGTACTCAGGAGTCGCTCTTCGAGCATGGAAGACGATCACCAGGCGAGCGCTCTTCTAGAGATTTTGAGTTTCTCGTCTTGTCGTCTTCCTTCCTTTTCATGGTGGAGAGATCACGGATCGCTTTTCTTTCCTCGATAGCCGAACCTGTCCCCCACTATCTCTCAAAAGACTAAATTACGTCCACCACCCGCTCAGCTTTTCATCATGACAAAGCTATCAACCCTATTGCGGCTCCTTCGATATTTGCGCTCGACTCCCGCTCCATCTCAATAATGGTGAAATAGACAACTCTTTTACAACTTTTCAAACTCGTCAGGCCTGAAATCGCGGATCGAGACATGTCTGATGCTTCACGGGAGGAGCAGCCCCTGCTTTACATTAACTACCCCGGCTCCACAAGCATTATTGCTGTAACTTTTCTCCATTTTTGAGCTACTATGAAACGAGGAGAAGGTTAGTGCTCTCATTTGCCCAGCTTTCACTTTCATTCATTCCATCGCACTCGTCTTCCTCTCCATCCTTCCAACAAGAAATGGCTTCGTCTTCTGCTTCTTCCTCTAACTCTTCCCATGCTTGCGTCTTTTCAATCGCAGTCCCGGCCCGATGGGAAAAACTCTATAATCTCTTGGGTCGGGGCTATGCTTACATAGCCGATCATCCGGAGATCGAGGCTGAGATCCGCGTTCTATTTGCGGCCACCGACACTACTTCCATCGAGGGTACTGAGTTGGAGAAGGAGTATAAAACATTCCCAGCCCTCTTTGCAAACTTTCTAGAGGCTTACCGCGTTGCTCACCGTGAAGTTCTCGTGGCTCGTGTCTTGCGAGCCCGCTACGAAGACCGCTGTGACTGCCTGACGTTGACTAACTTCGTGGCTGACAGCCACAACAAGGTTATGGAAACTGCCAACGAGCGGGTCTCGACGATGCTTCGTGAACGTGGACATTTGGTGGAGCGTTTGGCCTTGTGCCTGATCACTTATGAGCACGATCGTCGTAACATCATGTTGAAGTTTCAGAGCGATTGGCTGGAAGAGCGACTCGATACTGTTACGGCGGATGTATCCCGTGGGAGGGAATTGGTCCGGGACTTGGAACTTGCTGCTGAAGATCACAGGGCCAAGGTTGCTGACCTTAAGAATGAGTGCAAGCGCCTTCTTCTCCAGCTCGCGGATCATGATATACGGAGCGGTGAGTGTAGGCAGGGAATCAACCATATGGAGGGCCAATTGAGCTCCTTCGTGCTGCTGATTAGGGCTCAGTTCGGCTTTACTTTTCCGCCTCGCTAATCTGTATTAATCTGCTTTGAAAGTCTTTCGATTGAGCGAAAGTGGATGAAAGCTCATGTGTGTGTGTTTTAGCTTTTTATATGGTCCATTTCTTCGAGCATCCGAACATCTTCAACTTGGGTGAGCTGAACTATAATATCAATAAGTTGAGCAAATATGTCCTGATTTTCTAACTTGCTCATGATCAGATGAAAGAATAGCCTCAGATTCATCCAGGAGAAGATTTCTCTCTATTACCTATTTTTCACCTGCAAATGAAACGACTGAATCAGAAGAAATAATTTGAAAAAGAAAGCATAAACCCCTTTCAATCTTATGCTTGCTCGTGATTAATAAAGACAAAAACTTTTACAAGGATTAATCTTGTGCGAAAAGTTTTTATCAATATTCCTCGAAGGAAAGCATACTATTGAAAGGAATGTAATTCACGATAATCGTTTTTGACCAACGACGCGTTTTAAATTTAATTGAAGATACGGCATCCAAATCAAAGCCGTTTTGTTAAGAACGAGGGCAATTTGGACATCTATCTCGTCATTAAATTCGAAACAATGCCGGTACTCTTGATCAATTATCGTGGATTACCAGCGGCGTAACACATGCATGAACCGATTCAAGTGTATAATTCCTTCTAGCGAAATTGGGGTTGGATTACCCTATACGACCAAAAGGTCGTGCAAGACTTCCAATTTTAATTTCCTCTAAAGGAATTATAAACTTGACTTGGGAGTATTCGGATGATTAGAGAAAATGCCACTATCACATTCCCATGACCCGTCAAAAGAAATACAACCAAGCTCCATCTGAATGTATACACCAATAGATCCCTAATACAATCACTCTAAGGGGTGAGATAGAGAAAACTTCGATAAAAATAAACCCTATACAAGAGGATTAGTAATGGAAAATAAAACAAAGGAATGTGATCCTAACGTTCAAGGATGCCCCAAGCTCGATCTGTGACTTCCGGATCACTTGCCCCAACTCGTCATCTTCATTGGACGATATCTCAATAAAGTCCATAGTAGGCTCCTTTGTTGCTCACTCGGTGTTCGCCATGGGATATCATCCTCCTCGTCTTCTATCAAGGACGTTTGGGAAAAACACACATATCTATCCTTGAAATGGCATTTAATCTAATCACCAGAATGCAATGAATGAAATGCCTATATTTATATGAACTGTAATAGATTTGAGGGATAGAGAGTCTTACCAACCAAACTCGTCGACTTATGTGCGGTTTTAGGTGTACCAACCGCCCAAAGACATGCGCATGAGACAAGTGATGGTAAACTTCTAAAAATCAGATGGTTTGGCACCTAAGGTTAAGGTTCCCACCTCGAGTTCTAGAAAGAGTCGATTCCATTGCACAGCTATCGTTGCATTGGGACTCGATCCATAGTTCGAAGCGAGCGGAATTGAAAAGTGGATTACCCCGTGTTTTTCTTCACGGAGATTCCATTTTCAATTCCTTCTATTGTGTTCCTAAAGGCGGCGCCTGGGGTTTTAGGCGCGGTTGTGTGTGTCCATGTGTCGTGATCATCACAATGCAAGTCATGCACAACAGTTTATCAATCAGCACTTCAAATCATCCACACAACATACATTCCTACGCCCAACCTGCATAAAACAGAGTTAATCACAGACTACCCCCTTATTACTCCAATCTGCAAAAACATATAACACCTATCATAAGCGGACTTACCTCACCCTCGAGAGCGCCTGCAAGGTTAGAAAAATCACACAGCGTTTTAATTACGGCCTAAGTCCACTTGAGGTCTAGAATCATATGTTCTAGAGCAAGAGTCCCCAGCGGAGTCGCCAGCTGTCGCGACCCGTCCGAAAGGCGGACGCGGCTAATGGATTGCCGATCGTGGGCCTTACCTCCGCACTGGAGTGCGGATCGTGGGCTTTGGATCGGCGCGGGCCCTCCCAAGCCCATACCAAATCGCGGCGGGAGTATTTTTTAGAAGGATTCGACGATAAGAGTCGATCGCTTTCGACCTTCAGTGTGGTCGTGGTGGCATGTGCAACTTGTTCATGCATTTGGAGTCGCCACCCCGGTCTTTCTTGGAGGGTAGACCGGAAACCTTACTGATCGATTGAGAGAGATCGATCAGTTCTGCAGAACCAGAGATTTTGGGTTCGGAGACTTGGTTACGTCGGTGTCATTACCAACGCCCTTTCGGTACCTAACGCGAGTGATTTTCCTGGCTAAGAGTTCATGCAGGCGCAATTTTAGGCGAGGTAGGTTTGATTCAGGGTTTCATGCAGATTGGAAGACTATTCCTATCAATCACAATCAATTTTAATGAAAAGCTCAATCAAGTGCATAAATAAATCACATCAATGCACATCAATTCAAGTCAAAGGCCTCCTAGTATAGCCATAAGGGCTTAGGGAAGGCGTGATTTAGGACCAGGAGCAAAATGGGAAGATTTGGGAACGATTAGCCCAAAGGGCAAAATCGTCAAATTTTGGAAGATTTGGATACCGAATTACCCAAAATATTCCACGGCCAGTTGTTTGTGGCAATTTCCCATTTTTGAGAATTTTTCGGAATTTCTTGATTTTTCTTCAATTTTTGGGAGACGATTCTCCCAAAGGGCGAAATCGTCATTTTTAAGAAGGATCGGGTTCAAAACACCCGGGATGAGCCTTGGCCAGTTGATTGTGGCCATTTCCTATTTTTTGGGATTTTTCTAGAATTTTTTTGGAAAACAGTTTGCCGGAATGGCCAAACCGTCATTTTTGAAAAGATCGAGGGCCGAAAGACCCGAAACAGATTGAGGCCAGTTGAATATGGCCATTTCCTATTTTGTGAATTTTTTTTAGAATTTTTCTGAATTTTTCCCAATTTTTTTTTAGTTTTTTATGATTTTTTATTTTTTATTGATTTTTTTATTTATTTATTATTATTATTATATTTTTTTAAGTAAATTTTTTATTTAAATAAATAAATAAAGGCCGAGTCCAGATCGGGTTTCTCGAACCCGGATCCGGATTCGGCTGTCGGGCCTGATCCAATCCGAGGAGGAAGACCCGAACCGGGCCTGTTTGAACCCGCCAGACCCAACTCGCCTAGGCCCAATCTTCTTCCACCAGCAGCAACGCAGACCCAATTCTAAATAAGCCCACGAGACCAAACATTCCCCCTATCCAAACCAACATGCAAATAAACCTTACCGTACTATTCATCATCTTCACGTCCATTTCCCGCATGAAAAAGAAACAGGACCAAGCTCGCCGCCGCGGGGACATGAGTTCGACGATCCGGGCCCAGCCGCTGCGTCCCGTCGCCAGCGACTAGGTCGGTCGAAACCACCGCCGCCTCCGAGACCTGGCTCTTGCTCTTCGAGTCCGGCGACTCACCCCACCGGAGGATCGAAGCTTCTTCATCACTCGCTTAATTTATCGGAATCTCGCGAAGCTCGGGAGCCGTCAGCGCCGCATGGCATCACTCGAGCACTCCTCTTCGTTATCTCTTTCTTCTTCGGTTGTCGATGGAGTTCAACATGTGGCGCTTCAACATATGGCGCATATTGATAAAGCGAACGAAATTCCTTCACCAAAGGAAGTTACTGGGCAGCGGGAGTTGAGCTCTGATCTCGTCGAAGCTTCGGTTGAGGCCGCGAAGTGCTTGGATGTGCTGCTCATCTTCCTCCACAGGTATGATTTTAGCAAAGTCTCCACATTCGAGATAGTCCACTACACAGTTGGCGGCTTCGAGCCCCGTGACATAAGACTTCTCCTGTGACCATGAACCATGGCGGTTGATAATCCAGTCTCCCGCCATGAACAAGTTTGGGAAAGATGTAGATCCACGCAACATGTAACCATACGAACCTGGGAAGAAATGAGTTAAGGACTTCGGAAATCTACTAATTTCCCTATCCACCACAGTAGAATTCCCAAACTCCTTCACAACATCTGCAAGGTACGACATAGTTTTCCCAACTAAATGCTCGTCCTCGAGCACAAGCAGTTCATTGGCGTAATAAAAATCAGATTGTATGACTTGCATAGGATCGCCTTTATGCTCGTCATGGAGTATATTCAAGTCGAAGAAGGTCCATCCAAAGCTTTTGTCATCCCCAGAGCAAACATTGATCGCATTGGGAAGGATAACTTTCCCATCAAGTCGAAGCTTAACACTGAGTGCATCAACAGCGGCCAAGTTCGTGACTTTCAGAAACTCATTCCTCATGCGTAATACTGCTCTTAATAATATCCCGAATCGTAGAGATTCTGACAGCTAGAATGAATGCATCTGCATTTAGGGTCTCTCCCCCACAAGCTATTCCCGATATGCAGCCTGTCACCTCATCGAACATTATGTCTGCCACGCTTCGACCCTCCAAAAACACACAACCTTGAGTCCTCATGAAATCCTTCCATGGGTTGAAAATCTTTTCTTTGACTGTCCCCCGACACCACACAGCATCAAAATCTTTCTGGTGAGCAAGGATGAGGTAATATAGCATTGCCAGAGTTGCAGCAGCACTGCACTGCTCCGGTGGCACAAAGAGACCCACTTGAAGCATTGGATGAAATAAATCCTGATAAAACTTTTCTGAGCAGCCAAACTGTCTGAAAAGCTCCATGGCAGTAACTACCAGTTGAATATATCGTACGAATTTGTCTTAAGAACTTTGGCTAGTGATGCAGTTCATCCATAGACAGATTTTCTTTTAACAAATGTGTTGGATCTTTACTTGGATCATACTTTCTCCAGGCAGTATCAGTGTTGTCAAAGTCCACCACGTGCTTCGCGGTCCTCAGGATATCGAGCATGAAGCAGCCGTCGATGATCATCACCTCCAGGAACCGACCTGCCCCCTCGCTGCCACCCTCCCTCAGGGACTCGAGGAAGGGCTCGAGGCGCTTCCCGGACCGCTCGAGGAAGTGGAGGAGCGCCCGTTGCTTGTGCTCCTCCATGGGGCGGACGCGGTCCTCGCCGTGGTGGCGGGGCCCGAAGGAGACAGCCTGCGGCTGGTAGGCTTTTTGTTGAGGTCGGTAACGCAGGGGGGGACTTTGTAGACGCAACGCTTCTTCCATATCTGTTTCTCGTCGACGGGCATGCGCTTGACACTCTCGTTGATATAGACAGTCCATTCGATCTGGTTCCGGTCCAGCGGTCGCGGCTCAGGCGACATGGTTACGCAAATTTCACCGGTTCCGAAAGTGTACGTTCTGGAACGTCTTAAGCGCTCCCCCTCTCTCTTTCTCTCTGTCTCTCCCTTTGGCCTTGGTCTCTCTCTTTTTTTTTTCTCTAACTCCCCTGATCAAAAGGGGAGAGGGTCCTCGAAAGGCAAGGTAGTCTTTCATTTTTTATTCTCCACCTGCACTCACAAGCCCTCCCTTGCATAATATATTTTTTTTATTGTTTCCATGACTTTCCAGAGAATCAAGCACTAAGAGATCCACTAGCCTCCTTTGATCGTGCACTCCATGGCCATTAATGTCGGAAACATGCAGGGGATGGTAGTGGTGGAAGATAATGGTGAGTGGAGGATGAAAAGGATGGTGGAATGCCATCAGGTGGCGGCTCCCGCAGCCAATTCAGCAGAATATCTTGTCTCAAATGCGACAATTTGTCTGGTGCCTGCTTGTTTGTTTAAGCTCAATTCTCCGCCACCGATCAATATGCAAATGCAGTGCATGAATGAAGATTAATTATTATTATTATTTTTTATTTTTTTATTTTTTTTTATTTTTTTTTATGGGGACTGAGACTAATTCTCAGTTTTATGTAATGATGAATCACTTAAATGAAGAGTCAAAATTCAGGTGTCAACAGTACTCGATCAAAAATCAGCCGCAGGTTTATGGACGAAGTTGGAGAGTATTTTTCTGACAAAGTCTCTCACCAATCGATTGAGACTCAAGCAACGACTCTTCACTTTTCGTATAGCTGAAGGCACTTCTCTCAAATCCCATATTTCTGAGTTCAATGCTCTTATCGCTGAATTAAGAAACATTGATGTTAATATTGAATATGATGATCAAGCTCTTTTGTTGCTAGTTTCACTACCTCCCTCTTATAAGAATTTTAGAAAGACCATGATTGTTAGTAGAGAAACTATTGATTTTGAAGATGTCAAGACTAGTCTGCTAAATAAGCAGAAACTCGATACAGAATTGACTTCTGATGGTAGTAATAATCATGGGGCTGGTTTAGTCGCTCGAGGAAGATCCATTGAGAGAAGAAATAGTGACAGGAGCAGGTCAAAATCTAAGCATAAAGATATAATTTACAACTATTGTAAGTCTCTGGGGCATATCAAGATAAATTGCCTAAAACTGAAGGCAAAGGAGCAAAGAGAAAATAATTCGAATCAACAAAATCATGGGAATGTCAATCGTCATAACAATCGCAACTATCAGAATAGACAGAATAGGCGAAACGAAAATCCTACTCAAGCTGATGTTGCTAAAGAAGAAAAATGAAGATTGGCTATTGATTGCAGATAATAAAGATAAATTATGTGATAGTTGGATTCTTGATTCAGGCTGCTCATATCATATGTGTCCTCATCGAGATTGGTTCTCTACGTATAAAGAATATGATGGTGGAGTTATTCTCATGGGCAATAATGCTAGATGCAAAGCTATTGGGATTGGCACTGTTAATATTAAGATGCATGATGGCATGATCAGAACTTTAGATAATGTCAGACATGTGCCTGATTTGAGGAAAAATCTAATCTCCTTGGGTACACTTGACGCAAATGATTGTAGATTTATTGCTAAGGGTGGAGTTCTGAAAATTATGAGAGGCTCACTTTTGTTGATGAAATGGCTTAAAATTGGTACTTTATATCAGCTGCAAGCCTCTACTGTTATTGGTTCATTTGCGGTCTCTTCTGATATGACAGATTTGGATAATACAAAATTATGGCATATGAGACTATGCCATATGAGTATTAGAGGGATGCATGAGCTAAGTAAAAGAGGTCTCTTGTATGGTCAGAAAATTGGAAAATTGGATTTCTGTGAACATTGTGTTTTTGGGAAACAGAAAAGAGTCAGTTTCAAAACAGAAATTCACAGCACAAAGGGCACTCTGGATTACATTCATTCTGATCTCTGGGGGCCTGCTAGAGTTCCATCGAAAGGCCTTGGTTTCAGGTATGTACTGACTTTTATTGATGATTTTTCAACAAAAGTTTGGATATTTTTTCTCAAGGCAAAATGTGATGTTTTCGTTACATTCAAGCAATGGAAAACATTAATTGAGAAGCAGACCGGTAAGAAAATTAAGCGTTTGAGAACAGATAATGGGCTAGAATTTTGTGGAGGCGAATTTAATGAGTTTTGCAAGAACGAAGGAATTGTGAGGCATCATACTACAATGTATACACTGCAACAGAATGGTATTGCAAAACGTATAAACAGAACCCTATTAGAAAGAACAAGGTGCATGTTGTCTAACACTGATTTGGGCAAGGAATTCTGGGCTGAAGCAGTCAATACTGCTTGTTGGTTAATAAATCGTTCTCCCTGCATACCTATTGAGAACAAGACACCTGAGGAGGTATGGTCAGGTAAACCTGTTGATTATTCTTCTCTTCGAGTTTTTGGATGTCCAGCATATGCACATGTTAGTTAAGGGAAACTAGAGCCTAGAGCGAAAAAAAAAATGCATTTTTCTTGGTTATGATTCTGGTGTAAAATGTTATAGGCTTTGGTGTTCTAATTCATATAAGATTATGATTAGATGAGTCTGCTATGTTACTTTTGATGAGTCTGCTATGTTTCATCGTGTCAAGAAATCATCAGATACTTGCCAAGAAAATCTGCAAAGTGCACCAAAGAATGTGGAGTTTGAAGTATCTTCTTCACAACCAATTCAGTCAGTGACTGATAATATTGAGATTGAAGAATCTGAAGAAGAGAATTATTCCATAGCCAAAGATAGACCGAGAAAAATAGTGAAACCTCCACAGATGTATGGATACTCAGATTTTGTTGCTTATGCTCTTTCAGCTGCAAAGTCGATAGAATATGTTGAGCCTAAAACGTACAAGGAAGCTATTTCCTCAAAAGATTCAGCAAAGTGGTTAGTTACCATGAATGAAGAGATGGAATCTCTTGAAAAGAATCAAACTTGGGAGCTTGTCAAACCACCAAAAGGAAAGAAGATTATGGGTTGCAAGTGGGTTTTCAAAAGAAATGAAGGTATTCCTGGAGTTAAAGATATTAGATTTAAAGCATGTCTAGTCGCTAAGGGCTATAGTCAGATTGAGGGAGTTGATTTTAATAATGTGTTTTCACCCGTCGTTAAATATAGCTCTATTCGGGTCTTTTTTGCATTAGTTGATATGCATGATTTAGAGTTGGAACAACTCGATGTGAAAACAGCTTTCTTGCATGGTGAACTTGAAGAGAAAATCTATATGGATCAACTTGAGGGTTTTCAATTTGAAGGTAAGGAAAATCATGTATGTTTATTGAAAAGATCTATTTATGGCTTAAAGCAATCACCTAGATAGTGGTATAAAAGATTTGATTCTTTTATGGTGCAACTTGGCTATTGTAAAAGCAAATATGATAGTTGTGTATATTTGTACAAACTTCCAAATGGATCTTATATTTATCTAATGTTATACGTTGATGACATGTTGATTGCAGCAAAAGATAAATTTGATATACAGAATTTGAAGGCACAGCTGAGTGCTGAATTTGATATGAAGGATTTAGGTTCTGCGAAGAAAATTCTTGGCATGGAAATTCAGCGAGATCGAAAAAAAGAAAAATTGTATCTTTCCCAGAAAAGCTACATTGAGAAGGTGTTAGATCGTTTTGGCATGAAAGATGCCAAACCAGTGAGTACTCCTCTTGCTGCTCACTTTCGATTATCAACCTATTTATGTCCACATACAGATGATGAAATAAAATATATGTCACATATTCCATATTCTAGTGCAGTTGGTAGCGTTATGTATGTTATGGTTTGCACTCGACCTGACATATCACATGTTGTTAGCGTGGTAAGTAGATATTTATCATGCCCAGGTAAAATTCATTGGCAAGCAGTGAAGTGGATTTTGAGATATTTGAAGGGTACTTCAGATTATGGTTTAGAGTTTGGGAAAATTTGTGAAACTCTTACTGGATATGTTGACTCTGATTATGCTGGTGACCTTGATAAAAGAAGGTCTTTGACAGGGTACATCTTTACTGTTGGGGGTTGTGCAGTCAGTTTGAAAGCTTCTTTGCAGCATACAATTGCTTTGTCTACTACAGAGGTAGAATATATGGCTATTACAGAGGCAATCAAAGAAGCTATATGGTTAAAAGGCTTATTTGAAGAACTCAGTGTGGATGATGATGTGACTATTGCGCATTGCGATAGTCAGAGTGCTATACATCTTACTAAAGATCAGATGTATCATGAGAGAACAAAGCACATCGATGTGCGATATCATTATATTCGAGACATTCTTGCTGATGGCTATATTAAGGTCTTGAAGATTGGTACAGAAAATAATTCAGTTGATATGTTGATAAAGTCATTGCCCTTTACTAAATTCAAGCACTGCTTGGATTTGGTTAATGTTTGCAGCAGTTGAGTTTTATGCTGGTGGGAGGAGAAGATTGACTTAATACTTATGTCTACTTGAGAATTCAAGTCAAGGTGAAGATTTGTTAATATGCCTTGAATAGTTAATGGCTTAAATTAAGGGCATTGGGCCAACATTAGGGTTTGAAGTGTAATACTATAAATATTATTCTTTGCTCATTCTGTTTGATAGAGAAACTTACGTTGCCTCTTTTGTAATCCCTGATTCTCATAGTGGATTTTGCTTCTCCTCTCTCCCGTGATTTTTCCCGCAAAGGTTTTCACATAAATCTTGGTGTTCCATTCTTCTCCCATGTCTCAATTTCGTTTTAGTTTCCGCATTGATACCAGTAAAGGAAGCAGAGACAAGCCTGGGCGAGACGAGCAGGTATGCTATCCCCACAAACACGGCGCTTCTGGCCTTAAAAGGGGATTGCCTGTTTGCTCACTCAAGCCCATTCTTGAAGCTCAACCCTTAAGGCACTAGATATTTCTGTTTCAACATGTTCCACATAGTGGCAAGTTGAAGAGCATACTAAACCAAACCAATCATACTATTTAGTCAACAAGATGATTCAGATATGCGAAAGACCATGCTTATGGGAAAGAAGAAGAAATGAAACTTTAGAAACTCATGATTTTGGAAAGCATATTGATATTTCACATAAGGTGGGTTCCCCCCGATTACAATGCCTTCAAAGACCTTTTATAGGCTTACAATCCTTCAACAAAATTTCTAACAACAGACAGACAAACGCACGAGAAAAACTAAAAAAGTCTTCGGGTGAACAGTGCTTGCTACATTGCTACAGTACTGCTACAGTGATTTGTGAACAGTATCGTGAACAGTACTTTTCCTGAAAAAGTCTTCTAATCCTGCAACAATGTTATTCTGACAAACGCAACAACCTCTAGACTTTTAACAAAGACTTTTTAACTAGATAACGACATATCATATTTTACATATACACGTGAAACTAGGTAGTTCAAAGCCGACGACGATCTGGATCTGGGTGGTAGTTGGCATCGTCAGAGTCAGAGCTGTCTGGCCCGTCTTTGTCCTTTTTTATTTTATTCAAATACCATTGTTCTTCGAGCTGGGACAGTCCATCGTCTGGGTCTTCGTCTTCAGTGAGTGATGGACTATCTTCTTGTTCTGCCGCGTGTCTTTCGCCTGACAAAATATTTTCCATGGTGACTGGGTCTGATGGATCTTGTCGAGAGCCTTGATTAGAGCTGAATGGCATTTGAGGCTGAGGCCATAGTTGGAGCTGAGGCCACGTGTACGAGCTGGATGGCCGGTCCTGGGTACTAGATGCAGTGTTTGGTGTAGGGTATGGGTTTTGTGATAATTGTCCTCCCCAAGAGTCTTGAGTGTCAGGAGTATCAGTGTCCATAGAAGAACTTGCGTGGTTGCTTTTATACTCTTCAAGAGCTCGAAGTACCTGATGGTGCATTTTGGGCCTATCCCACGAGTGGTTCGTGTGATGGTATGCCCAAATTTCAGGAGGAATTTCTTGATTTTCTTGACATAGGACTCGTTGGAGTTCTCTATACTCATACTGCATCAGTATGATGGACTTGGGAACTGTTGTGTGAAATCGAAAAACTTGTCGATGGAGATTGGGCTTGAATGTAGTGGTGCCATAATACAATGTTTTTTCTCGGACATCTCCGGTTGGGCTGAAGAAAACCCAAGGCCTGTGGAAAATGACTGTGGTGTGTCTTTCTGGGTCAGCTATTCCACAATTTCGCTGAAAAATGAAGTGTTGTTTCCATGCTGCTAAAGGCTGGAACCAAGTGAGCATTTCTGTCAAAGCCTTTTAATTTGAGAAATCTCCCATGAGTGCTCTGGACAGGACTCAGACAATCTTGTATGTGGAAAATTCAATGGCAACAGCATATATGTTGAGAAAATACCAAAATGACCATTTGAGGTCTTCATGGAAATCTTGATCAGGAGACCACCGCAAAACATGAATAAATGAATAATCAGGATTAAGACCATATGGTCCTAACATTAATCCACCATAAGTGCTGAATATGCGATTTTGGTACTCATTCATATGATACTTCAAATTCTCACAGAAATTATTTTTTGCAACTTGTCTTGGGACTTCTGGAGGATAAGTGAGAGTGTTCCATGGTGTATCTCGCATTAATGTGGTACAAAATGTTCTTGCATCCAATAGATTTCTGCGGACATACATGTTGATGGATTCAACCGGCTGCTTAGGTCTGGACAGGAAATCTGCGAGGACATTCTTTTTGTCTGCTATGTGTTTAGCATCACAAGAATATTTCGAGAACCATTCGGCCCATCTTAACAATTGCGGATGGGGAATCTGCTTCTGCTTGAAATTAAGCATTTGGGGAAATGAAGACATATTCATTTCGACCAAAAAGTGATGCCCAATAAGGTGGTATTCAAATTCTTGATGCCGAATTTGACTGCGAGAATCTCCTTAAAAGTGGAGTGATAATGCATCTATGCGGGAGTGAATCGTCCACTTTTATAAGCACAAATGAAGCGCTTACCTTTGATTTCTTCAAGGAGAATGGCTGCCCAATATTTATCACTTGCATCTGTTTGCAAAATTATTTGACTAGTGGAAGGAATTTACAAAGGAGGAAGATGCTGCAAAATTTCTTTGAGATGAGCTACAGCCTGTGTCTGCTTTGGTCCCTATGAGGGAGCATCTTTCTTCAACATCCTTTGAAGAGGATAGAGTGCTTTAGAGATTTTTGCCACAAAGTCTCAGAGATAATTAACAATTCCAAGGAAAGCTTGAATTTGGCTAACTGTCAAATTCTCAGAAGGAAATTTTTGGAGTTCTTCTGCTAGGTGAGAACCTGGATAGTAAGTTCATTCTTTCAAATGCATACCAAAGAACTCAATTTCCTTTTGAGCAATGATCATTTTCTTTTGGGAAAGCATGATTCCATGATTTTGGACAATTTCAACGAACTGGGAGAGTAATTTACAATGAGATTCCTCATCAGGACTGTAGAGGAGAATGTCATCAATGTAAATCTGGGCATGTGAGAGAATGGGCTGAAAAATTATACACATGGCTTTTTGAAAAATGGATGGAGCTGTTTTAAGACCAAATGGGACAACTGTCCATTGGAAATGCTGGTTTGGAATGTAAAAATCAGTTTTAGGACGGTCATCAGGATGAATACCAATTTGCCAAAAACCTGCTTTCAGGTCGAACTTTGAATAGATCTTAGCCTGGGCTAGGCTACCAAACAAAGAGTTTTTATGAGGCAAAGGAAATTTGTCATCTTGAATGAATTTGGTCATGGGATGGTAATTGATCACCAATCTGAGCTTACCACGATTCTGTTCTGCTCGCTTGTTTACATAAAAGGCTTCGCAAGCCCATTATGAATCAGAGGGTTCAATGAGGCCTTGAGAGAGCAGGTCAGTACATTCCTTCTGGGCCAGAGCAAGATGTTTAGGATTCATATCAGAATGACTGGCTTTTGTAGATTAACATATTCATTTTTCTTGAATGGGAGTTTGACAAAGAAGTCAGGATTTTTTCAAAGAGGGTTTGAACAGGTTTGGATAAACTGGGAATGAGATTCAGAACAGCAGGATAAGAGACTTTGGGTAATTGGATCAAGGATTTCTAGCTGAATAATGAAAAGTTTCTAGATATCCATACACTCACGAAACTGGTCATCAAACTGTAAACCAGTGGGTTTGATTCTTAGCTGGGATAGCTGGGAAAAGACATCCCAACCAATGATAAGGTCTTTATCTGGGGAATTACAACCAAGGATTTTGTGGATATGGAACAGCTTGGAAATATTTGGAGGGTGATGGTTTTGCTATGAATTTTGTGGTAAAAGTATCACTGGAAGCAGAATGGAAATACCTTGTGTAAGACGTCCAGAAATCTTCTGGGAGTACTTTTTTATCCATGAGTGATGCTGCCGCGCCAGTATCCATTAGAGCAATGACTTGTACGGGTTTGTCATCTTCTGGGGCGTGGATTTGGATGGGGATATATGGAGAGTGGAAAACAGGCTGGACATGGAAGGAGTCAGAGATAGTATCAGGGAAATATGCAAAGATATCACCAAAGGATTCATCAGAGTTTGAGGAATATGTTTGAAGGGCAAAAAGTGTATCGAGTGAAGGTTCATCATCAACAGAGAAGACAGACTCGATATCTTCGTCATCCAAAGGGATCCCTGTAGTGGAGGAAATCTTTTGGATCATGTAGCTTCTTTGGCGCTTTGCCTAGGTACGGTTTTTTGCAAAGTGCCATTTCTTGCTACAGATGTAGCATCGGTCGGATTTCTTCTTTTTTTTGAAACCAGAAGCAGAGGAATGATGCCGCTTCTTTTTTCGAAGGAACTTCCACTTGCCTTTCTTAGGTCTTCGTTTGCCAAAAGAGAACTTCTCAAAGAAGAATTTCTTGAAGTGCTTGCGTTTCTTATTACCAGCGTAAGAGGGATCACTGTAATTTCTTGAGCACTTGATCTTCCAATGAGGATTGTCACAATTCTTTTCGAGAGAACGATTCTCTCGGAGATAACTTCTGAAAACTTCTCTTCTGTGGCACATTTCTTCAATTGCAATGTGGACAAACTGCTGGATTTCTCCAAAAGTCGCATCTGTGATGGTCTTATTTTTTAACTTCAGGGCTTTCTCAACAACTTGACTAATCTCTTTAGGGATGGAAGCCAGGAATACTGACTTGAGATTAGGATCAGAACCAAGCTGGTAGAAAAGCTTGATCATTTCTCGGAAGTGTCGATCCAGGTCCTTTTTGGCCAAAGAACAGCATTTTCTTTGAAAGAATTCTTTTCTTTTGAGTTCTTTCGAATCTTGAGGTTGGCCAATAAAAAAAAAAGATGAATCAGCTGAATCGCTTCCTTTACTGGTATCAGAGCCATACATCGTCGAAACTGAGTTAACATTAGTATTCTTATATTCGGGACCTGTTGAAGGGAAAGGAGAAATTCAAACTCTCATGGAAAACCCCACAGATATCTCAGCTCCAGTTTAGTTAGAAACCACCATCTCATTACCACCACCACCCGAACCCCGCAAATCTACTTCCTCAAAAATGGATTACCTCTATGAGATATCCTATGTGAATGACGACCACAAAATCTCCGAAACATAACTCCCACTCATGAACCCCTACTCCGTTTTTTTGTAAATCATCATCATTTTCTCCCATTCGCTCCATCAAACATCTCATCAAACAAACCCCTCGTTCGGTCAAAGAATATGTTCAGTCCACTAAATTTGACCAGCACCCCATTTTGTCTACGCAACAAGAGCAGTTTGTAACTCTCCAAATTCCACCTGAGTTCCCTGCTCATTGGGCTCAACAGGGTTACACCCACCTCCACTTTGGCGCCATCCGTTTGGCCCTATCCTTGCATGGACGAAAAGGTTTGCCCGTAGTTGCTCGAGTTGCTCTCATCGATACTCGCTTCCTGGAATATCAGCATGCTTGCATTGGCACTGTTCAGATCACTCTGAACGCAGACACAGTATTGTCACTCTCTTCGCAAATTTCAACATGGCCTTGGCAGATCACAACCTTCTCTCTACTTTGAAGGTCCAGTTGCAGATCACTGGTGCTCCTCAAACCACATCAGCCATAATTGCTACTCTACACTACCAATTGGTGTACAGAATACAAAACCATGCCATTGATCTCAACCTACCAAGTGCAGATGATGCTTTACTTATTTCTGTTGACAACGACCAGACTTCATGTATTCACATCCCTCGTCAGCTTCCAAGAGATTAGCTTGTCAAACTCTTTCCTGACAGTTGGGTGACCAACTATGAAAAACTTCACCAAATTTCCCGACCTGTCCAATCCTCTGAGCCATAGTACACCAAGAAAAAAGATGGTACTGTCACCATTAAATTCACAAAAGAAAAGGAAGACACTTCTTCCTCTGTTTTTCCATTATTTCCTACCATCTTGTGCTTTACCTCGTGTCCAACTGAATCCGTCAGTATGGAAGACCCAGATCCTAAATCTCATATTCAATCCTTTGATGACAATGGACGACCCATCCATTACTACAAAAATCCTTCCGGACACTGCTTTTGGGATGTTGACTGTTCATGTTCCTCTTGTTTGAATCTAGAAGATGAGGATAACAGACCGTCCTCCAGAAAAAAGAAAAAGAAGAGAGATTCCCTTTACCAAAGGTAGCTAGACTGTGACCCAACTGTAGGTCCTCTTGGTGAAGACGGCAGACGCTGGCAATATATGGTTAAGTATGGTTCTCCCAAACCCCCTCAAATTACTGCACCTCCACCAGCTTGTCCCCCAGATGAACCAAAGCCGCCACCTCCACCACCAACGAAACCCATCACTTCTCCATTCTACAAACCCATCATCAAATGGGTAAAGAAAAACTCGTGTCCCATCAAACTCCCTCAGCCATACACTTGCAATCCTAAACCTGAACCACCTCCTATTTTACCCAGTATTTGCATGTTCCGACCAGAAGACTTCCCACCTTTACAGCCTGCCCCATCTGAAGAAAGCTCAGCCACTTTCAAATTCCCTCATGTTGAAAGTTTCTCTGATGCACAGCAGAAATACATCCATTCTCCAAAGATCACAACTCCAAATGATGTTGATCTTCAAGGAAGACGGAAAGGCCCTACACCAGTTGAAACTGTTCTGAATTGGCAGATAGAGAACGCTCTGGCCCAGAATATAGCAATAAACACAGTGGCTACTCGTCTTGACAGGGTAGACCATGCTACATCTGTCTCAAAGAAGATGTTGGAAGATTTCCAGAAGAGGCTGTACCTGATGGAGACAAAATAGATTCCTACAAGTCATTATCTAGAAGACCAAACACCTGAGATTGAGAAGCTTAGACGCTAGGTCCAGATACTGCAAAAACAACAAGCTCTTCTTGAGCAAAGGAATCTACAAGCATAGGATCCATTTTTCTTTCCAACAGCAACTCCAAATTCCACATCCTTCATGTCAAGCTCTTCAGACCCCAACTCTTTTGCAGCTGTACTCAGTACAGCACCACCTCCTCCAAAGACGAACATCCTTGCTCTTTGGGATCGTCTTAAAAAGTTAGACCAAGAGAAAAAAGAAAAAAGTAAACATACCTTTTTTCCACCTCCTTCAGCTCCACCAGAAAAATCTCGTCCTTCATCTCCTCCTCATAAACCTACCCACTTATACATGGTTTCAAATCTCTCGAAAAATTTCCTTCGAAACCAGGTTCCTACCATCTCCACAGTGAAATCCATAAATCCTTCACCCCCAGCTACTCCTGAAATCTCTATCAGCGAGTCATCTTCCATCCCAGATACTGAATCCTATGATTCTAGCACCCAGTCTGTTGTGACAGACGTCATGATGGCTGACCCTGTAGAGCCAATCATTGAAGAAGAAATGGAAGACCAACCTGAGGTTGAGCATCCACCTCCACCACCACAGCCTTACCATGACCCATCGTCATCAACTTATAAATCTTATTCGTCCAATTTCTTCACTTTGGATGATATCCCTTACTATAAATGGGCAGAAAGGCTTCATGAGTTTCATTCTTGGTTGATTACCAGAAACCTGAAGGAACACAGTACTTATGATGTTCTTCTTGAGTTTGTCACCCGATTTACTGGTTCCTTGAAAGATTGGTAGAAGTTAGTACCGAACGGATCGCAAGACCGGTAGAAGTTAGTACCGAACGGATTGCAAGACCGCTAGATCCCGAAATTTGGTAAGTTGAGAGCAGGGCTGCTGAACCCCGAGATTCGACGAGTTAAGAGTAATGCAGAACTTACGACAGGGTCATAAAAGTCAGGAAGTGCAGCAATACAACTGAACACGAATTTGCCAATCTAGCCACGTCAGCAAATGAGTTACAAGATAAGAGCGGAAATAATGGGCATGAGCAGATCATGAGAAGTTATCAGGAAAGATTTAAACTGACTATGAAAGCTATAAATAAAAAAGAAGTCATTTGAATTTTGAGAACAAGTTATGAAAGTAATGGGTGAAAAGGAAGTTATTAAAGGCGCCAAAATACAAGATTTGAAAAGCATTCGAATAACTGACTGAGCAATTACGAAGAGCAAAAGATTACAAATATACCGTGAAAGTAGAAGAGAATCCCCGACTGAAAAACAAGAAAAAAAACACTTGTCTTCATTGCAGTTGAACTTTCTTTGCACTCTGCATTTTCTGTACCTTTATGTTTCTAGTAGCCAAGTTTACTTCCTTGTAATCTAGTGCTTTCCTTAGGAGTATTGTAAGTCGTATAGACCTTGACATTTTACTTCCTTGTAATCTAGTGCTTTCCTTAGGAGTATTGTAAGTCGTATAGACCTTGACATTCAGTCATTCGATCCACAATCCATATACAATCCATCTACATTCAATCCGTCAACACACATCTATCCATCTGAGCACTTTTCGCCTGAATTCTCTTTGACACTCGGAGCCACATGACCTTTTTTAATAAAAATCGAAGAATGAATTTCGGTAAAAGATATTCTCGTTACAAAACGAGCGAACAGTTTCCAATTTCATCATCCATTCGTGCGTCTAGTATAAAAGTTAGGCCAAATCTAATAAGCGAAGCTTGATTTCAAAAATAGAATTCAACAATGGAACACCAATGGAATTTACCCTTTCGCGGAAACCCTTCATTGCCAATGCAGAAAGCCAAAAGAAGTGCTCCGACAAAATGGACATTATCGGGGAAAAAACATAAACATCGGCTCGTGACCTTCTCCCCGCCGGAAATGCTGTCTGAACGACTGCGGCTGTACAGGTTGCATAGCTTGCTCCGCGCAGGAGAAGGGAGATTCGCAGAACTACATGAAGGATCGCATACGAGGCCTCACTAAAGATTGGCCTCCGTCGACGAAGATGGTCGTCCCCGTCATGTAACACGAGCCGTCGCTGATTAGATAGATGACACTCGAAGCCAGATCGTTTTTCGCATCGAGCCATCTGTGAAGCGGCACTGCATCCTTGACCAGGGTCTTCGCCCGGTCCGTGCCCATGGATTTTGGATACTCGTCCTCTAACTGCAAGCCGCGGGCTATGGCGTTCACCCTAATCTTATGCCTTCCCATATCCATCGCGCAAGTCTGCATAACAAATCATAATGTCGAATGCGCTCACTGTGAAAAAGGGAGTCAAGTAAGAGACGCAGAAGATAGCCAAAACATGATTCCCCACTTACTCTGACTAGCTGCTGCACTCCAGCCAGGCACGATCCATATGCAGCAGCTCCTTGATAGAGTCCTCTTTCCGAGCCCATCATCGAAGTCAAGAACACGATGGAACCTCCTCTGCGGCCGTCTCGCAATTTTACGCCGACAGTCTTCAACAGAAACCACGCGGACAGGAAGTTCGTACGTACTATCTTCTTAAACTCTTCTTCCGGTAACTGTAAAGGGTCTTGCAACTGTCCTGTTCGAGAAAAGTCAGTCGTAAGCTGGCTTGCTTCTGTTCCCACTAGACAAGCATGATAAAAAGAGGAGAGCAGAGCACACTTAAGAATGCTGCGGCGCAAAAGAACTTTTTTTAGAGCTCTCACACTTCAGTCCTGCTGTATCTACAAACTAAAACAACCCTCCAATGAGCAAATCGAAGATGGATTCAAAAAGCATGTCTCGGTGACTAGAGTTAGTTGCTTTTTCTAACTAGGTGCACCCCATGATTTTCCCCATCCTGGCAAAGAAATTTCACAGTCCTTCGCTTTTCCTTCAGTACAGAAACATGACCAGTTCCAAGAATTCGCATAGAGTTAAGCCCGACGACAATACAAAGATGGCATCTAGAGGGGGCTTGAAATGCAACCAAGACACCTCTACCTACTGTAGATGTAGACCGCGCATTTCTCAAAACATCGGTTTGGTCTCCTCACATCAGGGGAATTAGATTAATGTTGATGAACAGAGCATATTCGGCAGTTTCAGCAAACTCTTTATCTTTTACTCCCTGTTTTAGTATTTCAGGAGATTTTAAGTTCAGGACCAGTGACCAAATGTACCAAAAGATTCCATCCACACCAATCGCAGGTTAAGCCATCTAAAGTTGAAAGCAACACCATTATATCCAAGAAGTAATTGGGTTCTCCCTCTGTCACCCCTTTGATTTGAATATGTTATAGTATCCGCACACTAATTTTGCACGCTGTACCGAGTACAATCTCATGGTTCACAAGGCAAAAACAATGGACGCTACAGTTGTGATTTTTCAACCCGGACGCATGGCAAAGGGCAAAATACCTTCGTAAGCGTAACAGTGCACGAAAGCATCCAGACCCCCCAAAACATTGCATGCTTTGTCCACGGCCTCCTCGAAAGCTCCCTCCCTCTCTTCCTCCATGTCCAATCCAACAACCTCGACCGCCGCCGCCGCCGCACCGTTCAGAGAACCGGCAATTCTCTCACGGACGCTCCTCAGACCCTTTTCATCTCCCATCAAGACCAACCTATTCAATAAAACAAGCACGTGGTTAAGCAGCAAGCACTAAATACCGTGCCAATTTATGAGCCATACGTCAGTTAACCAATAAGCAATCTCTATCATCTTCAATTCGATGCATTCATCGGAACAATTTCATCCAAAATCGTTCCAGTTTCCCCCCGCAAACAGCATCAAAGCTAATTTCGAAGTCGGAAGGTTTTCCGATGTTCGGTTGAGCGATTTAAGGGGCGAGCATAACCTGCAACCACGCTTGGCCAAATGCAAAGCCACATTCACCGATATCTCGTCGCCATTGGAGGTGAGCAAAACTCTCTTGGCAGCATTCGTCATCGAAATTCCCTCTCTCTCTCTCTCTCTCTCTCTCTCTCTCTCTCTCGCTATCTCTATTCCGACCGCAACCAAAGTAATAATCAACGTCCGACGAGAAAAGAGCGAAAACTGATATCCTCAGGCAAAAGCTAACGAGGACGAGGACGATGACGACGACGACGAAGGAAGTGATAACCACAGAATCGAAGGAGGGACGGACGAAGGGTACGCTTCGTGGGGACTTATATGAACGACTACGAGAACGTAATGCGCAGGTTGCCGCGAAAGGAAATCTCGGAAAAAGCGACAACCACAGAATCGAAGGTGGGATGAGATAAAACGCACGCTGATCGAGGGACGGACGAAGGGTACGCTTCGTGGGGACTTATATGTAGGACTGCGAGAACGCAATGCGCAGGTTGCTGCGAAAGGAATTCTCGGCAAAAGCGAGAATTAATAAGTAATTTCCGAGGTTTGAGGCAGTTGAGTGTGAAGAACCGAGGTGGAGCGAAATTGAGTGCGAATAGGCCTGGCGGTTTCTAGCGGATAGGGTCAGTGTGACGCGTACTTGCGTTCGGTGGGGGCCACAGGTGTGAGAATCGAGATAAGTGGGGAGGGAAGATCCACTACGGGACGGAACAGTGTGGGGGCTGCTCTCGGGAGACGGACCTGCTGGCGGGGAGAAAGTGCCGCGACCGCGACGTGGCGCGATCTTACTGGCGGACGATTTGGATCGGGGGCTCGGTGGAAGGTCTTCGCAGCCGTCGATTTTGTGGATTCATCACCTTTGAAATCCCATTTATAAATGTATGCGGTTGCTATGAGCTTGGTCCATTGGGTCCCGAATCCATATAAAGAAGTAATCGAAGCGATGGTCATATGTAATGCTGACGGGGGAAAAACACACTTGTAATGTCAAAAGTTATGTGTGAAAATATATTAAAAGTTTCATTCGGATCATTTTAGCGCAAAAAAAAAAAATCACTTTGATGCCTCTGGCCAAAATTGCCATGTGGCATTTTTATTTAATTTTTGAATTTTAATTGACATTTTTTTTAAATGAAGTCCACAATGGTTCCGCGTGGACTTCAAAATTCAAAATAATAATAATAATAAAAACTAACATATTTTTTTCTTATTTGGGCGAGGGTCTGCAGGCCTCGTAGGCTGTTGCCGGCAATGGTGGGGCGGCGGGAGAGAGGGTAAGTGCAACTCTCGCCGCCTACATTTTTTTAAAAAATTTCTAGCTTTTTTTTTAAAATTCTGCAGCTTATTTTTCAAATTATGTTAAATAAAAAATTCATTTAAAAAAAGAACACAGTGGATCGTTGGCAAGCCACGTCAGCCGTAAATATTAATAAAAAATTGCCACGTTAAAATTTCGGCGGAGCAAATAGGACTTGGCACTAAAGTGATCGTTTAAAAAAAAAACTTGACACTAAAGTGATCCGATTGAAACTTTTGGCATCAAAGTGATATCCGTACATAACTTTTGACACCAAAAGTGTACTTTTCACTTATGATGACATTGCATATCTTAAAGACCAGAGCTAATATTCCATGTGAAAGATGATCATCAACACGAATGCGAGGAAAATTATATTTTTCCTTTTTTTTTCGTTTGTATTTGAATAAAAAAAACTTGAATTCACAGTACCCCCATTTATTTCGCAAAAAAATGTGATGATTTCGGAAAGTCATTTTCCAAAAAAATAACCATATTTTTTTTTACTTGGCTGAGATTTAAAAATGAACTGAAAAACAATTCTCGTCGTTTGGCTTTTTCTAGAAACGATTATTAAATAATTCAAATTTTTAATTATTTTTAATATAAAATTATTTTTAATTACTTTCTTTAATTTTTTTTTGTTTGATTTTTTGTTCAGCCGGTCGCCGGCCACAGGCGAGGCTTGGCCTCAAACGAGGCCGGTGACGCCGAGGCTTCACTCGGGCAGGCGAGGCTCGGCCTCGAGTGAGGTAGGGGCGTCATGGTCGATCATCAGCCTTCTTCGTGACTGGCGACCAGTTGAATAAGAAATTAAACGAGAAAAAAAAAAAGAAAAAAGAAAGAAAGAAAGTAATTTAAAAAATAAAATATGAGATTTTTGAATTTGAAAAAAAAATAAAAATGAAAAGAAAGTAAAAAAATAATTAAAGAGAAAAGAAGAAGTGAAAGAGAGGAGGAAGGAAAGATGAGAAAAAAAAATTTCCTCTTCTCAAAAAGAGGAAAACATATTCCTCACTTTTAAAGGAGTTCTTTTCATGAAAAAAAAAATTCCGAAAAGTTATTTTTCGCTAAACAAATTGAATCTCGGAGAGAAATGGTGTAGCCAGCCCCAGATAGATTTTTGTAACTGCCCGAAATTATTTTAGCATGTGGAGTTTTTTTTTTAGCATGTGGAGTTGACCCATTAAACAAATGCTTCTTTTGGGACAAAGCTTCCTTGAATACGGCAGGTGAAGTAAGTGTGTGGGCACTGAAGAATGGTCGGCGGGGCTCTCGAGAGAATCCCAGGGTCCGGAACCGGAACCGGAACCACAAACGAAAAGTGCTTGGACCCGCTTTGTACAACAGCAACCAACGTGGAGTGTCGCGATCCTTACATCCCCAGTCAAGGTTTTTCCTTGACAGGGGTGATCCACACCATTCAATAGAGGAGGTCCTCCTCTATTGAATGGTGGGGATCACTTTTTTTTTTATCCTTTCCTTGTCCAATTAATCAAACTGGACAAGGAAAGGGTAATAAGGACGGGACCGTCCTTGGCAGGGGGTCCCCATCATTCAATAGCCCCCCCCCCCCCAACAATTCAACCTTCTTGTCCTTTTACTGCTAAAAAAAGTAGTACGCCGGACTTTTTTTAAATTCGGGTTGGCGCGCTCGTGTTCGGACATCGGCAAAGGGTGAGCATAATTTCGTGGTAAAATCGAGCCCGGCGAAAAACTGGATTGAATTTCGAATTCCAGAGTATAAAGGGTGGATTTGAAATCTCAAATATTAAGAAGATCGATTTTCGACGGATACTTGAAATAGTTCATAGAGAGGGGGAGGGGGAGGCGTAGTAGTGGAAGGATTGATCAACTGCCCCGCAATCGTCTCCAACCGAAGTGATTTTTGCGTTCTGCATTGATTGACTTGCAGTTGGGGACGGATGAAATCACGTGGCCAAAAGTGGCGGCGGTCGTCGGCGGGTGGTGGCCGTGGCGGCGACCGGCCGGCGGGAGCGATGACCTACCGACGATGGAGGGTGGTGCTGGCTTGCACGAGCTCGCCATCGAGTTGTTTCTAAAAAGTGTTTCAAAACCCAGAAATAATTTTTTTTGTTTCTTTTTTTTTTTACTTCAAAATTGTTTCTTTTTTCAAAAGTTTTGGAACATTTTTTTACCATACGCGTTTCTATTCAAAAAGTGTTTCGAGGATACTTTCGGAAAAAAAAAAACACTTTCTAGGGGGCCTGCATGGTAAGGCCACGTTTGGTAACGTTTCTATTTCCGGCTACGATTTCTGGGAATAGAAACGCATTTGGTAAGTTAAAAAAAAATACTTTTTTCACCAATAGGAAGGATCGGCGGCGACCGGCGGCCATTGGTCGTTGGCGGGCGGCAGCTGCGGCGGCTTGCACGAGCTCGCCCTCGACTTGTTTTCTAAAATGTGTTCCAAAACCCAAAAACAAGTTTTTTTTTTATTCAAAAGTGTTTCTTTTTTCTCGGAACACTTTTGGAACATTTTTTTCTCATATGCATTTCTGTTCCGAAAATATTGTGGGAACACTTTTGGAACATAAACACTTTTCAGGGAGTGGCTGCATATGGATGGTAGCCAGGGAAAGTGTTTCTGTTCCAAAAGTGTTCTGGGAACACTTTTGGAACAGAAACGCGTATGGTTCAAAAATGTTCCGAAAGTGTTCTGCGGAACACTTTTGTGCCACGGAACACTTTTGAAGGAACAAAAAAAACTTGCTTCTGGATTTTTGGAACACTTTTTGGAACACTTTTGAAACCACCATCCATTGTCACCGACGCGGCTACCACTTGCTACCTTGCTAAAAGCCGGCCGCCTCCGCCGGTCGCCGGCCGTTGCCTCCGGACGCTTGTCGCCAGTCGTCAGCCACGGTTGCCGGTAGCCGCGGTTGCCGCCGGTCGTCGGCCACCGCCGCCACCGGTAGTCGGCAGCGGTCGCCGCCGCCGCCGGTCGTCGGCCACGGTTGCTGCCGCCGCCGGTCGCCGGTTGCGGTTGCCGGAGCCGGTAGTTGGCCGCCGCAATCGGTCATCGGTCACGGTCACCGCCGCCGCTCGTTGGCCGTCGCTGCCGCCGCCGGCCGAATTTTTTTTTTTTTTTTTTTACTTACCAAACGCGTTTTTTCCCCAAAAATCGTACTTTTGAACGGAAACACAAAAAAATGTTTCTGTTCAAAAAATGCTCCCAAGAACAGAAACGCTACCATACGCAGCCTTAGGGTGTGTATGGCAACACAAAAAAAAAACACTCCAAGGAGAGTGTTTCTGTTCCAAAAGTGTTCCCGAAACACTTTGGGAACAGAAATGCGTATAGTTCCAAAAGTGTTCCACATAATACGTTTGCGCTAGGGAATACTTTTGAAGAAAAAAAAACTTGTTTATGGGTTTTGGAATTCTTTTTTGAACACTTTTTGAATTATTACCTACCACTGCCAACGCGGCCACCACCCATCGGCCATCGCCGCCGGCCGCCGGTGACCAAAAATTGTTTATTTTTTTAAACTTCCCAAACGCGTTTTTATTCCCAAAAAACGTAGCTGGAAACAGAAACACAAAAAAATGTTTCTGTTAAAAAACAATGCTCAGAAACAGAAACATTCCCATACGCACCCTTAACTCCTCTACCGTGCTCTCATCTTAAACTAAATGCAGCCTTAATTACCTAGTTACCTAGAGGGAAATGAGCACGGCAACCCAACACCATCATCTCTCGGTTAAACCTGAAATCTTAAATTAAATGCAACATCAATTAGCTAATTAATTAGAGGGCAACGAGCATGGTAACCCACCGCTATGAGCCCCACTTAAATTTGAATTCCCCGTCGTAGGAATCGAATGCATAAATGGTCGTGAGCTCACGTTCCCATCATCCTGCGTAGAACCAAGTCCACCATGAAGATGACAAATTAGGGATGAGCACAGTACAGGTTGGTCCGGTTTCCTCAAAAATTGGGGACCAGCCTGTAGTCCCTGTTCCCAATTTGAGGGATTCGGGGGGGTTGGATCAGAGGTGCTTTTGAGTTTTCATTTGTGCTTAAGGTATGTAAGATGTATCTAATGCACTAGCTCTTCATCACGGAACGCTTAAATTGAGCCACAATTATTACACACCACTAAACGACTCGTGAGTTTAGGCTGTGTACAGTAACGTTTCTGCTCCTGAGAACACTTTTGGAACAATTTTTTTTTCTGTTTCTGTTCTCGGCAACGATTTTTGGAATCATAAACGCGTTTGGTAACTGCAAAAAAATTCTATTCCCAGAACAAAAAAAGAACATAAAAGCATTTGGTAACTGTGTAAAATTTCTATTATCAGAACAAAAGAAAAAAGAAGAAAAGAAACGCTTTTAATAACTACAAAAAAATTATTCCTAATTTTTCATTTAATTAAGAGAACTATATTTATTAAAATTAAGATGTCTTTATCTTCTTCTTTTTTTGTAACCGAGGATCCTCAGGTTTACGCAATGGCTTGCGCCTGCGTCAGCATTTTGCGCATGCGTCAGCACTGCGTCAATACCTGGGGGAGCTAACACAGCGGCCCACCAGCCATGGCCCCCCACTTAAAGATGTCTTTATCTTTTTAACTTACTAAATCAAATTAAATTTTATTTGTTCAATTTACTAAATCAAATTAGATCAATATATGTATAAATAATTTATGCATGATTTATCAAATTACAATATGGATGCAATCAATTTTAAAAAAAAAATGAAAGAGAAGAAGAATTGAAATTGGACAACGAGAACATCAAATATGTTTTTTATAGATAGGAAAAATTATAATTATGAGTCACACGTAAATGTTTTCAAGTAGTTAAAAATATGATTACCTTTAAACGGGAACCCCTAAAAAATATTAATTGTACTTTGAGTGAAATCGATGACTAAAATGAATTTTTTTTTATGCATTTAGGTCCTTTTAGTCCAATTGTGCAATTTTTCCAAACATGGGGACTGAAATGAGATGCAGAGTATCAAAGTCTCATGTCATGACTCTAAAAATAATTTTTTTTGGCTAAATGATTTAAAATGAATTTTTTTAGTCAATTTAGGATAATGTTCAATGAAGATGCATGCGGTCCCAAACTAAATTTTTAAAAATATAAGAGACCAAAATGAAAAGGAAATAAAAATAAAAATATGGACTATTTTTGCGCATTTTTCTGACCACGAATACCATTTTTCCTGATTTTTGGTTATTTTTATAATTAAAATAAATCCGAAAAATGTCAAAAATTCTGAAAAATATATTTTGTTCAAAATTGATTCTTAAGGCTAGGTCAAAGCTTCCAAGATTGATTTTGTAATTTTATGAAATGTTTTGACAGTTTTAATTAATTTTCTAAAATAAAACGATAAAAAATAATATGTTAACATCATGCAAGAACAAAAGAGAAGAGAGTGTGTTAAAAAAAATTATTCCCAATTTTTTCTAAAAAATGTTCCAAATGTGTTTCTAAAAAGTGTTCCAAAAACATAAAAATAAGTTTTTTTTTTGTTTCTGCTCCAAAAGTGTTTCTGTTTCTCAAAAGTGTTCCTTGACGTGTTTCTGGAGTGTTAGGCTACGTTTGATAAATCACCTGTAACATCCCAAAGAGCTTCATTACATCATAGTGGCTCATTGAGCGACTCTTATAATGTAAACACTCACCTCCAAATAATCGTCACGGAGTGTATTTACACAAACCATTCTTTTCGTGCTTGGGCCCTCATTATATTAAGTAACCAAGAAACCCCCCATAGAGAGTGACCTTCGAAGTTCGTCCCCCTCAGATCTGGTGTCTCGCGACCTGCCACGACCTCTCCTCGATATGGCATTCAAGCGGCGGCCCAACCTCTAGCGAGACGACGCCGAGGTTGCGCAACCTTAAACGAGCCGACACCGAGGTTGCGGGACCTCAGTCGTGCGTCTCTGGACTGGACTTTGACGTCTGCGGAAGGTAACCTCGGACCGTACGACCCCCGGCGACTCAACGTCGGTCTCATCGACCCTTCTCCCACCTGCCTACCAGTCAGGAGAAGATCTGGCCTTCAAGCGTCTGTCCATCTCCTCCACCATTTTCCTAATCTGGAACAGAGGAGAAGATGAATAGAACATGGGCAAAATTGAAATATAGAATAAAAAGTGGGAGCAATTTGGGGAGGAAAAAAATAACTTACCTGGTCGTCAGCTGCCTTCCGAAAATGCTCAGTGCCCAAGGCAGGTCTCCCACCTGCCTTGGGCTTTCAGCTTTGGACAACACTTGCATTTCCCAAAAATGCCCTAAAAAAGAGTTTCCAAACACCAAACTTTTTCCCTCTAAAGTCCCTTGGGAAAGTTGCTCCCAAACGCATCTTAAGTCGATTCATTACAAATGGCATCATAAGATAATTCATTTGGAATATGTGCATGATTAGCGGATCGGACTAGACGCGTTACCCAACCCGCGAGGGCGGGGAATGATCACGGGGGCAAGATGGCTCACATGGTTGGGCCCACACATCGATTAAAAGGGAGGGCAATATAAGGGGGAATGATCACGGGGTAAAGAGGTTCCCACCCGCAATATAAGGCCAACATGATTAGGACGCCAATTCAATATTGCACCTCCTCCCAAGGAGAATCCAATTGGGAACATGTGTATCTCGACTAATCAATGTGCATTACAAGTGGTGAGCTGCTCTTAAATATAAAAACGTGACATAATCATGAGTTCAATTTTAAAAAGGATGACTTACTTTAATATGGTTATGGCCTGACATACTCAGCGAACTTTAATTAACAGAAGTGGGTCGCCGCGCGAACAGTTTCGTCGGCGTCGCGACTCTCGATGGGGCTTGTCTGGGCCCCGCCGTGTGCCGGCGACAACGGGATCCGGATCCCCTGCTTGTATGGCAGGGGATCATAGTGTTTTGGGCCATCAGATCTTCCCCCTTTTATAGGGGGGAAAGATCTAATGGCCCATGGGATAATGATCCCCTGCCATGCAAGCAGGGGATCCGTTCACGCGACAACGGACGTCGAGCTTCAATCGGTCAAATCGCTGTCCAGATTCTGTTCCCTGGCCCCGGTCGCGGGGGAATATAACTCGTTCCGGCAGTTGGGAAGTTGGTTTGTGTGAACGCGCGCACGTTCACGAGCAGCGTCATCCCACCCACCCACCCAAACAACCCCCCTTCCCCCCAACGTTCCGCACGGGTCGATGAGCTTTGGAGCCGTCCGTTTTTTCGTGACTCACGAACCGGGACTCAACTACCGTCCTCGGATTTATGGTCATAAAACCGGTCGCGTCGGAAAAAGAACATCTCCTCCGCGGGGACGCGTTGACCTTGCTTCGAAGTCTTTGGGGTTCGGTCTTGGACTTTTTTTTTCTTCGCTTCTTCTACTGATCCTGTGCCGGCTCGCGTCAAGTCAACCCATAAGTATGACCTTTGAGTCTTTGACCTTTGACCATGGACCATCCTCGTGTTTTCCAAAGCCGACCTGGTAGTTTCGTGAATCCTCACAGGCAAAAGAGATGGAAGATGCCCCGGCGAAGCATGGAGCTGGGCTGTGTTCGACGGTGGCTTGAAGGCCCAGATCCTTGGACAGCCCAAATTGGAGGCCCATATTTGGCGCACCACCGGCTAATGCCGAGATCGCGGATCGAGATGGGTCGGGTTTGCCCCGGCTTTCCTGAAACGACGCCTCGGCCTCGGCGTGACCCACTGCGCCATTTGGTTTGCCAAACCCACACGTGAAGGGATCGTCTGCCCTTTCCTCAGAAGGGCAGACCTCGCTCTTGGAATCCGGGCCGTCCGTACTATGAATGAACGGCCCAGATTATTACTAAAAAAATAAAAAATAAAAACGAAAAATCCAAAAATTTGCCCCCTAAAAATAGGAGATCTGGGCCGTCCATCTAAAAACGGACGGCCCAGATCCCAAAGGCAGGTGCCTGCCATTCTAAGAGAAGGGCAGTCGATCCGGATCCGATCCACACAGATACGACTCCGCGAAAAGATGGAAGCAAGCGAAACTAAATTGTAATTTGTGTCGATGATGTCAATGATCAAACCAAACTATTTTTTACAACCCCCCAAAAAAAAACTATTTAATCTTCTGTTATTTTTCTTTCTTCTTTTCTTACTTCAATGAACTTTTTTTGACACAAAAAAAAAACGTCATGAACTTAAATTCATTAAATAGTCTAAAAAGAGTAGGGAAAATTGCAAAAAAAAAAAAAAAACCTAAACTTATTGCATTTTTGTAAATTCAATACTAAAACTTTTAATTTTGCTAATTCTGTCCATCCAGCCAACTTTAGCCAGTCAGTACTGACGGACACTTTTTAATAATATTTTAATATATTTTTATTTTCTTCCTTTTTTTTTTTTAATTCATCTTCTTCCTTGCCCAGATCTGGAGGCTTATCCAGCCATTTCAACGACTTTCATGACCTGAAACGAGCTATCATCATTGTTGGAGTTGATATTGGCAGAAGAATCGTTAAGCGCATTCTAGACAACTTATCAGCCAATTTCCCATCAAAGCCGTTCTCCATCTTCGGCGCAACTAGATCAACGGGGTTATATACCCCAAAAACCCGCAAAATTGACGGGTGCTTCACTCCGCTCTACTCCCTGCTTCGAGGGCTTCTACCGGAGCCGAGCTACGTCCCAATTCATGCGATTCCAGCTCGCTCCACTAGGTGATGGCGAGGCTTGGCCTTTGCCATCTCGCCCGGCGGCGGCGTCGCTAGCAGCTAGCGAGGCTCGAAAAGAAATTGAAAAAAAAAAAGGAAGAGGAAAAAAAAATAAAGAAATCGAAAAAATAACAAAATGTTATTAAAAACTTGCTTCTTTAGCATCAATTGAATGAACTGAATTGGCACAAACGCAAAATATTTAGGATTGAATTGGCACAAAAAAAGGTTTAAGACTAAATTTGCAAAATTAAAAAGTTTATGATTGAATTGGCAAAAATACAATAAGTTTATGATTTTTTTTTTTTAAAAAGAAAAGAAAAAAACTTCACCAACTTAATTTCGTTAAGCAGTCTAAAAAAAAAGTGTGGATTTCGTGAAAATACCAAACTTCATTACAGTAAAATGCATTTTAGACCCACATGAAATTATCATCGAAACTATTTCGACTTCAAAAGGATGGATTAGTGTTCACATGTGAATGGCAAATTATTTGAAATCTAATAGATAATACGGTTCATCAAGGTCCATTTTAATTTTGAAAAATTGAGATCGAATCAAACTGTTAAACACGTTTTGGATTACTTATGAATCCTTTTCAAAATAGTCTCAATAGTCAATAACTTGTACATTTTGGTAAATTATTAGAGTGTGTGTATATATATTTTACCTTTCGCATTTTACTTAATTTGAAAATTCCGACTTCCACATTTTGATTTTTCTTAAAATCAAATTTCTAGTAACTTTCCACAAGTCTTAAATGTTGACGCATAAAATTGCGTATATCTTTTAATATAGTTTTTCAAAGTCGAATAATGTTTTTTTTTCCATTTAAATCAAAAAATACAGACTCGAACCATTTTCTCCGTCTTCTGAAAATTTAGGCATAAAAATTAGGAGTGAGGGTGAGTTTATGATCCCTTACCATGCATTCGGGCTTTTTGACCGGTGGATCAAAAAGTGAAAAATCAAGACCGTTGGCGTTCAGATCTGTTGAACGGCTGAGATCTATTTTCAGGGACGAAGTTTGTCAAGGCATGGTGTCGTAGAATCGGAAAGTCACCCCCAAATTTTACACTGCCTTTTTCGACAGAAAATTCTCAAGTGCGAGGGAGGAGCTTGGCCATGGTGAGCTCCGCGGTTGCATCTTCTTGGCCACGCAGTTTGCTGAAGCTCCAAGACCAGGCGTCGCCGGCGACAGCAAAGTCAAGCACCAGGCATGCACTTCTCTTTTCATTTCTCGGTGAACCAATCAATACTTGTCCCCTATTCGCTTAGTGACAAAGTTCCCAACGCCCACGTCAATGGCCGGGCCTCGTAATTTATGACGGACTTTTCATTGCATCGATGCCTGCGAGCAGATTACGTTTCCGTGAAGGTGGATTACGCAGAATTTGCTGCTATCAGTCCTGCTTCGAAGTAAGCATTTCTTCATCAATTAGCTTTGGTTTTTGTTGTATGCTCTGCGTGGTAAACCGTGCTTATGTCCTGTACCTTCAATGCTCGGGTTATCGCAAAATATGGTCGCCGACTTGTTCGCGCAACCGTTTGATTTCCTCCGATCGTTTCTTCGCTGAAGTATCTTTGGGCAACTTCTTTAGTCAACTTCCATTTGGTCGTGCTTTTATTTGTTCTGTGAGTTTTGGTATTGCGAAACCACTCAGGGTTGTAGCATTTGATTGCTTGGTCGCTCTGTTGGGCCTCTATTAAAATAAAAAACTTTGGTTGTACTAACATATTCGCAGATGAACTAATAAGTATTCCATTACACGAAGGCAAAGTGTTGAACATGTAATCAGTGATTGAAATGGAGGTACTTGCCGGATGATAAACTCCAAAACTGGGCGATTCTGAATGATTTGGAATATTAGGGTGCGTATGGTAACGCTCCAGGGAAAATGTTTATGTTCCAAAGGTGTTTTCGGAAAACTTTTGGAACAGAAATGCGTATGGTTAAAAAATGTTCCAAAAGTGTTCCGCGGAACACTTTTGTGACGGGGAACACTTTTGAAGAAATAGAAAACTTTTTAGAACACTTTTTGAACCACCACTCACCGCCGCCGACGCGGCCACCACCCGCCGGCCACCGTTGCCGCCGGTCGCCGGCCGCCGCCGCGGGAAAAAAGTGTTTTTTTTTAACTTACCTTACGCTTTTCTGTTTCCAGAAATCGTAACCGGGAACAGAAACACAAAAAAGTGTTTCTGTTCAAAAACTGTGCCTAGGAACAGAAATGTTCCCATACGCACCCTTAAGGACTATCCATGCTTTCAGGATTCCCGCTCACATTGCTGTGTCCATCTGAAATGGAAGGGGTTTGTAAAACCTACAAGTTTGTCTAAGATTATCGCTCCAGGTCGTGAAGTGCTTTGCGCTTCTCCTGATTGGCCCGTTTGATTGATTTGAAGAAGGAGAGAACAAGAATTTTCTATTAACCGTGATGAATGGCAAAGGGATAAGCAATAATTTGATTTACAAATCACTCAGAGAAATGTATGTTTAGGTATCAACCATATCTCATGAAGAATTTCTCCTAGTATGTCCAAGAGTACAATTTAATGCCTTTTGATGCTGTTCTAGGTGCTATTAATGCCTTGACATGCCTGGATTCTAACCTAAGTGTTCCTAGACCTAGGATTTATATCGACTGTAGTTGCTTAATACGGTCCAGTAAAGTATCGCAATAGTTGCTTCATTTTCTCAAAAATTTGGGAAGCTTTTAGAAAAGCTTTTATTTTCACCATTCAGACGATTCATAGCTCAATACGGTTTGCCATCCATGCAGAGTGTCCATATACATCATTTTTAGATTGCTTCATCTATTGTTCCTTAAAACAAAGAAAACAGGAAAGCTATATAGTCTTTGTCATAATGTGGTACTGTGATTAACTAATTCGCATCTGGTATGAGAGTTTTTGGTCTGCAATGCATCCATATTGAGCTTCCATGTATCCAACATACGTTGCAAATAGATTTTGTTTGATCTACGTTGCTCAACTGTTTCTTCATATGGTCTGGCATTTTTGCATGGGATTGATTGAATTAGTGGTCTATATCTGGAACTGAACACATAGAACTGCAGAGGAATGAAACTTTAAAGCTTTATCTTTGTATTTGAAGGTTAAAAGTGTTGGCTACCGTCCTCCGGGGATCCAGTTCAACCTTCTCAAAGATGTTAGTTTTTCCCTCCCCGAGAAAAGGTGTGTCTGCTCTCATCTTCAGGTCTACTTGCAGCATCTCAAACTTTCTGAACATGTTTGTAGTACTTTAAACCATCTAGGCTTTTATCTATGGTACGACTTAATTTGTTTCATGCAGTTTTGGCTTGATATTTGGTCAGAGTGGAAGTGGAAAAACTACTCTATTGCAGGTCAGCATCATCAGTTAGGAAGCTTATGCAGTCTTGTTAATCATGAAATATGTCAATTTTCTTGTGCCTCTTTCTCAGCTTCTTGCAGGACTCAACAAACCAACGTCAGGTTCTATCTGCATTCAAAGATATGGCAACAGTGGCGAACATGAAGGACCTCCTGAACATTTGTCTCCGGAGAAAGTTGGCATTGTCTTTCAGTTTCCTGAGAGGTACTGAGTGTCATTTGAAATGAGAATATTGTAGAAACCTAAAGAAAAGTTGATTTCCGAGTCTACTGTGATATGACTACTGAAGCCAGATTTTTGGCCCATGGAATGCTACAAGATAAAAGTTTCCGGCTTGGCCCTTTTTTTTCCTTTCCTTTTTGTAATTACACTAGTCAAATTCAGTAACAATTTCTTGGAGCGTTGTGATTTATGCATTTATATGAATTCGCGCTTACTTTGTCATGACCAACAACATTCTCCCTTTTTTTCTTTTTTCCATTTCTCTCAGCTATTTGTCTCATTCTGTATCAAAAGATTTCTATACCCCCCTTCTTTTGAAAGATCTAACCAAAAGTTTGATTTGTTGCGCATTAGTAATGTGCGTAATCATTCAACTTCTAGGCGTATGACCTACCAGAGCAAGTTCTTGCTGACTGAACAATTTGAGTTGTCATTACTGCAACTTGCTTTTCGTAGTTGTCAATACGTTAATCTGCGATATAGGTATTTCATTGCCGACAATGTGCTAGATGAAATTACATTTGGATGGCCAAGGCAAAAAGTTAGCATTCAGTCGAAGGAGCAACTTGCTTTCAAACTTCAAAGAGCTTTCAATTGGGTATTTCTTCTTTGACCTGTGCATATTCTTCTTTTGCTGTCCCTGGTTTCTTGGTATCTATTGCTTTTTGCAATATCTTTTTACATCAGTTCATCTGGAGCTATATATTTTGCTCTTTACGATGGAACTTAGTCTCTACTAATGTCATAAAATCTAGGTTGGATTGGACAGAATTTCCTTAGACAAGGATCCTCACTCCCTAAGTGGTGGCTACAAACGTCGACTTGCTCTGGCAATCCAATTGGTAACTACATTTATGATTATGCTTTGGAAACTCAGGATGCTACCAGCACAGCAATTCATGCTAATGCAATAAATTTAAGAAATCTGTTCTTTTATTTCATGGACTATGTCTTTCGTTCGGCTGAGAGCTCCCATTGGCATCTATTCACAGGTTGAAGTTCCAGATTTGTTAATATTGGATGAACCTCTGGCTGGTCTTGGTATGGAGATGTTTTTTCCTTGTCATTTTTATATGATTAGTAGCCCTGCACTTGGACGTCTATGGTTCACATGATAAGAACACTGGCCATTGACCAGCCTTTATTAACTCATTTTGCTCGTACTCCCGTATTTCTAGACCTTTTTGCTCCTATTTGGCTTGGGATGCCTACTATGTCTCATTGTAGAATCTACTTTGCATTGACTTTATCGGCACTCTACCTAGAGAAATATGAGATTGAAGTCTCAGTCTCTCGCTTTGAAGAAATATTTTGGCATCCTATATTTAAAGAAGATAGATTATGGTAAATTTTTTGTTTAGGTCTGACCTCTGAATGCAAGACCTCTTGTCACCCCTTATCCCACCCTGACAATGGGCCTCCTGTCGAATTGCAGTAGAAGGGAATTAGCGCATCCTTCTAAGAAAAAGCAAAGAAAAGGATAAACTCAGGAAAGTAAAGTTTGCACACGTTGGCTGTCTGTTTTCATTTAAAGAAGTTGCCTTTTATGCCCTATCAGGTGTGCACTATATAGGTGCTAGAGAAAATATCTGGCGCCCAATATTATATAAGTACTAGAATTTTATTTGTCTTCTTACTTACACTTCCAATTCCTTGGAAATTTTATAAGGGTTCCTAAAGATGCTTACGATTTTCCTCCTTTACTTCATCATGTCGATTTAGATTCTTACGCTGGGCAATTGTGTTAATTCTCCTGATGGTTCTTTCCTTCCTTCCTCCCCTTCTCTCCTTTGCACTGGGGAAAATGTAACTAAATATCATTTGAAGTCACTTTTATCTGTTTTTCTATATTAAATGACTTGATCTATCTTGGCAATTAGATTGGAAAGCACGTGCAGATGTGGTAAAGCTTTTAAAGCATCTGAAAAGAGAAGTAACGATACTTGTTGTCAGCCATGACTTGAGGTGAGTAGTTCTTTTGGTTCATATGAGAATTCATTGTTGCTTGATATCCTTTTCTGGTCAGTGGTTAAAAATTTTAGTAAGTAAATCTGAAAGACATTTGCCGAAGAATTTAGATAAAAGAATCGTGATAATTCTCATTACTACTTGTACCTCTGTTACAAAGCTATTTATAGGACTATGTTAAGTACAAGCTAAAGAGATAAACAGATCTGAAAAATACAGCTATTGTAATCCCATAAATTTTGGGACCAATCCCACAAATTATGGGATACTAATAAATCATTTCCTAACTAAGTAATTACAGCTATTCCTAATAATGAGGACCTAAAAATCAATATAATTCAACATGTGCTATGGCATCATGGCTGAAAAAGATGGGGGTTCTTCATAGCATTAGGTTTTATGGAGGAGGGGGTCTTCTCATCTTGCAAAGCTGATAAATCTTTTGTCTCCTGACATTTTTGTTAGGTGATAGTTTGGGAGTAAAGGAAAGTGACTTCTTTTTATTTATTTACTAATTGTATACATACCTTCCACCTATTTCATTAAATGTTATTGGGATATAAATGCCATGACCGTTGTGTTGTCTTTGGATACATGGATAGTGCTATATTCGTGAATTTTACTGGTGTTATTTCAGGGAATTAGCTTCTTTGGTAGATCGATCTTGGAGAATGGAAATGGGAGGAACTCTGAGGGAAGATTCGCTGCCGCCTTTCTAGAGATGCCATAAATTGCCACCTAAGTCACCAGCATTATTTCTGTCATGTAACTTCCAACAATTGGTTTTTCTTTACTTTTCTTTCTTATTACAACCTTCACTAGGGAACATTTAATTCCCATAAAGGCATTTTTATGAATATACACATGGAGAAAGTTAATACATGTGAGGGGGATACTGAAGGAAGAGCAACTTAGAGGACCTCATATGTCACATGAATTTGCCACCAAACTCACTTAACAGTTGGTACAAATTGGAAACTGTAAGCTCAATATTTTTTTCCCCGCGAGTGGAGTTCGGGAGAAGATTTTATTGTACTCGCTTGTCGGCACATCAATTTCATTCGTCAAATGGGATTCTGATCTATTGCTCTTGTTTAGCACTAGTAGCTAAGCTCCTTGGACATTGACTTACTTTTCAAAGATGCAATACATTTAGGTGAACTTCTAGCATGTGTAGAAAGGAATTATTGACTGCCAAATATCCATGTTACAACTCAAGAGAAGGCACTGACTGCAGGATCCACCTTGGTGACTTTCAAACATGAACCGCAATGTAATTCACTAGTAGAAGACCTGTATCGGGTTCTTATGTTTCCGAACTTGCTTGAAGATATTCCTAAATATGTATGATGTTATGTATTGTCCTCTAATAATCCTCCTAGAATGAACTATTCTTATAAATCTTATTTTAGCATCCCTTTTTCAGCTTTTTATGCTCTTGTGATTAATTTGTTAACTCCCAGTTTTATCGACTCACCTTACTTGTTATTTAGAATAATGTCTAATTAGAGGTTACAATCTACGTGTGTTATTGCAATGTATTGGTTGAATTTGAGTGTGTTAGGTTTTTTAATTTCCCCGCTTAGGTCTGTATGATTGTTAGAGAATAATGGAGTGCGTTCCACTATTTATTATGCATGTATTCTGGAATAGTTTGTTTAATTTATCTTTATATTGTCTTCATGCATGTTGCTTATGTTTCTGTGTGGTAGTAATAGTCGAAGCAATAATATGCTGCAACCTTTTTCTCCCTTGGGCATTTTTTTATGGATATTAGTGTATCATTCAAATGCGTATATTAAAATGCAAGAAAACCATATGAGTTTTACGAGTAAAACTCTTCTTGTTTGTAAGTTATGTCTTGTTAATTTGAAATATATCTATAATTCTTTGCACGCGTTACTTAATTTGTGTAATACTTGAAAGCATATATGCGTAATTGAGAGTATCATATGAGCACAATATGCAACTGAATATTGCTTTACTTAACTGATTAAATTATATAATGAAAATTTTAAGAATATATACCTAGATGTTTTCCAATTTCACTCGGAATATGTTATGTATGTTAAGTAAATCTATGCCGTAATCGGTACAAAACAATTGTTAAGTTGTTTTTGTAGGTAATATTATGGTTAGAGTTACAAGGAATAAATGAAGATTCATTTTGTTTCGAGTAATGTGATTTAGGCTCCAATTTGTGAGGATAGAAGAGCCAACAGAATTTTGAGTTTTGTGGCTGTGTGATACATGACTCAACCATGACAGTTGTACCAATTTTTTTATTTTCCTACTGGATATTCTTTGGAGGATGGAGCTTGCTGAATTCAGGCACCACTAATTAGAAAGTTGAGCACTCCGCCTTTTAGACATTCAATATACAGTTTATAAGTCCAGTGCAGGGTATTATATAGGTTGTAGTTTTCTTCTGTGACGAATTTGGACTTTATTTTGGAAATGGAGCATACAGATTCCAGCTTATGCCACTACTTGAGAAAGTTCGAGCACTGCGCATTACAGATAATTTCTTACATTCGGAATACGGCATAAGTTCCTTGCACTTTCTTTATTTAAGATCACTGATCACTCTCACTCATAAGCATATAGGACAGACCACTGTTACACAAACAAATAGCGGTACCACAAATATCTAGTCATGATCTCTTAGCTAGAGCTCCAACACCAGATCTGCAGCAGGAAAGTAGTTTTGCAGTCAGATATATGTTTGCAGACTAGATTACCCTACAGCCTGCCATCAAGTCGCACAAATGAGTCAAATTGCTCCGTTGGGCGTGCCCTTGTTTGTGCGTATGAACTTGCATGTGTGCTTGCTTGTTTGCGTGAGTGTGATCGAGCATGTTTTTGTGATCCAACTACCCATCAGTGACTTGCAGTTTCTGGTACTTATTTGTTATTTCGTAAGGACTTTCTATCATAATCAGCCATCCTATTTGTTTGGTCTTAGATTCAATGGGAATTCCTTTTCATAATATAGTGCTACTATGATAATTGCTTGACAGTTGGCACATTCACAAATATAACTTTCCAAGTGTGGCATATTTTACATTGGAATGGTTAGAATGGATGCTTATCAATTCTTGGTCAGATTATTGGTGATGGCATAGTCTGATTAATGTTCGAAAGTAGAATGTTGCTTGAATTTCAGAATGATTGCAGCTTCATCAAGTTAGTCAGTGAAGTAGTGCATATATTCAAACTTACAGTCTGCATCCGTTTTGATCCAGTGCTCCCTGCAGTCGTCTGAGGTGGCCCTAGCAATCTGAGGAGGTTGGAGTTTTAAGCTGGCCTTCTCTCCTTCTGTTGACAATAAGCCCTGAGAACTTATGTTGACTTTGTCCTGGTCTATCAAGTCCTTGTGGCTGTGGTCATTGTTGTTAAAGGCTTTCTTGCTTTGGTACGCCTTATACTTGTCCATTTCCTCTGTATTTATAGCATTCTCTGGATGGATCTTTCTACGGAACATTTGAAGGACCTGCATGGAACAAAGGCAAACTTCCTGTAAGTACTGGCTGCCATTTCTTCATTACATGCAATCAGCAAACTTGTAGATGGTGTACAGCATCTACACCGTCTATGCTCTGTTAGCATTCCTCAACCATTGAATACTCCCGAAAGAGAAGCTATTGCTGATGTTACTTATCACTTCCTGGTAATTAGAGTTCATGATTTTGTCACTCCCAACTTCAATCATTTTAAAGCTGGATGTTGCCATATGCATGACATAAGTAAGTTAGATTGCTCTGTCTCACTAGTATTGACTTCGATATGACTAACCCCAGAGTTTCACCAGAATCAACACATCTGGCGCACTTTGTCAAGATATATTTGATCAAGAGACTGAAAAAGTTGGTGGACCCCTCTGTCAAATTAGAATTTTGAATGAAAGGACCTGAATACTTATATGTGGATATGCTAATTTGATTGTCCAATATGACGGCGCTGACCTTATGGAATTTTTTCTTGGGTAAAGATGATGCAGTGGCATCTCCTCCAGTGGAAGGACTTGGGGGTCTTGAAGAAGCACACAGCTTTTTCAGAAACTTCTTCATAGTATGTTTGGAAGATTTATGTGTTGGCTCGACCTGTGTAGCTCCCATCTCAGAATTCTTTGAACAATCTCCACCTGTCTTCTTTGTTTCTTGAAACAGCTGCAAAAGGGATGCCTTTTGTTTCCTCATCTCTATCTTTGTTTCCGGCAATTCGACTGAAGAACCGAACAGATACCCCTGTAGTGGAAAAATTACTGTGTCTGCTGGTCCTTCATCTTCAACTGCCTCCATTTGCGGGCTGTCAATTGTTATAGTGCTGACATAACTATTTCTTGATGAGCCCTTGTGCCCTTCCTCTTGAGTTTCAGCCTCAAGAAACTTCTCTAGTTCATTGTTTATAAGCTTCAAGTCATCCTCTGTTACTTCTACTGCTTCTTTGGTCATGTTGTCCAAAGTCACGGCAAATGTTGGCGTGGCAGGCTCACTGGGAGCTGCTTCTGAACCCAGAGTTCCTATGGCAAGAAAGCCATGGAAAAGTTCAGAAATTTCAGTGGAAGATTCTGATTCAAGATTTTCCCCAAATCTAGGATTGAAACAAGAGAGGGAGTTTCCATATTCCTCTGCGGGGCTCTCTGATGATTTGGGAGCATATCTGGAGCTGAAGCTTGGCTTTGCAAATGAGTCTTTCTCATCATGAAGTTGTTGTGCAGAAAGACAGGTGCAGCAGTTCCCTGAATTGTAAGTTCAATGAGAAACATATACTCTAGCTGCAGTGGAGGCAAAAAATAAGGAAGAAAGGGAGATTCTTTGAGACTGATAATAATTTCGCTATCAAGAAACTAATGTTTCAGTCTTGCGTCTTGTTTACAGTGTTGACATGGTCATGCTCTGTATAATCTAATTTAAGTATCTATTGCAGTAGTTGGACAACTTCTAGAAGCTTCTCATATTGGAGATGCCGAGTGTAAGAACAATTGGGACCGTTTCTATCTCTCTGTGGGTGTGACATAGAGACTGGTGGAGGGGAAGAGTCTTAGGCCACTCCGTTATCCTATATGTGCTTGCATTAGGCTGTTCATTGACCCCCAAGGAAACATTTGAGTTGGTCCAGCCGGCAGCATTGGTATCGTAGTTTCTGACTTAACTATTTCAACTAAAACAAAAATCAGGAGCTGAGAATACCGATGGCAAAATCTCTGAATGTCTCGATGCTATTTTGCCGTAACTTTTGGTGCATCCAACCTAGTAACTGCCATGATGACAATGAAAACAGGATTTTAACATAGTTGACACTGAAGTATTCAAACTCGGTAGAGGGGGGACGTACCTTCATTATTATCTCTTGGGAGGACCTGATATCAGATATTTTTGGTTGTCTGCATAGACATGAATGGAGATGAACTTTGATCTCTCAAAGGGATCGAGGGCCTATAAAGGAAAGGTCAGGAGGGGGAGGTGTCTTAAGCTGACAGGTGTAGAGTTGAAGTAGTTGCTTGGAAGGTGTGATATATGCACGAAGAAGAGAGAAGCATATACTAAAGTACAAAATTGCGGTTGGCTTTCCTTTATTTAGATCAAATCAACAGGACAAGTTGGTGAGCATATTGAAGAACTGTGAAGTATTTGAGTTGTGCAGACGCGGATGCTTGTGCTGGGTTATACAGATCCGTGAACGCGCAAGAATTTGCTTTGATTGTCTTTATATCAACTTGTATAAACAGAACCATGTGTCTACAGATTGACACATGATGTGCTGGATGGATATATGTACACACCGGTGCTGCCAGTCTCCTCTAAAAAATCTATACATATATAGCCCTGCATGCGGCACAATTTGTCTTCAAGGTTTAGGTCCTTAAAATATACTGATGGATATATTTCTTGAAACTCCCCCCTTCACTAGATTTTGATTAAGAGGAAATATTTGTTATTACATACATTAAAGCAAAGAATAGGTCTTTACTAAAAAAAGAAGAAGCAAAGAATAGGTTTTCTTTTGTATTTCCTGCTATATGAAAGATATATTTTTTTGTGTATCATTATCTACCAGTTCCATTGTGACCGCCCCCTGCTAATATGTGACAATGTATACTCAGTTTTACTGCTTCCAGTAAAAGCTCTTTGTTTTTCTCTTCCTTGGTTTTTTGTGACACTCTTGTCTACATGGCATCTTTCTGAAATCTTTTGTTTGGTGAAGCTATCCTTGTAATTGCTTCAGTTGATAAATAAGTTTATGAATCCTATGCAAATTTTAGTTGACTGTCTTTTGTGTTTTGATGCAAGTCGAACACTTTCCCACCAGCTCCATTGTTCATCTCTTCAACTGACATTCTGAAGTTCTAACTTTGCTTAATGATAGTGCTGCAATGATTCCCTTGGCTGTGATGTCTGACACTTCTAGGGAATTTTGTATGTCTATTGCAGGAATGATGATGACGCTACTACATACCTCTCTACACATTATGAACAGCGACTTTGATTGAGTGGCCCCGAGGGTGTCCGCCTTCATTCCCTGGAAGCATCTGTGGAGTAGTGATCCGAAGAGGAAGCCGTTGTTAACTTGGGGACAAAAGCCACGTAAGAATCTCTCAAGTACCCTTATTAAAAGTGGGATTATTGCGGAGACAGCTGAAGCATCAGGTAGAACGGAGGAAAGTATCCGACAGAAACTACTGCGCTTAGTTCTGTTTCATATCACCAGTTCCATTATTATGGTCTAATCGACACAAGCTAATCAGGGAAAGTGAGGCATGTCAGGCAATATCTTCGCCTCAAATGACCGATCGTACTAATGACTAGATTTTGTGTTGACTGGTCTGATTCGCTTAGAGTATTCTTCATGGTGGATTAATATGTTTTATGAAGAACGACAAGAATGATGCGTGCTAAAGCTATTGGACTTTATGATTTTTGGTGGTAATCGCTAATGCATTGCTAGTCTCTTCATCCTGCCAAGTTTGTGGGGGCTAAAACGTGTGCAAGTTTTACTAGGTGAAGAACAGGAGTTGATTGAGCCGCGCAGAGACCGAAGTCGCTTCTGAACAGGAGTTGATTAAGTTTACTAAGAGACCTGAGTTTTTGTTTGTGTGTTTGACCATCGGACGAACTTGAATGGCGAAAGTGAATATTCAGTAGCTTTTATGTCCCGCACGCAGCTTTTTGGCCAAGGAAAGATGAAAATAAAAACTCTACTGTGCCTGTAACATAAGAGCATTAGGACACCATTTTGACTAACCATGGTCAGATCCGAGACAGTGATCGGCACCAAATTGCGTCAACAGAGGCTTACTATTCTTGGTATGGGAGTGGGCGTGGAGGGATCCTAATTTGGAGCTAGCCAACAAGCCGCTACGGAACGCAATCAGTTTCCACTTTTGGATGAGAAAGCCCACCAACTCTCTCTCTCTCTCTCTCTCTCTCTCTTTCACACAACACATCCAAATCGAAGCCTGCAAAAGCGGCTGCGTCAATCCCGCGTGACCATGTCGGGCCCGATCTTAACTCCCCTTGGGCCAACCGGACAGCGACCCATGTGAGAATCCACGTGCATATTTCCAAAAATGGGGTGATCCGATGGAATCTCATTGGCACGAGGGTCAGCATCTCGTGTCGAATTGGGAACATGTCCTTGGTTTGTGAATCTCGTTGATTGCTTTGCTTTGGTCTCGCATTAAAGATTTCTCCATCTATGTGCACGATCGTATTCCCCCCCCAAGTACATGTCCGCCATGTGCGGTGCGGGTTGACATGGTCTCGGAGGTTTCTAGCCTTTCTAGGAAAAAGAGCGGTCGCGCTCCTCGTCCTCGGACCTTCTGAGGAAAAGAAAGCGAAAAAGGGAAAAGCGGAGGGGCCGTTTATTTTTTGGGTGAACGAACTTCAAAATCTTCCTCTCAGCTGCTGTTGTTTTTTGATTTTGGAAAATTTGATGGGAAGCTTTCTCAGTTCTCTTTAAATGTGAAAGAGCGTGATAAGACTCCGTTAGGCATCCGAGAGATTTTTTTTTTCTTTTAAGTTTATTTAGGCTATGTTTGTTTCGCGAAAAATGACCGATTGCAAAACATTTTCTTGAAAGTGATCCTTTATATTGCTTGAAATAATTAGTAAATAAGAAATTATTATCATTATGGATAACAATTTATATTTAAATATTTTCGTAAACAATGATTTTTTTCATTCATTTCTATAAATGACATGCGATTATTTTTTTGAAAAATATTTTTCAAATTAATTATTTTTCAAGAAACAAATAGAGCATTAACGAGTGATTTGACAAATTATATAATTCCTCTTCTTTTATGTTTTGCTTTTTTATTGGGTTTTGTTTGTTTCGCGAAAAAATGAGTAATTTGAAATATATTTTCCTAGAATGGTCGCATATTTATTCAAATAATTAATCAATAAAAAAATATTTTCATTATCGACAACAAATTGGGTTTAAAATATTTGCGGAAACAATAAAATTATTTTTCGTTTATTTAGTTTTATAAGTGACATGTGCTATCATTATTTAAAAAATATTATTCCAAACAGCTCAAAATCTTTTTAGGGTTAATACCACCAAAAACCCCAAACTGATACATCTGTGATAATTTTACATCAAATTATTTTTTCGACTATGAAAATCCCCAAACTGATACATCTGTGATAAATTTACCCCAAACTGCTATAGTCATGATAAATTTACCGTCCATTAGTTTTCGTTAAATTTTACAGTCAAATTGCTAAGTTGGATGACATGTGGCTATTGTTGGGTGTACACGTTACCCTATGTTTGCTATAGGTGTATCAATTTGAAATTTTTCGTGATATTAACTCAATTTAACAGAAATTAATAAATTGTAAATTTTTCATATGTGTACCAATTTGAGATTTTTTTATAATAAAAAGTATTTTGGGGTAAATTTGTCGCAATTATATCAGTTTAGGGTTTTTGATGGTTAAAAAAAATAATTTTGAATAAATTTGTCACAAGTGTATCAATTTAATATTTTTTATGGTCAAAAAAATAATTTGGGATAAATTTATCACTGTGTACGAGTTGGGGGGTTTTTCGCGTTATTAACCCATCTTTTTATCTTCCTTCTTGGTCCACTGCTGCCATCTCCAAAGTCGATTTTCTTTTGGACCATGATCGGCTACATCAGTGATGGAGTCCAGTCGCCGGAGGCCATGCTCGAGTTCATCTCACTCTGTCTATTTGTCTCTCGCTCTTGGATCAACCTCCATTTGATATCACGGCCGGCCTCCGCGCGACCTCAACCTAGCATGGTGGTGCCGGTGTTGTATAGTCCTTAGCGGCGGCGGCGGAGTTGGTGGTCGTGTTGTTGTCGGTTGTGGCGACAGCAGTGGCGACTCAATCCGTAGCGGTGGGCAGGGGACAGTACTCAGTCCACCGCGTTGGACGGGTGGCTGGTGGAGCTGCTGCAGAAATCTTTCAGTAAAATAAGAACTAGGGTTTGTGTGATGAAGAAGACGCGTGACATGGGTGAATCTTGACCGTTCATTGCTTCCAGAGTGTTATAAAACAAAACTAGACTAAAAAAGATGGCAAAGTCGTCCATGCCAACTAATACTATCATTTTTTTTTTAACGAAACTATCAAGTTGAGTCGATTTTAAAGAGTTCACGTATTTAATTGAACAAAAAAGAGAGAGTTTTAAGTACTCACGTTACCATTGCCCTTATATATAAGATCTCGCACGTGTCATCAAATATTCAAATTTAGGATTACAAAGAAGAAATGATTCAGCACAAGCAGCAGCCGGTCGGTTCGAGGTAAGGCGGGGGACGTGATTCGAATTCATGACCTCGTGCCGGTGGGCAAGCCACCACCAGCACCAGCGGCGGCCATTGCTAGTTCCAGCTCTCGCAACCAAACGGGTGCCGGTGGGCAAGAAAATTCGGGTTTGGTGAAAAAGATAGTTCCAGGACGGATGTAATTGGGCCAGAGATGAGCCCATAAGCTTTTTCCTTGGTTAATAGGAAAATGGGCTCCGCTACCGCTAGGCTATTGGCAAACCTATCAGACCATCAAGGTCAAAACACAGCTCAAGGAGTACCAAAGAATTGGAGGGGATCGTCGGTTTGTTTCGCGAAAAGTAAATATTCATTTAAAGAATCATGACCTGTATCGCTCGAAATAAATAGCAAATCGATGATTTTATTTATTTATCATCGAACATTTTTGTTGACGATGTGAATCATTTTTCATTTATCTGTTTGTGTAAGCAATGTAAATGGTCAATTTTCAAAAGAATATTTTCACAATTATTTATTTTTCGCAAAACAAAGGTAATCGAAATTCCTGGTCTCTAAACATTTTGGTTGCTTCTCTCATTCCAGTCCACCGTGCCAGAGCGTGGCGGCGCCTCCGCGATGCAAGCGGAAAGATAAGCTTATTATGACTATGAGCCTATGTTCCACGGACAAGTGCTTTTGGAAGTTTTTTGCTTATCGGACACGCTTCGACACGCACAGTCACGCAGTCAATGCGTGTCTGAGATTTCGACACGAAGTCAACGACTGGGACTCGTGTGTCCCAGGGGCAATCTCGAAAAATAAAAAGATTTTAGGACAAAAACGTAAGCAGAAGCATGATTACCGGAAGCACCAACCTAAGTTGCATGGGCAAATATATATATATATATATATATATATATATATATATATATATATATATATATATATGGCAGCTGCATGATGTTTCTCTTTAGCCTTGTATTTATTACTTTTTATTATTATTGAAATCATAAAAAAAATATTATATATATATAATATACAACGTGTTTCAATATGTTGAAATTCTCTATTTTTAAAAAATCACGTATCATGTCGTGTCGTGTCGTGTCGCGTCGCGTCGCGTTGCGTCACATGTTCGTGCAATATAGCTATGAGCATCTCGAGAGAGGCTTTAACTCCTTTGAAAAAAAAAACAATAAAAATATTCTCATTCCAGTCCATCGTGCCAGAGCGTGGCGGCGCCTTCGCGATGCAAGCGGAAAGATAAGCTTATTATGACTATGGGCCTATGTTGCACGGACATGTGCTTCTGGAAGTTTTTTGCGTGTCGGACACGCTTCGACACGCTCGGACACATTTGGATTAAGACCGAAAAGCTATCTTATCTGAAGTAGAGCCTAGTTGTTGTTGTCAAACAAATGATAGAATGGAAAATGTTGAAGAACCACCCACTAGTAGGGATATGGGTGAATGGTTGGATAGCCACTCAACTGTTCACTATACTTCCTGTATCCCACTCTCCTCCCTATCTCTCTCGACGCATATCCGAGATTTCGACACGAAGTCAACGACTGGGACACGTTGGAACTCGTGTGTCCCAAGGGCAATCTTGAAAAATAAAAAGAATTTGAGGGCAAAAACGTAGGCGGGAGCATGATTAGTGGAAGCACCAACCTATGTTGCATGGGCAAAAAAAAAAACTATATGTTGGCAATTGCATGATATTTCTCTTTAGCCTTGCATTTATTACTTTTTATTATTATTGAAATCATAAAAATTATTATTATATATATAATATACAATGTGTCTCGACATGTCGAAATTCTCTATTTTTAAAAAATCACGTGTCGGCGTATCGTGTCGCGTATCCGTGCTAACATTGCTATGACTATCTCGGGAGAGGCTTTACTAAGGCAGTAGATCCCTACCCTTGATATAGGAATAAATTATTATCCTCCCTATATCAAGGGTGGGGATCCTCCTGCATTGAAAAAATCAAGGCAGAGGATCCGGATCCGAGGCTTTAACTCCTTAAAAAGAAAAAAAAAACAATGAATGCGAGGCTGTAAGGGTGCATATGGTAACACTCCAGAAAAAGTGTTTCTGTTCCCAAAGTATTTTCGGAACACTTTGGGAATAGAAACGCGTACGATAAAAAGATGTTCTCAAAATGGTTCGGGAACACTTTTCAGAAAAAAGAACACTTTTGAAGCATAATTGATGAACAACAAATACTTGTTTCTGTGTTCCCAAAACACTTTTTAGAAAAGGTTTTGGAACACTTTTGTCAAAAAAATGAAAAATTCTAAAAAATTTCAAAAAATAGCAAATGGCCATAATCAACTGGCCATGACCTGTTTCGGGTCTTTCGACCCCCGATCTTTCCAGAAATGACAGTTTTGCCCCTCCGAGAAATTGTACCCAAAAAAATTCATAAAAAATAAAAAAAAAATCCTAAAAAATAGGAAATGATCGTACTACGATCAACTGGCCAAGACCTATTCCGGTATTTTGATCCCCGATCTTTCTTAAAAATGACGATTTCGCCTTTTTGACAAATCGCCTCCAAAAATTTGAAGAAAATCAAGAAATTTCAAAAAAATTCTCAAAAATGGGAAATAGCCACAATCAGCTGGCCATGGAATATTTTGGGTAATTTGATACCCAAACCTTCCAAAAAATGACGATTTCCCCCTTCGAGCAAATCGTCCCAAAATCTTCCTATTTTACCTCTGGCATTTAATCACGGGTTTTCTAAACCCCTAGGGCTATGTTAGGAGACCATTATTGTAAATTGATGTGCGTTGACATGGTTTATTTATGCACTTGATTGCGCTTTCATTATATTGATTGTGATTGATAGGACAAGTCTTCCAATCTACATGAAACCTTGAATCAGACTTACCTTACCTAAAATTGCGCCTACATAAAATCTTAGTTTGGAAAATCATATATACTACTGGGGAGCGAGCAATAGGAAGAGGTCAAAATTTGATACTGTCGAATGATGAGGACAATTGTGAAGATGATGATAATCCTGACTATGGTGATCTTGTCTATGCATATGGGTGTACAGAAGAAGAGGTTGCTGATGATGTATTAGATGCGCAGGGAAGTGAGATGAACATGCTTAGGAAAATCATTGCAAATAAAATGGCAAGTGACTACAATATGGCTGCAATTCCATGACTTTGTATTTTTCTATCATGTAATCATATTTTTAATTACTTAGGAGCATTTATGTATGTCTCATAATTGTAATTTCTTCTATCAATGGAAAACATATTTGATATTCTCATTATTTAATTTCAAATTCGACTTGTCTTTTAATTTATTTTATAGATGATCTTGTCCATATTGTAATTATAAATCATGCATAAAATTTGATTTACTAAATTAAATGAGATTTAATTTAATTTTAATATATATATAATCTCCTTAATTAAATGAAAAAATTTGGAACACATTTTTTTTTGCGATTACCATACACGTTTATATTCTTTTTTTATTCTGAGAACATAATTTTTTTGTAGTTACCAAACGCGTTTCTATTCCCAAAAATTATACCTAGGAATAAAAACACAAAAAAGTATTTTTATTTTAAAAATTATTTCGAAAATAGAAACGTCACCATAAGCACCACAACTGTCGTCAATCCCACGGACACTAGACATGGCCAAATTGGACCCGGACCCGGAACCGGCCCGTTGACCGGGTCCGCGGTTCCGAACCGGACCTTCACGGGCCGGTTCCGGTTCCTCTTTTTTCGGAACCGGCCCGGAACCGGAACCGCCGGTTCCGACCCGTAATTTTTAATAAAAAATAAAATAAAAAATAGAGAAAATGATAATTGCTTGGAGTGGGATTCGAACCTTTGATCTTTTAGTTGAAATAAGCACCCTAAACCACTCAACTACCTTCAATTTGATTGTTCATATTGCAAATAAATTATAAAAATATATATGGATAAATTGAACCGACGGGAACCGGCGGTTCCTTGAACCGGGCCCGGAACCGCCGGTTCCGAACCGGAACCGGAACCGCCTCTTTAAGGGCCGGTTCCGGTTCTAGCTTTTTTAGGAACCGGAACCGCCGGTTCCTAAACCGGAACCGGCGGTTCCGTCGAACCGTGCATGTCTAACGGACACCCTTCTGTCGGAAAGTCAGCCCCTGCCCTGGGAATCCTCGGTATCCCCAATTTTCAGCTTCCCGATGCTTATCACCAGCCCAAAGCTTCAATAGGGAACGCTGCCGAAACGAGCGAGCTCCAGGACACGTGGCGCCTCCCCATTGGCCAGACCCAGCTACTCACACCCGCATTGGAATATTTGCCCGGCAACAACTCTTCATAGCATTCTCCCTCCGTTCCATAACTCAATTCTCGCGGCTTCGCCGTATCTACCCTTCCCTTCTCGAGTCAACCTCCCTCCCATCGTCGTCAGATCAAGTCAATTTTACGTATCGCTCTCGCTCGATTCTGTGTACGTTCGCCCGTCGATGGGTACCGAGATATCGGAGCCGTTGCTTCTCGATTCGGGCAAGAGCGTCGATGGTGACGACGGGGAGGAGAGGATCCCGGAATGGAAGGACCAGATCACGGTCCGGGGACTCGCCGTCAGCGCCGTGCTGGGGAGTTTGTTCTGCATCATCACGCACAAGCTCAACCTGACCGTCGGCATCATACCGTCCCTGAACGTTGCCGCCGGGCTGCTAGGGTTCTTCTTCGTCAAGTCATGGACGGGTTTCCTGTCGCGGCTGGGCCTTTCGGTCGCGCCCTTCACTCGCCAGGAGAATACGGTGATCCAGACCTGCGTGGTCGCATGCTATGGGCTGGCTTTCAGCGGTCAGTTCCTTTTTCTTTCTCTTTTTTTAGGCATTGCCGAGATGAATGGTGAAAGAACTCAAGGTTGATTGGTTCAGTGGTTTTTCTATGCTGATTGCATTGTGAGCTGTTAGGCTGAGCTGCATTAAGGAATCAAATGGTTGCTGAAAAGCTTTAAATTTGACTGTTGTAGTGGAATCGCCATGCAGTTCCGTCCGTTCCAGGGGCTGTTGCTATTATTGTTGGCGATATCTTTTCGAGTGCTAATGGAATTAACGTTCTGCTGTGTGATTTGAATTATCAAGTTTATGACCGTCCAGACTTTATATTGATGATTTCTGGTGGTGTGTCTATTCGGAGAATTTTGCTTCAAACCAAAAAGAAAATTAGTTTCCTTCTTAGTATAGTAAGAAAGAGGCACCATCATCTGCTGATGGATGGCATTGGGTTTACATTGTTGATTGTTGTTATGATTCTGATATATGGTTAGGTCATCGAGGAGATACAGATGCATAACGGGTCCGATCAACTTCCCATTCAGACATTAGTATTTTTTTCCCCACATAAATTTTTATTATCACTTTAATATTTTCATGGGCTTAACCTCTTGTTTGGTTATTGACAGGTGGATTTGGTTCATACTTGATTGCAATGGATGAAAGGACGTATCAGCTCATTGGTGCCGATTATCCCGGTAATCGGGCAGCAGATGTTATAAACCCAGGCTTGGGATGGATGATTGGATTCTTGTTTGTTGTCAGCTTTCTTGGACTTTTTAGCCTTGTTCCTCTTCGAAAGGTTGGTGACTGTAAATACAACTTAAAGTGGAGCAGTTTATGAATGTGCATACTTGATTTGTAGGTTTACAACGCTGAAATCTGAATTATTGCGCTGTAAATTTATATTTGCAAGTATCACGAGCAGGACTGCATGCCATCCTGTCCTAATCTTCTCTTTTTCTTTGTTCGATTATCGCAGGTTATGGTCATGGATTATAAACTGACTTATCCAAGCGGCACTGCAACAGCTATGCTAATAAACAGCTTTCACACAAACAGTGGAGCTGAACTCGCTGGGTAAGCAAAGCTGAAGGGAACCATATGCTTTACATGCTCTACTTTCTGCTTGCAAGGTGCTTCAGGCTTGCAGCTATGAATTTGGGACGATTGGGATTCTATTGAAATGATGGGACTAGAAAACATTTCCCATCTGTAGTCTGCATTCGCCCGTTTTAGTCTTAAAGTGATAAAATGTTCTTCATACAAACTATTAAATCTCTCTTAACTAGCTGTGAATTATATGATTTTCTGCTACTGTTGATTTCACAGCGACTAGTTTGGGATAAATGTGTTGTTGATGTTGATGTTGTTGATGTTGATTTCACAGCAAGCAAGTTAGTTGCCTTGGAAAATACTTGAGCATAAGTCTATCATGGAGCTGCTTCAAGTGGTTCTTCAGTGGTATTGGCGATTCATGTGGATTTGATAATTTCCCCAGCCTTGGCTTGACTCTGTTTAAGAACACGTAATTCTCTCTCTCTCTCTCTCTCACATAAGCACAGATGCTTGCCTGCCCCTCAGTGTCAACTTTGCATGTTTACTTCTGGCATTTGCTAAACTATTTGAGGTGTTTGTGCTGATCATGCATCATGCTCTTCATGCAGGTTCTATTTTGACTTTAGCCCAACTTATGTTGGATGTGGTCTAATCTGTCCCCACATAGTTAACTGCTCTGTTCTACTTGGGGCAATTATATCGTGGGGTTTCCTCTGGCCTTTCATTTCGAAACACGCTGGGGATTGGTATCCGGCTGATCTTGGCAGCAATGACTTCAAAGGTCTCTATGGATATAAGGTACTGCACGAGAACATATATGTTAATTACTAGCTTGGATGCGTATGTACTATTAGATAAGCACTGAGCACAAGTTTGTTGCTATTGTGCTTGCTTCCAAAATGTTGTCTTGGCTGATGAAGATGAGTAAGAGATGGCACATTTTTTTGGAAATTTTCTAATTGCTTACTCACTCAGGAGCAACTTTCCTTTCTATTTCAGGTTTTCATCGCTATTTCGCTCATTCTCGGGGATGGTCTCTACAATTTGATCAAGATAATAGGAATAACTGTTAAAGAGATGTTCAACAAAGGCAGCAAGACTGGCAACCTGCCGATCATCATGGAGGCTCTTGGTAAGGACATTAGTCGTGTTGCTCTTCTATAATTGAAGCTAGTGGATGAGAAATTGGCGTACTCATTGTTATTTCAAGATGGACACGATTTCTCATCTTTTGATAATTGCGTTAGATAATGAATTAAGGCATCTGAAACCTATTAGTGAGCTATAGTTGATGTGGCCAATCTATTGCATATTTTAGTGAGCACCCTGCATCAAACCTAGTGCTTCTTCGAGTCACCATTGATGTTTCAGCTGATTGCCGAATTGATCTTATACATCTCGAGCTTCAAGTATTGACTCTGAGGTACCTGGTCAGGACGTTAGTATACTCTGAATGTTTGTGTCATCTTCTTCCTGTTTTTCTAAACATCTTTAGTTCCATTTTCGCAAGGAGTATTTACTCTTTAGTGTAATGGATAATGAACCTATCTTCTCTACTAGTACGAGAGTCATTTCATTTCACTTTTATTTAGTTCCTGTGAAAGAACGTTGTCCTTGAACATCCATCCATAGGCTCTCCTTTTTCCCCTTATATAGCCCTTATCTAGTGTTTGATTTTTATTAATTATGCAGACAGTGAGAGTTCCAAGATAGAGATGGAGCAAAGGAAAAGAGATCAGATATTTTTGAAAGATCGAATACCCTCCTGGTTTGCGGCGTCTGGCTATCTGGGCCTTGCTGCAATATCCACCATTACAATTCCAATGCTTTTTCCACCTCTTCGGTGGTATCTGGTTCTAACTTCTTACATCATTGCTCCTGCACTTGCCTTCTGCAACTCTTATGGTACTGGCCTAACAGATTGGAGTTTGGCCTCAACTTATGGGAAGATTGGACTCTTTATGGTTGCGTCTTTGGTTGGGTCTAATGGGGGTGTGGTAGCTGGTTTAGCAGCATGTGGGCTTATGATGTCCATTGTCTCAACAGCCGCTGATCTTATGCAAGATTTCAAGACTGGTTACCTGACTTTATCATCTGCAAAATCCATGTTTGTGAGTCAGCTGGTAGGAACAGCCATGGGTTGTATCATTGCCCCACTCACATTTTGGTTGTTTTGGACTGCTTTTGATATCGGGGCACCTGATGGACCATACAAAGCACCATATGCTGTAATATTCAGGGAAATGGCAATCTTGGGCATCGAGGGCTTCTCTGAGCTTCCCAAGAACTGTCTGGCCATGTGTCTAGGGTTTTTCGTGGCAGCTCTGGTTATAAACCTCCTAAGGGACATGACTCCCAAGAAGGTCTCGCAGTTCATCCCCATTCCAATGGCTATGGCTGTCCCATTCTACATTGGAGCCTACTTTGCAATCGACATGTTTGTTGGGACGGTAATATTGTTCATCTGGGAGAGAATTAATGGGAAGGATGCAGAGGATTTTGCAGGAGCCGTTGCTTCAGGCCTAATATGCGGTGATGGGATATGGACAATTCCCTCGGCAGTACTTTCTATCTTTAGGATCAACCCACCTATCTGCATGTACTTTGGGCCTTCCACGAGAACCTGAGCGCTTAGGTCCCACACACCTTCATTGTAATTATACTCTCAGTGGACTTGCCAGTTTGTACATAGGATGCCCGTCACATGATTAAATTGTTCTTTCCTTTTATCTCGAAAGCGTCAAATGAAAAAAATCTAAAGTTGTTTGTTCAATTGGATGGATCGAAGCATGTGCAGGCCCCTGCTTCGGTCGCACTTGGGTCACCATGATGAACGGCTGTCGCAGCAGTGCCTTTGCTCAGCCTCACTCGTTTTGCTTCTTACCAAACCACGTCAATTTAGCCTGTTGGACGACCGTCTGTTCTGTATTATTTTGCAGTGCAACTTAAACTCTTTTAGCTGGAAAAGCTATGGAGACAAACTTTCTTTGGATAGCAGGCTTTCCTCAATTAGAGTGAACGTATTTAGTTTGGTAGGTGAGCAGATGATTGGACCCAAGACGACTTTGAGCTTTTCGGGTAAAACGCAGGGCACAGCTTCTAGAAATAAACCCACTTTCCTAAACTGCGGGAGACTCGTTAGCATCTGTCTTTTTCTCGCCAAAGCGGTGGTAATGTTTGGCCCCAGACGGGTTCGATTTTGATCGGGTCGGGCTTCTTCCGAACTCACTGTTTCGCTCTTCGATCTCTGCGGAGCCCGGGCGAGCCGCCAAGTACCCAATCCAGTACGGTCTAGACGCCAAACAAGCGTGGTCTCTAACGTTACTGGCTGGGGGAAAAGCTTCGACCTTAAAGCACCAGCTTCCGCGGGTTTTCTGCCTTCTCAAGCAAAAGGAGATGTGTTTTTCCATCTACTTTCAAATCATGTCCTCTTAATTTTTATGTGCTTTAATGATACTCCTGAATTAATTAATCAGTTGGGTTTCCACCCGAATTTACATATCTTTCCTGGCAAGTGTCCGTGGTGGGGATCGGACCCACCTGCTAAACCATGAATTACTTTACTGCTGCCTAAACGGGAACTTCATTAGAGATATAGGGAACCATGATGAGCGATGATAGGATAGAATCGACAGATCGATGGAGACAGTATAAAATGCTTCCTATGTAGGAACGAGTCAAAAAGATCGACGTGAATCTTGTTATGGGTTCGAAATCGAAGCTTACCTATCGTACCGAGAAATGTTTCTTCAGCGAGTCGACTCTCCGTATTCAACAAGCAATACAAGCAAACCATTGGCAAATTAGACTTGGCTAAATCCAACATAGATTAGCCGTAAGTGGATGATACGTTTCATGCGGCACTTCATTTTTATTTTTCCCCTAGGTAGAAAGACGTGAACCTTCATGGGCCATAGAAGTTGCCTGTCATTGTTCGTAGTCTTTTCGTTTTAAAGGATTGACACTTTCAACCTAACGTACAAATCTGATTCTGCTGACGAAAGACAAGTCTCCTTCTTCCCCCACCCCCCACAAACACCCCCCCCAACTTTCAAGCTGATTCCACTACGAACCCCACAGAATTCTTGGCAGAGGTTTTGTGCCCTCGCAGTAGATATGTTCTGGGACCACTTCGCACCCAATTGGAATCTATGCTTCCCAGGACTCTCAAGCTCTTTTGAATCTCAAAGCTCCCACGTCAGAAGGCTTGTCTATCACTGGCAGTTGATGCGCGGCAACATTAGCTAAAAATGGCCGATTAACTAGTACTAACTAGGTAATTTATGTACTGTGCTTAAAAAAAAAAAGTAAAGTTGTGGGATTTTTTACTGGGAAAGTTCCAAATAAGGTTCCAAAGTGCTATCATTTTCTCAAATAAGAAGAGCGTGGTGAAGTGACTACGAAGGACCTGATCTAGTCAAGGGCATTTTCTCTTTTACTCGTTTGATTCTTTTTCTTTTTTCTTTTTTCCTCCTCCTTCTTTTGCCTTTTTCCAATATCGTAAATAAAGATGAAAGATGCTTGGCCAAATAAAAACTCTCCAAGTGGAAGGTGAGAAAGAAAGGGATAGGCCTTGTTTTGGACGGTGACACGACATGAGAGGAGAATGCCAGAATGGGGCGGGAGGTCCATTCCTCTTTATCAGTTTAGAGATTCCTTCTCCTGTGGCTTTCTTTCATGGCAGCTCACCAATTTTTTGTTGAGGGGCTTCCCCTATTTAATGTGGTGGCAACGCAAATGCTTCCTCCTTTTCAAAATTTTCCACTCGTATTCCTCCACATCACACACCCCCCCCCCCCCCCCCCCCCCCCCCCCCCCCCCCCCCCCGCCGGATGCATTTGGAAACGACATTCGATTTTCAGGATAGTCTGAGAAATCGGTCGAATTGATAGAACGATCGAGATTTCACCTATTTTCGAAGAAGTGGGAGACTCCGAGTGTGGCTCCCGCTAGGCGCGATCTCGACCTAGGTCGCCATTGGGGCAGAGGTTAAAAAGGGAGAAAGTTACTCAAAAGTCTGACCTGAAAGTTTGAGACGCGCGGCACGCAAGATTTGATTAACGGAGGTGGAAATAAGACCAAGCTTCATTGATAGATAGAGGGAGACTACACATTCTCTACCAGATGTTATGCCCGTAGCATCTGGGGGTATTTACATTTGGCATATGCTATTCACGTAACACGTACGGGCAAAAAAAAAAACATATAAACGCAACAGAAATAAATAAATGCCCATACATGTATCTCCAGAGGCGTAGTTCGTGCGTTTCAATCAAAAATCATAATAAATAAATAGAATTAACGGGTTACCTCTTGAAGCGTGCTTGAATAATGAAAAACGGTTCAGATGTTCTTCGATCCAAGCCCCACAATTGTCGAGCCTCTAGTTCAGACACACCACCAATCACAACGACGAACGGAAGAACAAACACGCGGAAGTCGCCACTCAATTGTGCTAGCAATTCGTGGTGTTGTTTTCCCTCTGCACTCTCTATGTTTTTTTTTCTTTTTTTGGTCACCGCAAGAGCAAAAAATTTTGAGAGAGAGATCAAAATTTTCTGCTCACAAATGCACACCCTTAATCCAAGGATCTGATCCTTTGATCATGCATTGCACACACATATACACGCATAATTCTAGGATCCGATCCTAGAATTATGATGCCATACAATCAGCAATTTAGCCCACAAAAATAAAAGCAATTAATTATCATAATTATGATAATTAATCAATTTAGCCCTTAATGGGCGTAAATTTTCAACATCTCACACTCGCCCACAAAGGGCTAAATTGACACACAATATTTTGATTTATTTATTTTTATAAAAACTATATCATATATATTTATATATCAAAACAAAATAAATAATAAACAATATGTGTGCAAATTGGCACATCAATTTTGTGTCGATTTAATCCGTACATGTGCATCATATGCACTTGCGCCTATGACCCAAAAAATAAAAATTAAACTAAATCCCATTTAATTTAATTTTAGTCCGAATAATTCGATAGTTGTTATTGCAAACATATTTGCAATATCGTCTTTCCGTTCACCGTCGACATATATTGGTTAAGGTGTGTGACGTCCCTAGGTTCATCACTGAGTTGCCAGTAAGACATATACTAACATGTTAGTGCTTTCAAGAGAATTAATTGTCCCAATTAACCTTTAGATCCCACAAGCCATGAGTGACATTTAGCAATATGTCATGTCTACCCAGACAGTGTGAATACTTTAAGAACATAATGAACTTGTCAGCTTTGGTTACAGTGTAATTCAATCCCTCCATCTTACTATATCCCGATCGAACAAAGACCATGGAATATTTGTCAAGTCACCAATTTGATCATATGCACAAATTCAATCGACATGCATTTATACGAGACATAAACATTTTATTCTCGGTTACAACCTTGGTCGAGGATTTCAATGCATTGTCATAATTAAATCGCATAGGATATCATACCTTGCATACGGCAAGGAGACATATTCCATTTTGCGCACATGTGTGACTTCGTATGTGCATGAACTATGACCATCAAGTACATGTTGACACCTGATTTTTTTACCATTTATTATTGTGATTTTTATTCTTTAAAATTAATTAAAAATATCAAAAAAGGTCATAAAATCACAAAATCAACTTTGGAAGCCTTGGTTTAACCTTAGGAACCAATTTTGAACAAAAAATATTTTTCGGTATTTTTAATATTTTTCGAGTTTATTTAATTATAAAAATACCCAAAAAATCAAAAAAATACCATTCGTGGTCAGAAAAATACCCAAAAATATTCGATAATTTTGTTTTAATTTCCTCTTCAAGTGTGTCACTTTAAATCTCAAAAATTCGGCTCGGGTCACTATGTTCCTTCACAAACATAAACCCGAACCGTGCCTAAAAAAAATCATTTTCGAGTCTTTTAGTTTTCAATTCTCACTTTTTATAAGCTATGACATTGGATTCTAAAGTCTTAAAGTGCAATTAGATCAATTTGCCCTCCAATTTAATCAATTTTTACCAAAAGGGCTTAATTGCACATTTTTCTTTCAATTAGTCCCCGGTTTCACGGATGTATACGTATGCTATACGTTATGCATATTTGTATTGTTTGGTAATCTCTTTAACTCTTGTAATAATAATAATGGTTATTATTTTTAATACCTTTGTTAGTGCCTTTTTTTTAGCATTTTTGTATTGTGAGTGCTATTGCTAGTGCTATTTTTAAATAGCATTTTTTGTATTATAAATTGTGAGTGCTATTGTTAGTGCTATTTTTAAATGACATTTATTTATCATAAATTGTGAGTGCTATTGTTAGTGCTATTTTTAAATGGCATTTATTTATCATAAATTGTGAGTGCTATTATTAGATAGAATTTATAATTGTTAGTGCTATTTTTAAATAGCATTTTTGTATTATAAATTGTGAGTGCTATTGTTAGTGCTATTTTTAAATATCATTTTTGTATTATAAATTGTGAGTGCTATTGTTAGTTCTATTTTTAAATGTCATTTATTTGTGAGTGCTATTTTTAGATAGAATTCATAATTGTTAGTGCTATTTTTAAATACAATTTATTGGAAGGTATTTTTGGCTATAAAAGGATGGCAAGAGTTTTGAGGTTGGAGAGGGGAGACATTTTGTAGAGTGTGCAAATTTTTTAGAGCTTAGAGAGAAGAACACAAACACTCTCTATATTCTCATCATCTTGAGTGAGCAAAATATACTAAGTTCGGAATATTGATTCCGCATATTGCTAGCACAATTGTTGTGGAGTTATTAGTCGTCTCCCCGTTCGTCAATTGGTGGTGCGTCCGAACTAGATGCCTAACACTTGTGGAGGCTGAGATCGAAGAACATCGAACCGACACCTCCGTTCAAGCACGCTACGAGAGGTAATCTATTTACTCCCTTTGAGGCTTTGTGATTTTTTTCGATTGAAATGCACGAAGTACGCCTCTGGAGATACATGTAGGGGTTGTTATTTATTTCCGCTACGTGTTACGTGGATCCCAATAGTGGTATCAGAGCCAATCCTTAGGTGTTTTCGTGCATTTAATTGATTTTTGCAATTTTTGCAATACTATGGCCAATATGTATTAACGAATTGTTCGTCTTACATGGCTAATGGAGGTTGATTATTTTATATGATAAATTAATCAACGTAGCAAAAATTGAGACTAAATCAATTTTGAATCGAAAATTTATGGCTATCTTATTTTACGTAAAAATTCTGATTATGATTCAACGTAGAATTTTTATTGTGCCTTCCTAAGTTTTAAATTGTGAATTTATTACTTACGTGGAAGGGTGGTGATCATGGAAAAATCCCTAATCAATGTGATTGATGTATATATGAATGTATGGTGATTATTTATATATTTGGGGTTGTAATTATTAAATGGAGGCTGCGTACTCCTTTTATTTTTCATGTAATCTTTATTTTTAGCATAGTCAATTGTTAATGTAAATGCTACGAGGATTACGTGGATGAGCTTTTTAAGTCGGCGAGCTCTTAGGGGCCCAATTCTTGAAGAGTTCAAGAAACCAAGAAGAAGCGAAGAGCGGCTCTCCGTTATTAAAATATTAAAATGATTAAATGTGGTCTCATTGGCTCGAGACCCATTAAATCATAATTCCATGATCACCACGTAGGATAGATGTTTATGTGATTGACATCTATTTATTTATTATGATTACGTGAGCATGTTAAACTGGTTAATGTGCAAAGTCAGACTTACCTCACCCAAAATTGCGCCTGCATGAAATCCTAGTTAGGAAAATCACTCGCGTTAGGTACCGAAAGGGCGTTGGTAACGACACCAGCGTAACCAAGTCCCCGAACCCAAAATCTCTGGTTCCGCAGAATTGATCGATCTCTCCCAATCGGTCAATAAGGTTTCCGGTCTACCCTCCAAGAAAGACCGGTGGCGACTCCAAATGCATGCACAAGTTGCACATGCCACCACGACCACACTAAGGTCGAAAGCGATCGACTGTTATCGTCGAATCCCTTTGAAAAATACTCCCGCCGCGATTTGGTATGGGCCTGGGAGAGCCCGCGCCGATCCAAAGCCCGCGATCCGCACCCTTGTGCGGGGGAAGGCCCGCGATCGGTAATCCATTAGCCGCGTCCTCTTTCGGACGGGTCGCGACAGCTGGCGACTCCGCTGGGGACTTTGTTCTAGAACCTATGGTTCTAGACCCCAAGTGGACTTAGGCCGTAATTAAAACGCTGAGTGATGTTTCTAACCCTGCAGGCGCTCTTGAAGGTGAGGTAAGTCCGCTCATGATAGGTGTTATATGTTTTTGCAGATTTGAGAAATAAGGGGTGTAGTCCGTGATTAACATTGTCTTATGCAGGTTGGCGTAGGAATGTATGTTTTGTGGATGATTTGAAGCGCTGATTGATAAACTGTTGTGCATGACTTGCATTGTGGTGTTCACGACACATAGACACACACAACCGCGCCTAAAACCCCGGGCGCCCCTATAGGAAAACAATAGAAGGAACTGAAAATGGAATCTCCATGAGGAAAAACATGGGGTAATCCACTTTTCAATTCCGCTCACTTCGAACTATGGATCGAGTCCCAATGCAACGATAGCTGTGCAATGGAATCGGCTCTTTCTAGAACTCGAGGTGGGAACCTTAACCTTAGGTGTCAAACCCTCTGATTTTTAGAAGTTTACTATCACTTGTTTCATGCGCATGTCTTTGGGCGGTTGGTACACCTAAAACCGCACATAAGTCGACGAGTTGGGTTGGTAAGACTCTCTATCCCCCCAAATCTATCACTGTTCATATAAATATAGGCATTTCATTTATTGCATTCTGGTGATTAGATTAAATGCCATTTCGAGGATAGATATGTGCGTTTGTCCCTAACGTCCTTGATAGAAGACGAGGAGGGTGATATCCCACGACGAACACCGAGTGTGCGATAAGGAGCATACTATGGACATTATTGAGGTATCATCCAATGAAGATGACGAGTTGGGGCAAGTGATCCTGAAGGCACAGATCAAAACTGGGGCATCCTTAAACGTTAGGATCACATTCCTTTATGTCATTTTCCATTACTAGTCCTCTTATATAGGGTTTATTTTTACTGAGGTTTTCTCTATCTCACCCCTTAGAGCGATTGTATTAGGGGTCTATTGGTGTATACATTCAGATGGAACTTGGTTGTATTTCTTTTAACGGGTCATTGGAATGTGATAGTGGCATTTTTTCTAATCATCCGAATACTCCCAAGTCAAGTTTATAATTCCTTTAGAGGAAATTAAAATTGGAAGTCTTGCACGACCTTTTGGTCGTGTGAGGTAATCCAACCCCAATTTCGCTAGAAGGAACTACACACTTGAATTGGTTCATGCATGTTGTACACCACTGGTAATTCACGATAATTGATCAAGAATATCAGCGTAGTTTCAAATTTAATGACGAGATAGATGTCTAAACTACTTTCGTTCTTAGCGAGCGACCTTAATTTGGATGCCATATCTTCAATTGAATTTAAAACACATTATTATGTCTTGCGCTTTTGACTAATTCGTTCTCCTCGAAATTGATCAAAAGCGATTATCGTGAATTACATTACTTTCAATAATATGCTTTCCTTCGAAGAATACTGATAAAAAACTTTTTGCGCAAGATTAAAACCCTTGTAAAAGTTTTTGTCCTTATTAATCACGAGCAAGCATAAGATTGAAAGGGGTTTATGCTTTCTTTTTCAAATTATTCCTTCTGATTCAGTCGTTTCATTTGCAGGTGAAAAAATAGGTAATAGAGAGAAATCTTCTCCTGGATAAGTCTGAGGCTATTCTCTCATCTGATCATGAGCGAGTTATAAAATCAGGACATATTTGCTCGGCTTATTGATATTATGGTTCGGCTCACCCAAGTTGAAAATGTTCGGATGCTCGAAGAAATGAACCATACAGAAGTTAAAACACACACATTTATTTTGCTCAGTGGAGGGTTTTCAAAAGCAGGTCATACAATTCGGGGTGGAAAAGTAAAGTCAAAGTGAGCCCTGATTAACGACACAAAAGAGCCCAACTGACCCTCCATGTTGTTAATGCTCTGCCCGTACTTACGACTTCGCATGTCCTGGTCCGCAAGCTTGAGGAGAAGGTTTCTGCATTCGCCCTTAACCTCAGTGACCTTGACCTCGTGTTCCTCGGTGATTATTTCCAAGTCCCGAACTAATCCATTCCCGTGAGCTATGTCTGCGGTTATTTTGTCGAGCCGTTCTTCCTGCCAGTCGCTTTGCAGCCTCAATAGGACATTGTGGCGGTCGTGCTCGCCAGCGGTCAGGGATATGGCCAATTGATCCACCAGGTTTCTCCTCTCGCGAAGCAACGTCGCGACCCTCTCATTGGCAAACTCGACGGCCTTTTTGTGACTATCGGCCAGATAGTTGGTCAGCACCAAATGATCAGACCGATCCTTGTAACGAGCCCACAAGACGCGAGCCACGAGAACCTCCCGATCAGCAACACGGTAGGCCTCTAAGGAGTGTGCAAAGAGGGTCGGGAAAGTTCTATATTCCCTCCCCAGCGTAGTACCTTCGAGGGAAGTGGTATCTAAGTCCTCGAGCAGGACACAGATTTCATCCGCGGTTGCAGAATGATCGGTTATGTGCGCGTAACCGCGACCCAATAGGTTATAAAGCTTTTCCCACTGGGCCAAGACATCAGTCGAAAAAGTGCGCACGGGAGAGGAGGCCATTTGCGTTGGGTTGGCTTGAGAATAAGACGAGGCTAATAGAGAGATTAGAAGGAAGAAGCTGATTATGCGAGAACGTTAACCTTCCATACATTAATTCCTCATTTTATAGCAACTCGAGGATGATGAAGGGTCTCAGTAATAATGCTGGTGGAGCCCAGTTAGGGGGTAAAGCAGGAGGTCCCCTCACGAGAACCATTGGATTCGTTTCGGTCCGCGATTTCCGGCTCATCAATTAAAAGATGTAAAAGATTTGTCGGGATCACCATTATTAGAGTTAGGTGGGAGGTAAGCGCAACTATCGAAGAGAGCCCTAACAGGATTTGGCAGTCCCATCACGTTGAAAAGCTAAGCGAGAAATTCAAGGTCTTGAGGGGGAACGTTTGCCTAATGATGCTTGAAGAGCGTCTCCTGAACATGCAAAGTCACTCGAAGAAAACTTTATAGGGAGTGGGCATACAGGAGAGAGTGGAGAACTCTGAATGGGCAAGAACCAATCAAACATTTCTCAGTCCAACATATTTAAGAGGTTACTGTCAGCTGCTAGAGGCGACTGACTCAAAAATCTCAGAAATTGAACCACAGAGGGATCTCGAAGATTCCAAGATCAAGTCTAACGCCAAAACCATGGAGCCCAACACTTCTGGCAACGGAAATCAAGATCACGGCGACGACGACAACGACATCCACGATGCTCAACTCGGGAAAAGAAGACGTCCTCACCAATACTCTCAGGAGGAAACCCAAATGCTGGAAACCCTTTTCAGTAAAAGCCATTACATGAAAAAGAAGTGGAGAATTGAATTGAGCCGGGAGTTGGGGATTAATCAGTCGAGGATCCAGTTTTGGTTTCAAAATAGGAGATCCAAATCGAGGGCTCAACGCAAACGTCAAGTGGTCGAGATTTTAAAGGAAGAAAACCAAAAGCTGCGAACAGAAAACATGAGGTATGAAAAAGCTCTCAATATTACCGTTTGCCCTCATTGCGATAACCTCATCGCCCGCGGTAAGATATTCCCCGATAAGCCTCACGCAATGATTGAAGACGTTCACTTACCACCCTACTCCCTCGGGGCATCTCCTGCTCACCCAGATTTTGCCGGAGTCACGCATGGGCAGGATGATCCTACGAAGACGATACAAATGCCTCCTGGGGGATGGGATTTGCATCGCTTTGATTGGAGTTACAGTTTCAAGGAGCTGGATGTTACCGCCGACCAGCTCAAAGCATATCAGCCTCATGCACAACAATTTTCGATAGGGTCGGGTCCCGCTGGAGATGAGTTAATCAGTCGTCAAGCCATCGATGCAATTTTGGGCCACGATAAGAGGAGGTTCGCTTGGCCCCCTGAACTGCATTCCAGATTCCTAGACGTGGTTCACCAAATAGGGATCGATTCAGCAACTCCGACGCGCATATTTAAGGCCATGAATGTACCGGGGCTTAGTAAGGGACTGGTCAGGAATCACTTTGCTGCCTACAGAAAGCTATTAAAACAACGTCGAGCAGAGCTAAACCGGGAGGAATCCGTCTCGAGCTCAAAAGCTAGGGGCGACCGCCATTGTAATGCTCAGGCATCAAGAGATACCCGGCCAAATCTAAGCATCAATCAAGCTAGCAGCCCGACCACCGGCAAACTGAAAGCTGATCAGAATGTCCTCCCGGGCCATTTCAACACTTCTCAAGAGCGCGTGTCACAAGTACAGCGAGTGCGCACTCCTCCATTCGAGCAGCAGTCGGCTGGTGCTCTGCCTGCCGCTGGTCAACCCACGACAGACGATTTCTTTGATGAGGGGCTCGATGCCTTGTTCAATCAGTGGGAAGCTGGCATGCTTGGACAACCATGATCTAGCACTTGACTCGGGGCACGATGGGTCGGTCACCACGAACACCCATAGAAAGAAGAACATGTTCATGAGTAGATCACTCATTTTATCCGTTGTAAAGTTCCTACGGGAACATTTTTCTTTAATGACTATAGTTAATTCTATATTAAAACCAACGCTATCGACGAACATCGTCATGCTCAGTTGTGATGATCCCTTGTTAGATTAAGTCTGAAACCAGAGACGGTCTTTAAAATTTTGAGTGGCCACGAACTCATTCCTCACCAAGCGCCCGGGATGCTGAAATGAAGAGTAACAGCATGCACAGGGAAAATGCCACTTTCGTTTGAACGATGAAAAGGGGTTGAGAGAAGATCATAGCGTTAATTCCCATGGAGCTAAATGAATTAAACGGAGTCATTAATTGCGGGCCCACCGCTGTTCCCCACGTTCTCGGGCCTAGCAAATCATAAAAGGCGCCGAAAGATTGTAGACCCACCACTTTGAAGACTGAACTAGGGGACGAGCGCAATACTCGATGAAACCGAATCAATGCAAGAGAGTTTGTGATCCTATCACGAGGAAAAAGAAAGGGGAATACAGACGATGAGTAATTACAGGGTCTCGGGAGGAGCGCTTGCTTGCTGGTCTTCATATGCAGCCTGAAGGATGGTTCTAGGACACGCACAATCACTTGAGAAAATTTCTAAAGTGAGCAAACACGTAAGAGCGAATAGAGAAAGCTGAGTGAACTAGATCAGCCCGAGATACTCCGATCCATCATGTTTAAAAGCTATTCCCATCTGCTAGAAACGCCCGACCTGGACATTTCTGAGCACGAACTGCTGGGAGACTTTGAAGATCCTGGAGCTGAATCCTGCCCGAAGGCCGTGGAGACTGACTCCTCCAGCGATGAAATTCTAGGTTTCAGCTACGAAGAAGGAATATACAATGATGACCGGAGTCGGAAAAGGAAGCAACTACAACGCCACACTCCAGGCCAAATCCGAGAGCTCGAAGCTTTCTTCAATGAATGCCCCACTCCAAGCAGACAACAGAAAATGGAGTTGAGCCGAAAAATAGGATTGGAGCTTTCGAAGGTCAAGTTTTGGTTCGCCAACAAACGAACCCGGGTGAAACAGCAATACGCAGACCATGAGTTACTGGTCCTGAAGGAGGAGAATGAGAAGCTTCAAGCTGAAAGCGCGAGATATAAGGAAGCTCTGACCAAGGCCACCTGCCTTAATTGTGGTAATCCTGTTGTCCTCGGCGAGGTGTTCCTCGATGAACCGTCCCTGTTGACGAATAACGCTCAGCTGTTACCGTATTCTCCACAGCATTTTCCGACACAGCCAGATATCGCCGGAGATCTGCATGAGCAAGTCAACACCATAGGATCAACACCAACATCCTCTGAGAAATGGGATATGAATCATCACAGGGGGAGTTCTCTCAATGACGAACTCGCTGTCGCAGCCAGCCAATCCAAAGTCGGTGAGTCCCTCCCTGGACAACTTTTGAAACGACTAGATCCCGTAGAGAATAGCTACCGAAGTATTGACGATATTTTGGGTGATAAGAGAACAAGGTTTTACTGGACCTATGAACTTCACACCAAATTTGTTGATGCAATTCGAGAGCTGGGAGTTGATTTGGCTAGCCCACTACGCATACTCGAGATTATGAATGTGCCGGGGCTCTCTAGAATTAACGTCGAGTCTCACCTCAAGTACTATAGGAGATTGCTAAGGGATGGAAGGATAGCGTTAAACCATCATAAAGCCAGTTGGAGCTCAAGTGCCAGGCAGAGTTACAACCACGATGATTGGAGAGCCGAGAGCACCCAACCGTGTTTCAGCAATGACGGGACCAGCAGTCGTGTCAGCGACTCCTCTAACCCAAATCAGAATGCTCCGCCGAGCTATCTCAATACTCCTCAAGAGTATATACCGCAGTTCCAGCACATAGGGATTCCTCAGTTTGAGCGCGATTCGGTCATTAATGCTGTCCCTGAAGCGGATCTGGCATTGGTAGAGAGTGCACATATAAACCTGCCGGTCATTGGAGGAAGTTCCAATTCGAGGGGTCAAGTTGCTCACGGCGAGAGCAAAGAGAGGAATCCCTCGCCTGTAGTCGACGACAGCCAATCTGGGCACCAAGGGCTAGAAAGAACAGGCGATTTCCTTGAGGAGGAGCTGGACACTTGGATCAATACTCTTCAGGAATGTATATCTCGACCCCAACAGGGCAATGATGAAGGTTCCAGCTCAAAGACTCCAGTTCCTCACAATGAAGGCGATGAAGGAAATCTGCCCCCAACAATTGTTGATACCCAACTTGAACATCAATGGCTCGAAGACCCGAGCAATTTCCTTGGCGATGAGTTCAATCTTTGGCTCGATCAATTTGGAGCCGGAGGGCCATCGCAGTGGTGACGCAAGGCAGGTGACCAAACGTCTGATGCAAGGCATGGTTACTCGATGAAAAATGCTTAGACGAAAGGGGTGGAACACTCCTATTGAATATGTTGTTGATCGCACTGTAAGGTTCCCACGGGAACATCTTTCATTAATGTCTAGAACTAATTGCGCGTGAGTGTCAACATCACCCTTTGAGCATCTTCAAGCCGAGGGCCGTGGATTAATTGCTTAATCCGTGGAGCAAGTTCCCTGAACAATGACTATCACCCGCGGAGTATAATGGGATCTACCCCTTCCATATGAAATACGTTTGGCCGCGAAGCCACCTATTTGGTAAAACGATGTATCGTTCCTAAACGATCTTCAATCGAATACCGAAGTAATGTCTCATTTCTTTCCCTTCTCAGGTGATAAACGTGGATAAATCACTCAAGGAGCCATTTGTTCGAATAACAGAACAGACGTTGCCTAACTGGGGGCAGATGAACCATTGATGTTGCAAACACTCCAAGAATGGATAGGCGGATTTGATAGATGTTGTTCATATCAATACGCAATATCAGAACAGGATGAGAACCAAGAGTAAAGTTGTATCGTTCCAATTTGTCTTGAATTTGAGAATATGAATTGATACTCGTTATTTATCCTTGACAGGGGAATCGCCTTACAGACGAACATGTTTTCACATCCCATGTATTACCCGTTAGAATACATGACCAAGGGTAAATTGTATCGTTCTAATTTTTTGAAAAATTCGTGAACGTACAATAACATGTTTCTTCCGCATTTTCAGGATCTCCAGCCGCGGGGGTCCAGGGGACAGGTAAGTATCCCTTTCCCCAATCCATTGAAGATGTTAAATAAAAAACAGAGAGAAAAAGAAAAGCTTTCAGAATCTAATGTCTAGAAAAGACATAGAATTCAAACTTCATTGGCATTCATGTCTTAAAACAGGAGGTTATCTGAACATGAATAAGAACATGCATGGTGCATCATAAAATCCCCTTGACGGGTAAAATTTTTGGAGAAAATGAAAGAGATTTTTTCCAATCAAAAGTTCAAAACTTTTAAAAGGACGTTTTCTCAAAAGAAAAGAGGCAAAGCCTAGTCCAAACACGTCCTACACACACTGGAGAGAAGTGGAGCGGATCAGATAGCAAAATCTGGACCTACGGAAGTAGGGATTATTCACAACGATTACATGGGTTGGGATGACGGAGGCATTCGTTTCATATCCCTCAAACACTACAGGTGACCGTTGATAAACCCTTTGAACGACGGTTTTCATTCTTAACCCTGTCAAGAACCACCCCACATCGGGGCAAAATGGAGGTGAGTCCAGCGGTATCAGGAGAAAATGGTTAGAAATTTTCTTGCTCGGACTAACATCAATCTTTGTGTGTTGTTTATATGGTAATCCAAGTGCCATAGGATGACGAGAAGCATTCATTTCTCTATCCCACACACCATATCCTTTGCACAGCCAAGTTGAGCTTGCAAATTCATTTCATAAACCCCTGTTGGTGATCATGGGATGTTTCAAGATGGAAACTGCATCACTCAAAGAACGGAAGAAATCAAGAGATGGGATTTATAGAAAAATCTCATATCGGCGTTTAAATGTGCTATGATTCAAGTTGTATATCTAGCACAATTTTCTGAACATCGTAGTTCCAAAGAAAAAGAAAAGGCGGGATTTCAACAAAGAAAAAAATCCCCAGCATCAAGAAAAAGCAAAGTGCCTGGTAAAAGCAAGGCCGATGCTCGTGAAAACTGTTTGATTGATCCCCAATAAAGCCTAGTTGGGAAGAGAGAAAAACCCATAAAGGAGTCAGATCAAGAAGACTGCTCCCCAAATGATGTCAGCCGTGGTGCAAAAACACGGACAGAATTGTCAATCTCTTAATGCAGCCAGAGACACTCTCTAAAGAGCTGGTGCACACCTCAAAATCGGTTGCGCACCTCAAAAACTGAAGGTGCAGAGAGGAAAAGGCAGGTGGTAAATTTGCAATGATCACCAATGTCAAACCCTTCGTAATTTCTGGGCCAAAAACAAGCCTTTTTCGGTCCCCAATCCTACCAATGTTACAACCCCGAAACAGTCTTCTCTGACTAAGACACTTGGGTTAACATATAGCTTAGCTCGAAGAAGTACGAGCAAGACTATTTCTTTCTCATTTTGCAGGGTTCTTGACTTGTAAACCCGGAGCAGATGGTGAAGACTTTCATTCAATGGCCTCAACTCCAAAGCGAGTCCCCCTTGAAAGCCAATATCCAAGCCTAACATTACGGTCCCGTGGAAGACCTCCCGACCGATCAAAATGTAGGCGCTGCGAATGAGCCTAAAACCTAGGCACAGGTTAGTAGGGAATTGAGTGCATCCCCTATAAAAACCACATCTCAAAACAGGTGAGAAGACCTCCTTGTCGAGAAATATTCCAATTGACGTTTTGAACAAACTCTTTTTGGAATTTTCAAACTGTTGATCTAGATTTTCCGTGCAAGGGACTTGTGATCACATTTGCATGTTACAAGAATGCTTTGGATGACCTCCAGCATCAAAATGCACATTTCATGATTAAAACTTAAATCATACGATTTTGTCAAATGGACAGCCGTGGTCTTCCCAAAGATTACTAACGTTTTCTTGGTGAAGAAAAATATTTCAGGCTCAAATTTCTGCAGGATACCTGGAGAACCCAGCTCCCGGAATGTCGCCTCAACAGACTCAAGTGAAGCTTTGTCAAAATAAAATCTTTCACTGCTTCAAAAAACTGAATTCCCGACAAACTTCGGGGTCTCTAAAAAAGAGGGGAAGAAAAACCCTTTTAAAAGAAAAGTCCTATCAGACGTGGAGAACCCTCGTCCCGGGACCCTTTTTCAAAATATCAAACAGTCCCAGCAGACGTGGAGAACCCTCGTCCCAGGACGCATTTTTAAAATATCAAACAGTCTCATCAGACGTGGAGAACCCTCGTCATGAGACCCCTTTTCAAACCAAAACAAAGGTAGAAACCGCCTGAAGGGTCAACTTAAGGTAGATACCGCCTGAAAGGTCAAATGAAGGTAGATACCGCCTGAAGGGTCAACTCAAAGGTAGATACCGCCTGAAGGGTCAAATGAAGGTAGATACCGCCTGAAGGGTCAAATCAAGGTAGATACCGCCTGAAGGGTCAAAATATGGTAGATACCGCCTGAAGGGTCAAATCAAAGGTAGATACCGCCTGAATGGTCAAATCAAAGGTAGATACCGCCTGAAGGGTCAAAATCAAAGGTAGATACCGCTTGAAGGGTCAACACAAGGTAGATACCGCCTGAAGGGTCAACACATGGTAGATACCGCCTGAAGGGTCAACACAAGGTAGAAACCGCCTGAATGGTCAAATCAAAGGTAGAAACCGCCTGAATGGTCAACTCAAGGTAGAAACCGCCTGAAGGGTCAAACCAAGGTAGAAACCGCCTGAGGGATCACATTAATGGTAGAAACCGCCTGAAGGGTCACATATGGTAGAAACCGCCATAAGGGTCAATTCATTGGTAGAAACCGCCATAAGGGTCAACTCATTGATAAATATCGCAGTAAGGATCAACACAAAGGTCTGATCCACCATACGGATCAAAATCCTTGGCAAATCCCAAAGCGTGGGATGCGCCTTCCTTAGGTTCCTACAAGTTAGGAATCCCATCATGGTATGACCTACCATACAGGTCAGAGCTTAATCTCCCTAGGATATTCTGAATGACGAGTCCTAGGCATCTTCTTGAAAGTCGTCGCAACCGGCAGCATCCGACAGGTGAGCTTCAGGTAAGCCTCTCTCACTCCGGCCCATGTTCAAATTGTTAGAGCAAACCGGGGATTGATTTGAGCTTTTATCAATAGGCTTAAGGATCCGATGTCATAACATTTCTTCTCTTATTTTCCCAGTTGAGTCGGTTAGGAATCAGGTGCCACCTTATCTTTGAGAGAAACCTCTAACGAGATTCCTCTCAAAGAGGGGCAGCTGTTGACACCTGATTTTTTTACCATTTATTATTGTGATTTTTATTCTTTAAAATTAATTAAAAATATCAAAAAAGGTCATAAAATCACAAAATCAACTTTGGAAGCCTTGGTTTAACCTTAGGAACCAATTTTGAACAAAAAATATTTTTCGGTATTTTTAATATTTTTCGAGTTTATTTAATTATAAAAATACCCAAAAAATCAAAAAAATACCATTCGTGGTCAGAAAAATACCCAAAAATATTCGATAATTTTGTTTTAATTTCCTCTTCAAGTGTGTCACTTTAAATCTCAAAAATTCGGCTCGGGTCACTATGTTCCTTCACAAACATAAACCCGAACCGTGCCTAAAAAAAATCATTTTCGAGTCTTTTAGTTTTCAATTCTCACTTTTTATAAGCTATGACATTGGATTCTAAAGTCTTAAAGTGCAATTAGGTCAATTTGCCCTCCAATTTAATCAATTTTTACCAAAAGGGCTTAATTGCACATTTTTCTTTCAATTAGTCCCCGGTTTCACGGATATATACGTATGCTATACGTATTTATACGCCATACGTATTTATACGTTATGCATATTTGTACTGTTTGGTAACCTCTTTAACTCTTGTAATAATAATAATGGTTATTATTTTTAACACCTTTGTTAGTGCCTTTTTTTTTAGCATTTTTGTATTGTGAGTGCTATTGCTAGTGCTATTTTTAAATAGCATTTTTTGTATTATAAATTGTGAGTGCTATTGTTAGTGCTATTTTTAAATGACATTTATTTATCATAAATTGTGAGTGCTATTGTTAGTGCTATTTTTAAATGGCATTTATTTATCATAAATTGTGAGTGCTATTATTAGATAGAATTTATAATTGTTAGTGCTATTTTTAAATAGCATTTTTGTATTATAAATTGTGAGTGCTATTGTTAGTGCTATTTTTAAATATCATTTTTGTATTATAAATTGTGAGTGCTATTGTTAGTGCTATTTTTAAATGTCATTTATTTGTGAGTGCTATTTTTAGATAGAATTTATAATTGTTAGTGCTATTTTTAAATACAATTTATTGGAAGGTATTTTTGGCTATAAAAGGATGGCAAGAGTTTTGAGGTTGGAGAGGGGAGACATTTTGTAGAGTGTGCAAATTTTTTAGAGCTTAGAGAGAAGAACACAAACACTCTCTATATTCTCATCATCTTGAGTGAGCAAAATATACTAAGTTCGGAATATTGATTCCGCATATTGCTAGCACAATTGTTGTGGAGTTATTAGTCGTCTCCCCGTTCGTCAATTGGTGGTGCGTCCGAACTAGATGCCTAACACTTGTGGAGGCTGAGATCGAAGAACATCGAACCGACACCTCCGTTCAAGCACGCTACGAGAGGTAATCTATTTACTCCCTTTGAGGCTTTGTGATTTTTTTCGATTGAAATGCACGAAGTACGCCTCTGGAGATACATGTAGGGGTTGTTATTTATTTCCGCTACGTGTTACGTGGATCCCAATAGTGGTATCAGAGCCAATCCTTAGGTGTTTTCGTGCATTTAATTGATTTTTGCAATTTTTGCAATACTATGGCCAATATGTATTAACGAATTGTTCGTCTTACATGGCTAATGGAGGTTGATTATTTTATATGATAAATTAATCAACGTAGCAAAAATTGAGACTAAATCAATTTTGAATCGAAAATTTATGGCTATCTTATTTTACGTAAAAATTCTGATTATGATTCAACGTAGAATTTTTATTGTGCCTTCCTAAGTTTTAAATTGTGAATTTATTACTTACGTGGAAGGGTGGTGATCATGGAAAAATCCCTAATCAATGTGATTGATGTATATATGAATGTATGGTGATTATTTATATATTTGGGGTTGTAATTATTAAATGGAGGCTGCGTACTCCTTTTATTTTTCATGTAATCTTTATTTTTAGCATAGTCAATTGTTAATGTAAATGCTACGAGGATTACGTGGATGAGCCTTTTAAGTCGGCGAGCTCTTAGGGGCCCAATTCTTGAAGAGTTCAAGAAACCAAGAAGAAGCGAAGAGCGGCTCTCCGTCATTAAAATATTAAAATGATTAAATGTGGTCTCATTGGCTCGAGACCCATTAAATCATAATTCCATGATCACCACGTAGGATAGATGTTTATGTGATTGACATCTATTTATTTATTATGATTACGTGAGCATGTTAAACTGGTTAATGTGCAAAGTCAGACTTACCTCACCCAAAATTGCGCCTGCATGAAATCCTAGTTAGGAAAATCACTCGCGTTAGGTACCGAAAGGGCGTTGGTAACGACACCAGCGTAACCAAGTCCCCGAACCCAAAATCTCTGGTTCCGTAGAACTGATCGATCTCTCCCAATCGATCAGTAAGGTTTCCGGTCTACCCTCCAAGAAAGACCGGTGGCGACTCCAAATGCATGCATAAGTTGCACATGCCACCACGACCACACTAAGGTCGAAAGCGATCGACTCTTATCGTCGAATCCTCCTGAAAAATACTCCCGCCGCGATTTGGTATGGGCCTGGGAGGGCTCGCGCCGATCCAAGACCCGTGATCGGTAATCCATTAGCCGCGTCCGCTTCCGGACGGGTTGCGACAGTACAGAGACGGATCGACGAACCGTCAATATGCATCCTCATGAACCATAGCCATCCAACACACAAGTCAACATTGTGCCTCAGGTCTAAGGATTATTTACACAAGACCAAAGCATGAATGATTATAAATTGACCACGCTAAAAGCTTCCATGTCGCTAATCGTTCAATGCGTGTCACGTTCAGTGAACTTATTTAATATAAGCACATGTGTTCTAACTCGGACATCGCAATACCCAATGACTTGTGACTCGTCATTCCCTTAAGTATCCAATACTTAATTATGAAGTTAAGAATACACTGATCTTAACAAGATTATTGATATACATTCAATGATCCATCGATCGAGAACAGTTTAAAAATTCAGTCTAACTGTGAACCCGTCACATATATTCTCAACGTATCAAGAATAGGTCTAGTCACAACTGATCTTATGAAATTTATTTATATAGGTAGTTAATTGGACAAATGAATAAATACGTCTTTGCCATTGATTAGATAAGAAATCAAAAGTACAACTAAAATCCCCAATATGTAGCTATTACATGATTGTTTTAGGGCATATCTCTAACAATCTCCCACTTGCACTAAAGCCAACCGGTCTGGTACCTTAAACCCATTTTGTCAAGGTGTCTTTCAAATGAAGATTGAGATAAGGCTTTAGTAAAGGGATCTGCCATGTTTTTCGCTGAGGCAATTTTCTACAATGCGATATCACCTCTCCCAACTATTTCTCTGATGAGATGGAAGCGTCTCTCAACGTGCTTGCATTTCTGGTGAGACCTTGGTTCCTTAGCTTGAGGTATTGCCCCATTGTTATCATAAAATAATGTAATCGGCTGCTCAATGAAAGGAACTACTCCTAGTTTAGAAATGAATTTCTTCATCCAAGCTGCTTTCTTTGCCGCTTCAGAAGCGGCTACATACTCTACAACTGTGGTGGAATCAACAACTGTGCTTTGTTTGGAACTCTTCCAACTAACTACACCATCATTGAGTGTAAAGACAAACCCAGACATAGACTTATAGTCATTCGGATCCGATTGAAAATCGAAATCAATATAAGCTTCAACTTTAAACTCTCCTTCTTCGTATATCAATAATAAATCATTAGTCTTTCCAAGTACTTAAGGATATTCTTGACTGCTATCTAGTTCTCTTTCCCTATATTAGATTGATATCTGCTAGTAATGCTCACGGCATGCGCAATATCAAGTCGCGTACATAGCTTAGCATACATTATGCTTCCAATAGTGGATGCGTAAGGTATCTTTGTCATCCGCTCTCTTCTTCATGAGTGTTGGGACACATCTCCTTGGAAAGATAAATTTCATGCCTAAAAGGCAATAATCCTCTTTTGGAACATTGCATGTTAAACCGTGTTAACACTTTATCTATGTATGTAGACTGTGAGAGGCCAATAAATCGTCTCGCTCTATCTCAATAGATCTTGACACCTAAAATATATGTTGTCTCTCCTAAATCTTTCATGGAGAATTTCTGTGACAAGAATAGTTTGATCAACGATATCATCGATATATCATTTCCGATCAAAAATGTCACGCCCCACTTACCCTAGCGAGCTCATCACATTTACCTTGGCCTTAAATGAAAACCCAGGAACAACACGAGGCCTAACATGAAATGAAAAGCACATGTGGAAGAGAACAACACTCCATACAATATACAACAAATGGAATTTGGAATGACATGAAAGCACACATATATATACATAACAGACTCTGGAAGTTGATACAACGATGGTGGGAAAGGTCTTAATCAGAAACCGCATACCAGACTGGGTAGGCACTCGGCTAACATTAAATAGGCTAGTCCACAGATCTAGCTTAAGCCTCACACCCAAAATTTGTTACTACCCTCAACTTAACCACTGCAGCTCTCTACCCCGAAGAACCGCTCGAACTGTCGCTACCTTCCGCTTCATCTTCCTCTAGGTTATAATCTGAAAAGGTTTCTGATGGTACCTCCTGAGAAATATCCTATGTGCCTTCTTCGGTCTCCTCCCCAAGGTCTTCTGTTTTATCGACGGAAATCTCTATGTAATTTCGGTACTCCTCGGAAGGGGGTGACTTCGACTCCTCGGGCATATTCTTCGATCCCTTCACGGACGTTGGATTCTCCCCCTCAATCTCCGAGCGGGAAGGGTGACACCAACTCGGCACGACCTTTATAGGAACTTCCTCAGGTAACAGGGGACCCATCAGGTTGCTGTTTTCCAGTCAACGATACCACGCCTCGAAGCGGTGAGGTTGCAAATCTGCCTTCCCTTCATCTACCCAAATCGTCGTTTTCTTCCAAACATACACAATTCCCTTTCTCGCGGGAAATTCATCAAAAGAGGCGATCGTTTCCTTTGGATACCCTAGTCTTATCGATAGCATGCTTAAGGTTTCGAGTCTGAAAAATATGTCCCACTACGGGATGAGATTTACATCCTAGCAAGTGAAACCCAACCTAAACCAAACCACTTATCCCACCAGATCACACAAAAATGCAAAGAATGCAGGGAATTCATCAAGCAATGGCATATGGCATTTCAGCATCATTTATCACAAAATAATTGGCATATCAAATCACCATCGAGCATACCACATGCTATAGGACCCAAGCTTCACACTTTAGCATAAACTAAACATGCACTTTCATAAGTCTTTAGAATGATAATTCTTTTATTCATCGCCAGGGCTCTCGGGCCGCGATGTAACTCATAGGGCACTCTGATCATTCATCTATATCAGGGCTCTCTGGCCATTTATTTGCATCAGGGCTCTCTGGCCATGCAATCTCAAGGGCTCTCTGGCCATTTAATAAAGCATCGGGGCTCTCTGGCCAATTATGATGCATCGGGGCTCTCTGATTCAAGGGCATTCTAGCCAAACAATTTTATTCAGACATCCTCGTCATTAAAACCACACATTCACAATTATCATGCTTTTGTCACACCACCACGCTACACAATTCAATTATCCAGTAGCGTCCTAGGGTTCAAGTAAGGGTTTAGAAAATACTTACCTCAAACAACTAGCACAATTCTACACCAATCGGTCTTTCCCAATTCCACAAGAGCACGACCAACCAAAGTTCTCACGCCGTCCTAGGAATTCATCAATTTAGGGTAAAAAACAATCGAACCTCACTTCCGTTATACCATTCCCTCAATCACCAATCAAATGGAAACTTAGGATGCCTTAACAATCGATTGATTACACGTCGATATCTCTATGAACCCTTCACACATTCAGTTCAAGCAGCAATTTATAGGGCAGAATATTATTCGAAGGTTCGCGCACATATTAGTCCTTAAATCACTTCTAAATCCCAATCCACTTCACATACTTTCCACTAACACCTTAATCAACATTTTAGATAATCTCTTGAGTCATTTTGAAGTCAAAATACCCACCAAAGAACCACCATCAGGTTCGGCCAGAACAGGGCAATAGCTCAACAAATTCTATTTTGATTCAAATCGCATATATCCATCCAAAACTCAACACTATATTCCAATTTCGCACAAAATAATCTTTCTAGGACCTCAATATATGTGTTAAGGAGGCTCACCAAGAGTTTCAAAGAGAAACAACACCCTGAAGTCCTCCAATCAGTTCGGTTTCTCCTTGGTGCGCGGCGATCAATTTTCTGCTCGGTAAAAGTCACTCAAAATCAGCCATGAAAATACCTTAAACCTCCAATAAAATTACCATTTCTGCTTAGTGAACTTAAGTACTAGATGTTATAGAGATCTCACAAAAATTTCGAAGTTAAACGAAGTTTCTAAGAGGTCGAACGAAGGCCTTATCCCAGCTCGCGCGGATTCCGTACGGTTTTGGTCTTGGGCTCACACAGGTAAAAATACTTAACCAAATGACAAAATTCCACTTGGAGCTTGTCAAGGACATATAAATCTTACCGCTGGTGGTCGGCGCACATCAAAAGGATGTCGAAAAGTGGCGTTCGAGGAGATCGAATGGAAGGGGCAGAGCCGGTCGGGCGAGCAGTGTTCGGCTAGGGAGGAATTGAAGAGAAAATGAAGGAAAAGTGAGGAGGGGAAGGGCATGCACGGTTTTTCTGCTGCTAGGGGAATACTCCGCAAATTATTAAGGTCCAAATGACAAGATAGATTAGAAGGGGGTAATTAATGCCAAATTAACCCCACGTTGACACTTGTCCTTTTGCAATAATCGTGCCAATACCATTGACCTTCATTGACTCCCCTTATGCACATTTTCGACAGCTTCATGGAGAGGGTTGAATGACTATTTTGCCCTTCCCACTTTCTTAAGGCAAAGGTATGAGGTTGAGGGGCAAAACGGTCATTTGACACTTTTCGTCCGAAACTTCATTTTTCTCATTTTGAATGGCCATTGGCGAGGCGACGTCAAATCCTTATTTAGGATTGTAATTCTCTATCTCCAATTGCCAATATTGAGCTTCAATTTCATTACCAATCTCTTATCGATCGTATCTTCAGTTTATCTCGAACTAACGTGTGGCTTTTGCAGACGTTACGCATATCGACTCTGTGACTCTCATCATACTTAGGACGTCTCGGGATAAGACGACTTTGGTTGTCATGCAATTGCGAGGTTTCATTACTAGTTCCGATAGTCTCGATCGTCATTGTTCGATTTAGAAAAACGTCGCAAATTATATATTGGTTATACGGCATCACCTGCGTTCTAATCGTATAACGCTAGCAATGGATTCCTTAATCGTTATCAGATCGACCTTTATTGGCTCTAAATGTCCCTCAGCAATCCTTATGGTCAAAGCGTCATTTCCATTTCGAGTTTCCTAGGTCCACGTATCTTGTCATGCATTAGCCTTTCCCTTTTGTTCAGTCTACTCAAGATTGATCATATCCGAGCGAGACAAAACTGAAATACATCAATAGATACATTCTCATTCAATAGCCTCAAAATGGCAGGAAATTCAGAATGTCACAAAAAGTATATCATCGACATAGAGAACTAGAAACGCAATTGCGCTCCCACTAACTTTTTTATATACACAAAGTTCATCCGGATTTTTTATGAAGCCAAACAATTTGACTACCTTATCGAAACAGCTGTTCTAATTTCTGGAGGCTTGCTTGAGTCTATAAATAGATCTCTTAAGCCTACACACCTTCTGACTTTCACCACTAGATTCAAAACCCCGTGGTTGTTCCATATAAATGTCTTCCTCGAGGAAACCATTTAGAAAAACCGTTTTGATATCCATTTGGAATGTCTCATAATCAAGTGTTGACACTTGATTTTGAATCATCTTTTAATTCAATTTTATTTTTTTAAAAATAATTAAAAATAGCCAAAAAATCATAAAACTTATAAAATCAACTTTGGAAGCCTTTGCCTAGCCTTAGGAACCAATTTCGAACAAAAATTATATTTCTTAATTTTTAATATTTTTTTGAATTTATTTAATTATAAAAATACACAAAAAATCAGAAAAATACCATTTGTGGTCTGAAAAATGCATAAAAATATTCTATAATTTTATTTTAATTCCCTCTTCAAGTTGGTGACTTAAAATATTAAAAATTTGACTCGAGTCACTATGTTCCTTCACAAAAATAAACCCGAATCGAGCGTAAAAATTCCTTTTCGAGTCTTTTAATTTCCAATTCCCACTTTTCATAAGCTATAACATTCGTATCGAGAGCCATGAAGTGCAATTGAGTCAGTTTGCCCTCTAATTTGATCAATTTTAACCAAGATGACTTAATTGCATAATTTTCTTTCAATTTAGTCCCCGGTTTCACAAATCTTGAAATTAAAAATTTTCAAGGGACACCCGTGAAAATACAACATCTCTACCGTATAGTATTCGTCATCCCAGATCCATTGGTGGCCTCAATTTGAACCGATTTTATCGTTTGAGCCCTCGATTAATTAAAAATTATTTTCGGATCCAAAATACAATTTGGTTTTTTCGCTAAATTCTAATCCATTTGTTTGCAAAAATACCCACGGGAAGTCCGATTGTGGCATTAATTTTATAAAAAAAATGATCAATTACAAGCTCAATTTGGCAAAGAATTGAGAACCGGTTCGACTGGGTCGAACCCGACCCGACATGGCTGAATTGGGTCTGCAACAAAGGAACAGGTTCTGTCCCCACACGTACATAACAGAGAAACAGGGGTAGAATGACAACGAGGAGGGGAGCGTTGCGCGACCAAGGCTGAGGGGTCAGACTGCTTTTTTAGAGGAGCATGGAAGACGTGATTGTCCTCTCGGATCCCAGAGGACTCGGGGCTATAAGGATCGGTCGACCATAGAGAGAGCGAGAAGGAGGGGATTCTCGATTTTGCAAAAAAAAAAAAAGAAACAGAGAAAGAGGGCTGAGAGATAGAGAGAGCCGAGAGAGAGAGAGAGAACGTTCGTTGAGGGTTCTCCAACTTTCAGGGCACCCAAAGCACCATCGCCGAAGCCCCCACAGTCGCCGGCGACCCTCGGACAGGTTGGTATCCCACCTCTTATTCCATGCTCTGTTTTTCTTGCTACTGTAAGTTTGGCTCGGTTTGATTTTCGGTGAAACCGAGCCAAACCGAATATATACCAACATTATTTCAAGTCTCTCTAGTGATGTCTGAGTGTTGTCTTGCTTCGGTTTAGCCCGTGTGCTCCTCGGTCCTCGTTTGGATGCCGATTTTCTCGCGCATGCCAACTGTTCGACGAAATGCCTGAGTGAACGTTTGATTTCTTGGCTCCCGTCCGTGCCTTCCTCGAGCTGTGTTGGTGCGAGTCTGGCTTTAAAACTCCATTAGAACGAACTCTAAGCCTCTGTATGTCTTTATTTTGCATTGAATCTCGCCAAAAATGGTTGGCCGGAGCTCCCCAGGGCATACCCGAGCCGAGGACTCACGCTGGCGTGAACGGTGGTCGCCGAGCTCTAAAGGAGCTCAGGTAAGCTTCTTAAGCCCTAGTGGATGCTGTGTGAAAGTTTGGAATCGATTTTTGAACGTAAATTTTTTTTTCGCAAATATGGTCATCGGAACCGGTACTGTTCACGGTCGGCCGAGGGCTTTACGGGCATTGTTTATCATGGTTTTCGTGTTGGATATGTTGCTGTGTTGATAGAGGATCGTTTGGGTGAATTTGGGCAAAAATTTCGCAAGTTTTGTGCTCGGTCCCGATTTTCCAGCAAAGATTCCAGCGAACTCGTAAAAAAAATCACTATTCCGGTGAGTCGTCGATCTTCTTCCCCGGCGAGCCATTGACCAGTCAACAAAAGTTGACTGGTCAAGGATGATATGGGCTGACGTAACGCGCCGCGTAGGTGGCCACGTCGGCAGAGGGGGCAGCTAAAAAAGACCTTGATCGGACGGTCGTGGCTTCGCCATGTATCGCAATCTAGGATTTAAAAAAAAAATACATTTTTTTTAAAATTATAAATGATTTTCAAAAAAAAAAATCAATTTGACGGTCATCGTGACATCAAGTGGCTCTTGGTGGACCGTCGGATCTAGGGTTTTTAATCCCATTAATTAAAACTAGATCGGACGCACCAGGGAAAGCCACGTGGCACGTCCCGATCACCCGATCAAGGATTTTCGGATAAATTAAAAAATTGTTAAAAAAATTTCAAAACTACGTTTTTTAGGCCGGTCTTCGACCCGTACGGTCGGGCCAGGCGCCCGAGAGGTGCAGGCCGGGTCAGACCCGGCCCAGAAAATATTTTTAATAATTTAAAAAATAAAAAAATAATGATTAAAATTCAAAAATTAATAAATAAAAAATTGGAAAAATCATTTAAAAAATTCTAAAAAATTCTAAAAAAATTTCAGAAAATAGGAAATGACCACAATCAACTGGTCAAAACCTATTTTGGGTATTTTCAACCCCGATCCTTCCAAAAATAACGATTTTGCCCTTTTGGCAAATCGTCTCCCAAAAGATTGAAGAAATAAAAAAAAATCCAAAAAAGAAAATAGAGAATGGCCATAATCAACTGGCCATGACCTATTTTCTAGGTTGCACCGATACGGACACCGACACCGACACCGACACGATACGTCGACACGTCATTTCTCAAAAATAGAAAAATCTGACATGTCGGGAACACGTCGTATTAAATATATATTTTTTAATATAAAAAAATAAACAAGAGTCGAAACATATTATATGCATTAAGCTTAGAAAAGCAAGTCTGAAAAAAATAATATTTTGATCCCAAAAAAACAAATGTCCATACCTGTGATTCCGTTATTTTAGTATAAAAATGTAAAGCGATACCACAGAGAAAATGCTGGCAATGAAAAAAGATGCAATTGACACAACCAAACGCACTGCCCAGTAACTTTCTATATCTCATACGCTACCCAATTTCCTTTTGCTCATTGTTTCTGACTTGACTAGAAACACTTTAAACATTAACTTCCGCACATTGAGCCTTAAGTCTGGAAAATAATATTTGAAGCATTTCTTTCATTATGTCCTTCGATCAACAAGATCACCAAAAAAGAGAAACAACGAGCATTACAAAAGGAGATGACATGAAATCGTCCAACAATCCTAAAGACATCTCTTGTAGTTGACAATATTAGCTTTCACAAAAACAGCATAAAAATCAAGAAGTCAATGGGTGACTCACCGGTTCTTTTAAGAGGCATTTTCTGCTACATTTTGTGAAGAATGCTCTCAAGAAATCCTTCCTCTACATCTCTATTCTCTACTTCTTCTGAACAAACAGGAGACTCAATCTCCGGCTCATCAAGTGAAAGACTCGCAACTTCAAGCACCCCAACATCTTCAAATGTGTCAAATGCATCTCCGCCAATATCCCACATTTTGGTCTCTCCTTCAGCATATTGCGAGCTTTTTCTTGACAGAAGACGAAGATTGCTGTGAATGTAAACTAAATCTTCTCCACGTTTTGGGGTCATTTTATTTCTTTTGACCGAATTCACAAAGGAGTAAGTACTCCAATTTCTCTTAGCACATGACGAAGAAGAAGGTTGTGCAAGAAGTTTCAAGGCTATGCTTTGAAGCATAGGTGCACATGCACCATGTGTAACCACCAAGCCTTAGGATCCATAGTATACCGATTATGAATGGAATCAAATTCTCTAAAATCTCCATTTTTTCATGCAAAATCTACAAATTCCAAATTCACCTTATTGCGCTCATCTAAGTTAGGAAAGTATTTCCTAAGGCACTTTAGTCTTTCTTGGTTGATCTCTTTATTCTTGTGAGGAGAAACTCGAGTAGGCTCTTCATTGAGCCATTGATCACTATAGTACCTACAAAATACAAGTAGAGAACCATAATAAATAAGATGAGTATTATAGTTGAAGAAAAGATGCCAATTAATAATCTAATGATCTCATACAATTTTAGAACTTACTTAGGATTCAAGGCATGTGCCAAGCAATGAAGTGGGGTGTTGTTCCTACTCCAACGATCTACAAGAATTGTACGAACCACCTCATAAAATGTAGACTCCTCATCTAATCTTTTCACTTCTCGCAAATATATGGCTTTCTTCACTTGAACAATCATTGAATCCCACATGTCATAGACTAAGTGAAGACGAGGCTTATCCGTGTCACAAATTCTAAGCATATGATAGATAGGAGCCGTGAAGGAAAGTATATAATCAATTGAGTCCCACCAAAAATCATCTAACACCTTGTCCTTGACAAACTTTGCTCTTCCTTGATTATCATCTCTATAAATATTCCATTTTTCACTGATAACCATGCTTTGAAGACCACATTTGATTAACTTGAACCTCTTAAGCATCACAATCATCGAAGCAAATCGTGTATCCGCCACAGAAAGCAACTTCAAGCTAATAAACTCATTGTAGATTGACAATCTCATTGAATGGTTCATGATGAAATTCTTGATACGCATAACATCTGCAACAATATATGAAATCCAACCACATTTCTCATAAACTAAGTGATTATTCTCCACATTTTTTGCGGCACAAATATTTTTCAAAGCAAGATTCAGGGTATGCACCACACAAGGCGTCCAAACAATGGATGGAAATTCTTGCTCAATGAGTTGTCTCGTAGCCTTGCAATTTGAAGCATTATCTGTAATAACTTGGACCACATTCACATTCCCAATTTCATTGATAACTTCTTTCAGTAAGTTAAAAATGAAATGCATATCCTTTATTTCTCCTGAACAATCAACCGATTTTATAAACATAGCTTCTTCATCCGACACCGCCATAAAATTGATAAGTGGTCTCCTTTGCGAGTCACTCCACCCATCACTCACAATACTTACACCCTTCTCGCCCTACATATTTCTAATAGGTGCACACAACCTATCAATATTTTCCTTCTCTTTTCGTAACAAAGTGGTCCTCAATAAATTATATTTTGGAGGTACATAACCCGCAATATGATGATTAGCGGCAAAAGTGAAAGCAGATTGAAAGTAAGGATTTCTTGCAAGGTTAAACGGCAAGCCTGCCGAATAGAACATCCTAGCAATCTCATAATCTAAACGTTCCCTTTGAGTCATATTGAATGCATTCTCAATTGATCATCCACCACTCCCACTTCCAACCTTCCTTTTTTTGGGGTCAAATGATGAATCCGTCCCACCGCCACCACTAATTGAAAAACTAGAGGGAGGCAAAGGTACATTTTTAGCTGCCTTACTCCTCATTTTAGATTTGACCTCTTCCTCTAATCTTTCCATCTCTAAAAGATCCCTTTTTTCTACTTTTTTGCATATTGTAATTCCTTTTCCACTTATCCCCATCAAATGAGCCTTGACTCTCGTGTATGAACTCTTAACTTCTTTTCCACAGAATTTACATCTCTAAAACAAATTTCCCCCAGCCTCACCAGTATTAGCTAACTTAGTAACATACCTCCACAGTGGGTTATTTGGATCTTCGTCGCTAGATGTAGGTAGTGGAATGCTACTATCCATGCTTGAAGTCATTCTACAAAAAATACAATTACAATATGTCAAGAAATATGAATATAACATCTATAATCATCCAAGGTAAATGTTGATGTTTCTCAAACCACTGTAATTCAGAAAACAAAACTAGAGACATTTTTAGCCTCAACAGGCATAAAAAGAAGTTGGCACAACATGAACTCAGAAAACTAGTCACGGCTCATGATTCATGAGAGTAACAAAGATGAAAAATATGTGCAGTTGTACCACAATGCATTTTTGTTCTCTTCGACAACATAATTCCTCAAGAGTAGATGATAAAAAAAATCAATAGTTCCAGCATGGTAGACGGTAGATCAATCATGACTCTGAAACTCCAAGAAAGCTGATGCGGAAGCAATCTACTGCAACAATAAAAATCAATTCTTTTGTCGCTTTCGTATGATCTCTTTTCCACAGAGCAAGAGGGAGGGGTTCTTTGATTTTGATGCTCTGATCTCTTCAAATGGAGCAAGCGTCTCATGATTCATGAGAGCAACAAAGATTGAGCTTCCAGAATGCTTGAAATAGAGATTTACACAACAAAAACCAAGTGCATCAAAGGAGAACGAAAAGGGTAAACATTAAACAACAGATAAACGTTAACAACTCGACAGAACAAGATCGTAACTGACTAAAATCCCAAGCCCAACACTGACATCAATCCTTGATTGAAGATCGGAACCATGGACTAGTGAGAGAGAAAGGATAGTAACCTGTTCGCACTCTTCGAAGAGTGATTGGGCTGAGAAAACTAGAAAGAGGTCGGAGCCTTGGACTTGGATGAAGATTGAGCAGTCGATCACCAACAATTGCCTTCTGAGGGAGTTTGGGAGACGAGTGACTTTCAGGTTTCAGCGAGCGACGGATTAGGTTTCGCGAAGATGATTCGAACGATGAAGAGAAAGTCAGAGAGGAGGAGGGGAAAAAGGAAGGATGAGAGTCGCAATGTGGTTCTGTGATACTGAGAAGCGATATCTAGGGTTCTACGCACATGGACACTTAATGGGCTTCGTGTTCGCGGTTGGGCTTCTACGGTTGGGCTTCTGTGTGTCTGACACGCCCGACACCGGTGTCGGCCGCGTGTCGGACGCGCTGACCGATGTCTGAATTTCGACACGCGTTGACCGCGTCTCGGACGTGTGTCGGTGTCCAACACCGATTCGACACCGATACGCATTCCAAATAGAGGTGTCAGTGCTACATAGCCTATTTTAGGTCTTTCCAACCCGATCCTTCCAAAAAAGACGATTTTGCTCTTTTAGCAAATCGTCTCCTAAAAGATTGAAGAGGTTCAGAAAAATCCAAAAAAAAATCAGAAAATAGGAAATAACCACAATCAACTGGCAATGACCGATTTTGGGTCTTAGGAACCCCGATCTTTCCAAGAGTGACGATTTTGCCCTTCTGGCAAGTCGTTCCCCAAAATTTCAGAAAAATTCCAAAAAATGGAAAATTGCACACCCAACTGGCCATGACCTGTTTTGGGTCTTTCGACCTCCTATCTTTTCGAAAATGACGATTTTGCCATTTTGGCAAATCGTCTCTCAAAACTGAAGGAAATTAGAAAATTTCAGAAAATTCCCGAAAAATAGGAAATGACCACGATCAGCTGGTCAAGCCATATTTTGGGTATTTTGAATCCCGATCTTTTCAAAAATGACAATTTTGCCCTTCTGACAAGTCATTTCCCAAAAATCCCAAAAAATAGGAAATGGCTACAATCAACTAGCCAAGATCTATTTTGGGTGTTTTGACCCCCGGATCATCCCGAAAAATGACGATTTCGTCCTTTGGGCGAATCATCTTCCAAAAATCGTGAAAATTCAGCAAATTTAAAAAAAAATCCAAAAAAAGAAAATGGCCATCGTCTATTTTGATTAATTCGACACCCGAACCTTCCAAAAATGACGATTTCTCCCTTCGGGCGAATCGTCCCCAAATCTTCCTATTTTACCCCTAGTCCTAAATCACACATTCCCTAAACCCTTAAAGCTATACTAAGAGATCCTTGATTTGAATTGATGTGCATTAATGTGGTTCATTTATGCACTTGATTGCACTTTCCTTATATTGATTGCGATTGATAGGACTAGTCTTCTGATCTGCATGAAACCCCTGAATCAGACTTACCTCACCCAAAATTGCGCATGCATAAAATCTTAGTTAGGAAAATCACTCGCGTTAGGTACCGAAAAGGCGTTGGTAATGATACCAACGTAACCAAGTCCCCGAACCCAAAATCTCTGGTTCTGCAGAACTTATCGATCTCTCCCAATCAATTAGTGTGGTTTTCGGTCCACCTTCCAAGAATGATCGGTGGCGACTCTAAATGCATACACACATAGCACATGCCACAACAACCACACCAAGGTCGAAAGCGATTGACTCTTATCGTCAAAAAATCCTTATATTTACTCCTGTCGCGATTTGGTATGAGCCTAGGTGGGCCCACGTCGAAAAGTCTCGCTATCCACATTTCAGAGTGGGGGTCCGATCGGTAATCCATTAGCCCGTCGTTCGTCCGTTGATAAAAAAAATGGGTCGCGACATCAATGTGCGTAGCTATAGCCAACATAATCCGAATAGATTTTAGCATGGCTACTGGTGAGAAAATTTCGTCGTAATCGATCCCTTCTTTTTGACGATATCCTTTCGCCACCAGCCGTGCTTTGTAAGTTCCAACCTGACCATCAGCGTTCATTTTCCTATTGAAGATCCATTTACACCCAATTGGTACAATACCATCGGGAAGATCAACTAGAGTCCAAACATCATTAGAATACATTGAATCTATTTCGAATTTCATGGCTTCTAGCCATTTACCAAAATCAATGTCCGACATCGCCTCCTCATAGGTGCTAGGATCACTCAGTTGATCACTATCATTCACAATAAATAGTGGCTCAATATCTTCAATCAAGTCTCTATAGACAATAGGCAAATGAGTCGTTCTCGCACTCCTCCTAAGAGGTTGCGTATCAGAGGCTCTCACTGAATCAGAGATCGATTTCTGAATTAGGTTATTTGGTACTTCATTATTTTCTTCTTGAAAGATTATTTTTTGCCCAGCACCACCTTCCTGTTCGTACTGATTCTCCAGAAAAGAAGCATGCCTGCTAACCGAAACTCTTTGGTCATAGTGAAAGTAAAAATAATACCCAATAGTCTCTTTTGGATATCCAGTGAAGCAACCTTGTTCAACCTAGCCTCCAATTTTTCTATTCTCAGCTTCTTGACGAAAGCTGGATAACCCCAAATCTTGATATGATTAAGACTTGGTTTCCTACTATGTCATATCTCATAAGACGTAGTTGGAACAGACTTGAAAGGCACTCTGTTAAGTAAATATGCAGCTGTCTCAATGGTATGTCCCCAAAGGGATACAGGCAAATCAGTGTAACTCATCATAGATCGCACCATATCTAATAAAGTGTGATTTCTTCTTTCAGATACACCGTTATGTTCTGGATTTGTAGGAGGTGTCCATTGCGATAAAATGTCATTATCTTTAAGATAATCTAAGAATTCAGTACTAAGGTACTCACCCCCTCGATCATATTGAAGAGCCTTAATGTTCTTTCCTGTTTGTTTCTCAACTTCAGACCTAAAATCCTTAAACTTTTCAAAGGACTCAGATTTATACTTCATTAAGTACAAATAACCATACCACAAATGATCGTCGGTAAAGGTAATGAAGTAAGAATAACCATCCCTAGCAGTTTCATTAATTGGTCCACATACATCTGTATATATCAATCCCAATACGTCAGCAGCTCGTGCACCATGTCCTACAAAGGGCGCTTTTGTCACTTTTTCTAGAAGACATGCATCACAAGTCAAGTATGGTTCAAAACCAATTGGATTAATATATCCATCATTACTCAACTTGTTAATCCTATCTTCTCCAATATGACATAATCGTATATGCCAAACATACTTTAGATTTGGACTATCTCTAGGGCGTTTATTAGTTATGGCATTTACATCATAATTATGTTGTTTATTGATATTGAAAATCGCATTACCGGATATTGTAATGATATAAAGATTATTGGTTAATAATCCAGAACCAACACATGTTCTATTATAATAAATAAAAAATACATTATCAGCAAAAGAAAATTCATAATTCTCTTTACCCAAACGAGGTATAGAGATGATGTTCCGAACAATATTCTCATAATGCAAATAATTATTTAAACCAAAACATGTCCATAAGGCAAACATAAACGAAAAGTTCCTATAGCTAATGTAGCAACTCTTGCCCCATTTGCAAATGTTAGAAAAATCTCATGTCACCCCAGTATCCTGCTTATTTCCAGATTCTGCAAGGACATATAAATATGTGAGGTTACAGCAGAATCCATAATCCATAATACATAAGCTAGATTTAGCACTAATCATATGATTAGTTTCAATAAGTATAGACACCATACCTTCGCAAGGTTGGTTTTTGGACTGGACCTTCAAGCTTGCGAGGTACTTCTTACAGTTCCTCCTCCAGTGCCTCATGACACTACAGTAATGACATTTTCCTTTTTCAATCTTGGGTTTTGGTTGCACATCAGCTTTCACATGTTTATTTCATTTCTTTTTATTCAAAGTTTTACTCTTTGAAGAAGAAGCCTTAGCTATAGCCACTACATTGGATCTTGTGTTGTGTATTTTCTTCTCATAAACTACCAGCATACTATGTAACTCAGTTAGAGTTTTCTCCATCTTATGCATGTGGAAGTTTTGGACTAAAACAAAGAAGGAATTAGGTAAAGATTGGAGGATCAAATCTACAGCTAAATCATTGTCTATGACAAGATTTAGCCTATCCAATTCTTTTATGTGCCAGATCATTTTCAGGACATGATCATTAATTGATAATCCCTCAGCCATCCTCATACGGTACAATACCTTAGATATCTCATATCTAGATGTTCGACCATTCTCATTAAAGAATTCCTTCAGGTGCAAAATGATTGACCTAGCATCTTCAATTTCTTCATACTTCTTTTGAAATTCATTGTTCATTGAAGCAAGCATATATGACTTAACTTTTAAGTCATCATCATGCCACTTATCATAAGTGATGCATTCCTCTTGGGTCCCACCCTCATGAAAGAAGATTGGCATATTTTTATCAAACACATACCTGAGTTTTTCTGAATTGAGAACAATTCTCAAATTCCTCACCCAATCGATGAAATTGGATCTGGTCAAATAATTCTTGTCAAGTATCGAAGCGAGTGGGTTTGTGTTCACCATTTTCAGAGTAATAAATATTTGTGCAAAAAATAAATTGTTAGCCGTTGTCTTTCAAAATAACTATTTAATTTTGGCCTTTAAATGAAATAGATCCTCCCACTAAATTTATATTCGAATATCATACTCCTTGAAATGGGAAATAGCAATCTTTGTCGGGTAAAGATTACTAGCGAGGATCGGAGTCCCACCAGTTTATAGTCTATATCATCTAACAGTTATTGGTGTTCTATAAATTTAGTGAGTGAATCAACTTATTCAACGCATCATATGCAAGTTGCAATCATAACTTCGGCCTCTAAACCATGAAAGTCTCACCTGACAGTTATTGACATCATAGTCTGTCGCGACCCCTTTTTTTCTCGACGGACGAAAGACGAGCTAATGGATTACCGATCAGACCCCCATTCTGAAATGTGGATCGTGGGACTTCTCGGCGCGGGCCCTCTCAGGCTCATACCAAATCGCGACGGGAGTAAATTTGAGGGTTTTTCGACAATAAGAGTCGATCGCTTTCGACCTTGGTGTGGTCGTGGTGGCATGTGTTATGTGTACATGCATTTGGAGTCGCCACCGGTCCTTCTTAGAAGGTGGACCGGAAACCTCACTAATCGATTGGGAGACATCGATCAGTTCTGCGGAACCAGAGATTTTGGGTTCGAGAACTTGGTTACGTTGGTGCCATTACCAAAGCTCTTTCAGTACCTAACGTGAGTGATTTTCCTAACTAAGATTTTATGCAGGCGCAATCACAATCAATATAAGGAAAGCGTAATTAAGTGCATAAATGAACCACGTCAATGCACATCAATTCAAATCAAGGGTCTCCTATTATAGCCTTAAGGGCTTAGGAAAGGTGTGATTTAGGACCAGGGGTAAAATAGAAAGATTTCGGGTGATTCGCCTGAAGGATGAAATCGTCATTTTTGAAAAGTACGAGTGTCAAATTAATCAAAATAGACCATGGTGTTGACACCTGATTTTTGACCATCCGTTATTATAGTTTTTTTTATTTCTAAAATTAATTAAAAATAGCAAAAAAAGTCAAAAAATTGCAAAATCAACTTTGGAAGCCTTAGCCTAGCCTTAGGAACCAATTTTGAACAAAAAATATTTTTTAAATTTTTTAATATTTTTGGAATTTATTTAATTATAAAAATACCCAAAAAATTAGAAAAAATACCATCCGTGGTCAGAAAATTACACAAAAATATTCATAAATTTTATTTTAATTCTCTATTTAATATTTTCACTTTTTATTAGGGAAATTCGGCTTGGTTCATTGGGTTCCTTCACAAACCTAATCCCGAACCGGGCCTAAAAAATCCTTTTCGAGTCTTTTAATTTTCAATTCTCGGTTTTTATAAGCTATGACATTGGAATCCAAATTATTGAAATGCAATTGGGTCAATTTGCCCTCCAATTGGATCAATTTTAACCAAAAGGGCTTAATTGCATAAAAATCTTTCAATTTAGTCCCCGGTTTCACAATTTTTGAAATTAAATTTCACACGGGCACACCCATTAAAATTAAACACCTCTACCCAACAGTTTTCATCATGCTGAATCCATTGGTGGGCTCAATTTTGGCTAATTCGATCGTTTAGGCCTTCGATTTGGCGAAATTAAATTTTGGATCCTAGGGACAATTTGGGGTTTTCACAGAATTTCAATAAATTGATTCACAAAAATACCCATATTTGATGGAAAACATGTCAAGGAATCCGATTTTGCCATCAATTTCATGAAAAGAGGCCATTTGGGGGGTCAATTTGGAGATTTGGGCGATTTGGCCGAACCGGGTCGGTCGGGTCCGGCCCGACCCGACCCGGGTCTGCAACAACGCACAGAATGTGCAGAATGTGCAGAAAAAAGAAAAAAGACAGGGGGGATGGGCGTGCGATTTTGGGGAAGAAAAAAAGGTGACACGGCGTGGGGGACCATGGCAGACGTCGGGGGGGTGTGCTGCAGGGCATGGGCACGAAAAACGGGCCGGTCGGCCATGAAACGGGGGGAGATTCTCGGTTAAAAAAACTGAGCTTGGCCGGGAGAGAGAGAGGATTTTTCGTGCGAGTGAGAGCGAAGCCGAAGGGCGACGAAGCTTCCCCGCACACCGCGGAACCTCACTGGAGCTTCAGCCACCGCCGTCGAGCCCGGAACAGGTCGGTATCTCGCCGGATCTCCCTTTTTCTTTACGCACGCAATGTGTTCGATGAAATGCCGATGGATGTCTCGACTCGGTTTTGTCTCGGCCGTGTCTTCCCGAGCTTCATTTAGCACGAATATTGCCTTGAGTCTCCACTAGAACTATTCCTAAGCTCAACTTGCCATTTATTTTGCATTAAATCTCGGTGAAAACCGGACCCCAACCTTTGCCGACCACCCTCCGGACCGAGGACTCAACGGGGAGCTTCCGGCGGGCGCCGAGCTCGAAATGAGCTCAGGTAAGCCTCTAGACCCTCCTTGGGTGTTGTTTGATGGTTTAGAATCGAGTTTTGATAAGAAAAAAAATTCGGAAAATGCCTCGCCGGAGCCGAGTTCGGGGAGGTCCGGTTCGCCGGTTTTTAGCGTGTTCATGGTTATTATTTGGGTTGTATGTTGATGTGGTTGGTCCAAGAAGTCGAATGCCGCAAGAACGGGCGAAAAATACCAAGTTTCGGGCCCGTTTCGCAATTTTCCGGCGACATCGCCGGAATTTTTACTATTCCGCCGGATTTTTCACTGTTCATTGTCTTCTCCGGCGACCCTCCGGCCGGTCAACGGTCAACGGCCGACGTGGCGTGCCACGTAGGCAGCCACGTCAGCCGGGTGGGGTCCGGTCCGCTTATTTTCAAATAAAACAAACTGACGGTCACGATCGCGACACGTGTCGCGATCCTAGATTTTTGGAAAATTAAATAAATGATTTTCGAATAATCGATCCGGCGGACGAGGATGTGCCACGTGGCTCACTGAGAGACATCCGATCTTGTACAAGATCGGACGCACCAGAGGAGGCCACGTGGCACGTTCTAGAGCGCCCGATTTGCAGGTTTTCTAAAAAATGAAAATAAATTAATTTTTTATCCGACGGCTATTATTGAGCCACGTGTCTCTCTGTGGGTCGCCCGATCTAGTGGAAGATCGGACGCACGAGACGAAGCCACGTGGCACAACGTGGACCGTCCGATCCGGGGAATTTTCGGATAATTAAATAAAATAGATAAAAAAAATCAAAAAATTGTTAAAAAATAGAAAAAATGTTTTAAAAAATCAAAACGGTGTCGTTTTAGGCCGGTGTCGACCCCTAGGGTCGGGCCGGGCGCCCGAGAGGCGCGGGCCGGGTTTGACCCGGCCCGGAAAATATTTTTAAATATTTTAAAAAATTCAGAAAATAATAAAATAATCAAAAAATCAATAAAAAAATGAAAAATCATGAAAAATTCAAACAAAATCGGAAAATTCAGAAAAATTCTAAAAAATTCCAGAAAATAGGAAATGGCCACATTCAACTGGCCATGACCTGTTCCGGGTCTTTCGACCCCCGGTCTTTCCAGAAATGACGGTTTTGCCCTTTCGGCAAACCGTCTTCCAAAAAATTCTAAAAAAATCCAGGAAAATCCCAAAAAATAGGAAATGGCCACAAACAACTGGCCAAGGCTCATCCCGGGTGTTTTGAACCCCAAACCTTCTTGAAAATGACGATTTCGCCCTTTGGGCGAGTCGTCCTCCAAAAATTGAAGAAAAATCAAGAAATTCCAAAAAATTCTCAAAAATGGGAAATGGCCACAATTAACTGGCCATGGAATATTTTGGGTAACTCGGTATCCAAACCTTCCAAAAATGACAATTTTGCCCTTCGGACTAATTGTCCCCGAATCTTCCCATTTTACCCCCTAGCCCTAAATCACATCTTCCCTAAGCCCTTATGGCTATACTAGGAGGCCAATGATTGAAATTGATGTGCATTGACATGATTTATTTATGCATTTGATTGCGCTTTCATTATATTTACTGTGATTTGATAGGACCAGTCTTCCAATCTGCATGAAACCCTGACTCATACATATCTCACCTAAAATTGCGCCTGCATGAACTCTTAGTCAGGAAAATCACTCGCGTTAGGTACCGAAAGGGCGTTGGTAATGACACCGACGTAACCAAGTCCCCGAACCCAAAATCTCTGGTTCCGCAGAACTGATCGATCTCTCACAATCGGTCAGTAAGGTTTCCGGTCTACCCTCCAAGAAAGACCGGTGGCGACTCCAAATGCATGCACAAATTGCACATGCCACCACGACCACACTAAGGTCGAAAGCGATCGACTCTTATCGTCGAACCCTCAAAAGACACTCCCGCCGCGATTTGGTATGCGCCTGGGAGGGCCCGCGCCGATCCAAAGCCTGCGATCGGTAATCCATTAGCCGCGTCCGTTTTTTTCGGACGGGTCGCGACACATGGCCATTTTCTATTTTTGGGAATTTTTTTTTTGGAATTTCCTGAATTTTCACGATTTTTGGAAGATGATTCACCCAAAGGACGAAATCGTCATTTTTTGAGATGATCGGGGGTCAAAACACCCAAAATAGATCTTGGCCAGTTGATTGTAGCCATTTCCTATTTTTTGGGATTTTTTCGAAATTTTTGGGAAATGACTTGCCAAAAGGGCAAAATCGTCATTTTTAAAAGGTCAGGATTTAAAATATAGAACTTGACCAGCTAACCGTGGTCATTTCCTATTTTTCGGGATTTTTCTGGATTTTTCTGATTTTCTTCTGTTTTGAGAGACAATTTGCCAAAAAAGCGAAATCATCATTTTCAAAAAGATCGAGGGTCGGAAGACCCAAAATAGGACATGGCCTGTTGGTTGTGGTCATTTCCTATTTTTTTGGATTTTTTGGATTTTTTGAATTTTTCCAATTTTTCTGAATTTTTTTAATTAATTTTCTAATTTTTATAATTATTTTTTTTTTGAATTTTTGAATTTTTAAAAATATTTTCCGGACCGGGTCAGACCCGGCCTAACCGTACGGGTCGAACACTGGCCTAAACGACGTAGTTTTGATTTTTTTAAAAGCAATTTCCTATTGTCTTAATGAATTTTCTGATTATCCAAAATTATCCCATCGAACGGTCTAGGATGTGCCAAGTGGCTTTCCCTAGTGCGTCCGATCTAGGTTTAAATAATCAGATTAAGACCCCAGATCTGGCGGTTCTCCAAGAGCCACTTGGCATGATGATGACCGTCGGATTAATTATTATTATTATTTTCCGAAAATCATTTATAATTCGGAAAAGATTATATATTTTTTTTTAAAATTCTAGATTGCAACACGTGGTAAAAACCATGACCTTCCGATCTAGGTTTTGATTGTCCATGGAGCCCCCACCTTGCCGACGTGGCCGCCAATGTGGTGCGCCACGTCGTCGCTGACCGGTCAAACGTTGACCGGTTGGACGGCTTGGTCGATGAAGACGACCGGCGCCTCGCCGGGACAATGATTATTCCGACGAGGTCGCCGGAATCTTCGCTGAAAAATCGGGATCGAGCCCGAAAATGCATATTTTTTTGCACCCTTTTGACACCAATCCATTCCTCAACACCCCAGCATTAAAATATCATCGTTTAATGGCATAGATCGCGTCGGAAAACGGCTAAACAAACCCTCACCGAACCGACGTCGGCGAGCAAAGTTGCAGATTTTTTTTTTTCATTCGAGCTTGAGTTCGAATGTTCACGTAGCATCCAAAAGGGGCTAGGAGACTTACCTGAGTTCCATTGGTCCTTGACGCTCACGCGAACACCCTCGTTGAGCTCTCGATTCCAGCCGAGACCGGCAAAGGTTCGATCTTGTTTTTTTATGTCGGTTCGATGCAAAACAAGGAGCAAACGAGGCTTAGTAGTTGTTTTAGGGAAGGTTTTAGGCCAGACTCGCATAAAAAAAGGATAAACGAGGCACGGTCGAGAGCCACAAATCAAGACATTCATTTGGGCATTTTATCAAACAGATGACATGCGAGAGAAAAATGACATTCGAGCTAAAAGTAAAGGCCCCACAAGCGAAATCGAAGCAAAATGACACTCATACGTGGCTACTGGAACATAAATAGACGTCGGCATGCAATTGCTTTGGCTTTGTTCGGTCGGAAACCAAACGGAGCCGAACTTACAATAGGTCAAACGATATTGAAAGCAGAGGAAAACAGGGGAGACCGAGGCCGGGGGCTTACTGACCTTTTTCGGGTTCGTCGACAGCGGTGGAGGCTCCGTTGGCGATGCGTCGAATGTCCCGGAAGGTTGATGATGACCACTAGAACGTTCGTTCTCCTTCGAACTCGTTCTCGCTGCTCCTTTCTCCTCGGGCCCGAGTTGCCCTGTTTTTTTTTTTATCCACAGGGAGGCTCCGGCCGTCGGCTCCCTCACTCTCTCATGCTCTTTCCCTCTCTGTGGATTTGTGTCCGTGTGTGTTTGTGGTGGTATCCCAAAGTCGAAGGATGGCCTCCTCTTCATCCGAGCTCCCCCATTTTTTTCTCAAACGGCCATGGCCGAACTCTCCCCCAATTCTCTCTTTTTTCCTCTTTTATGCTGGAACCTCCTCCAGTCCACTGAACATCGAGAGCCTCCCTTCACGCTCTCCATCTCCCTCTGAAAAGGTGGTCAGTCTTCAGTTTTTGTCCCTCGTTGCTCTCCGCGTTTTCTTTGCCGCTGCCCCTGCTTTTCTGTCCTCTGTATCAAAAGAGAACGCAGGTCTGCAACCTTATTGCAGACCCTGTTCGGTCGGGTCAGGTCGGGTCGGGTCCGGCCCGATCGATCCGACTCCTTCTTTTCTCCAAATTGAGCCTCAAATTGACTATTTTTTTCATAAAATTGATGCCACAATCGGATTTCCCAACATGTCTTTCATCTAAAATGGGTATTTTCACGAATAAATGGATTAGAATTTAGTGAGAACCTCAAATTGTGCCTAGGGTCCGAAAATGATTTTTGCTTAATCGAAGGCCCATACGATCAAATCAGTCCAAATTGAGTCCACCAATGGATTCGGGGTGACAAAAAGTATAGGACAGCATGTCTTTATTTTTATGGGTATCGCTCGAGAGAATTTAATTTCAAGATTTGTGAAACCGGGACTAATTTCAAGAGAAATGTGCAATTAAGCCAATTGAGTCAAAATTGATCAAATTGGAGGATAAATTGACTCAGTCTCACTTCAATGCGCTAGATATCAATGTCACAGCTTATTAAAAGTGAAAACTGGAAATTAAAAGACTCGAAAATGAATTTTTATGCTCGATTCGGGTTTATGTTTGTGAAGGAACATAGTGACCCAAGTGGAATTTTCGAGATTTTAAGTGACCAAATTGAAGAGGGAATTAAAATAAAATATTAACTATTTTTGTGTATATTTAGACTACGAATGGTATTTTTATGATTTTTTTTATAATTAAATAAATTCGAAAAAATATTAAAAATTACAAAAAATATATTTTGTTCAAAATTGATTCCTAAGATTAGGCCAAGGCTTCCAAAGTTGATTTTGAAATTTTATTATTTTTATGGCTATTTTAAATTAATTTTAAAAATAAAATTGAAATAAAATATGATTAAAAATCAGGTGTCAACATAATCATAGTTAAGTCTAACTCAACGTCTCATGCAAGTATTGAAAACGTAAACGATCCCTCATCTAACAGCTATTGAAAATCGTTTGGCTTCAACCTTACAACATCATATGTTTAATGGATTGTTTCATTATTATAAATGACAATTGACCCCTATGTATCCATAGCTAGTCAATCAATCACTATAATAAAAGATCAAATCACGACGACGAAAGGCCACGAGTCCAAAACTCGTTACGATTTAATATTATTTTAAGGAGATTTTGAGTCATTATTAAATGTCTCAATTTGCACATTAACTGCTTTAACATGCTCACAAAAACAGAATAAATAAATAGATGTCAATAACATAAACATCTATCCTACGTGGTGATCATGAAATTATGGTTTAATGGGTCTCGAGCCAATGAGACTACATTTAACCATTTTAATATTTTAATATTGGAGATCCGCTCTTCGCTTCTTCTTGGTTCCTCGAACTTTCGTAAAACCGGGCCCAAAGAGCTCTCCGATTTTATGGCTCCCCCACGTAGTCCTTGTAGCATTTACATCAACAATTGACTATGCTAAACTACACTAAAAATAAAAAATTACATGAAAAATAAAAGAATGACGCAACCTCCATTTTAATAATTACAACCCCGAAAAATATCGATAATCACCATGCATACATCCATACATCAATTACATTAATTAGTGATTTTTCCATGATCACAACCCTTCCACATGAGTAATAAATTCATAATTTAAAGTTTCGGAAGGCACATAAAAAATTCTGCATTGAATCAAATTCATAATCGAGTAACGTAAACCGTATCAAGAAATTAACACCGGCGAAATAAATTTCATGTAACAGCCTGGGCCCACTGCGCACCGCTGCGCCACTACTTGTAAGATATTGTCTCCTTTGGACACACAGTTCTCACGATTTTGCTTTTCCGGGCGCCGCCACACAACGCCCGGCAAAACGCGTCTTGCAAGTTCAATGGAGGCCTAAGGCTTATAAGCCTATCTAATACCTCCCCCCTAAGCAATGTGGGACTAAGGGGAGGGATGTCACAATCTCCCCCCACTTCGGACACAACATCCCCATTGTGCCCGTACCGCACTGGGGCTCACGGGCTCGCGACTCCGCCGCTACCGCTACCCAGCTACGGGAGTCCACACTTGCGGTCGAGGGTCTACTCCGATACCAACTATAACAGCCTGGGCCCACCGCGCACCGCTGCGCCACTACTTGCAAGATATTGTCCGCTTTGGACACACAGTCCTCACGGTTTTGCTTTTCCGGGCGCCGCCACACAACGCCCGGCAAAACGCGTCTTGCAAGTTCAATGGAGGCCTAAGGCTTATAAGCCTATCTAAGACCTCCCCCTAGGCAATGTGGGACTAAGGGGAGGGATGTCACATTTCACGTGCGTAATTTAAACGGTAGTAGCATTATCGATCTTATATTCGCAGCCACGAATCATTTTGCATAATTCATACGTAATATAAAACTCACTACAGATTTTCAATTCAAAATTAATTTTGTCTCAATTTTAGCTACGTTGATTGATTTTATCACATAAAATAATCAACTTCTATCGGCCACGTAAAAATAACAATTCTTTAAAATAAATTTGCCATAGCATCACAAAAATCAATACGCACTAAAAATAATTAAACGCACGAAAACGCTTAAGGATTGGCTCCGATACCACTGTTGGACAGGAAAAAAAAATATATAAATGCAGCGGAAATAAATAAATGCCCATACATGTATCTCCATAGGCGTAGTTCGTGCGTTTCAATCGAAAATCATAATAAATAAATAGAACTAACGGGTTACCTCTTGAAGCGTGCTTGAATAATGAAAAACAGTTCAAATGTTTTTCGATTCAAGCCCCACAAGTGTCGAGCCTCTAGTTCAGACACACCACCAATCACAACGACAAAAGGAAGAACGAACACGCGGAAGTCGCTACTCAATTGTGCTAGCAATTCGTGGTGATGTTTTCTCTTCGCACTCTCTATTTTTTTTTTTGGGTCACCGCAAGAGCAAATTTTTTTTAGAGAGAGATCAAAATTTTCTACTCACAAATGCACACCCTTAATCTAAGGATCTGATCCTTTGATTATGCATTGCACACACATATACACGCATAATTCTAGGATCCGATCCTAGAATTATGCTGCCATACAATCAGCAATTTAGCCCACAAAAGTAAAAGTAATTAATTATCGTAATTATGGTAATTAATCAATTTAGCTTTTCATGAGCGTAAATTTCCAACATATGCCTGCTCTAACCGAGATCTTAAAAAGGGAAGAAAGAGATCGCAAGTGCTAGAGTTTGTGTACGGCACGTGCTTTCGTGCCAAAATTTTTCGTTGGCCCACTTAAGCGCCAAATCGGAGAAAAGACGAAAACTTTAGTGCCGACGACGAGGGATTCCGATTTAAAAAAAAACGCGTGGCATTTATAGTTAAGATATTTTGGTGCCGCATCATTTTTCATTTAAAATCAGTCCATGTGGCAAATTTCTCTACAAAAATCCATCTTAAATTTAAAAATACGGTAAAAAAGACAAAAAAAGAATGGTCCTTTATAGCTACGAGGGCTTGCACTACCCTCATCTTCCCTGCCTCATCATTGTCGGAAATGGCTAGTGATGGATGGGGGCTGATCGGAGGGGGTTGTCGAGCCCCATCATGCGGCCGTCGACCCATGCCGACTACTGGAGAGGGTTAGCCAGCCCTCACCCAGATCTAGCGAGGATCATCGGCCGACCCTCGCCATGGCTATGCTCAAAAGAAGCGCAATTAGGAATGGCCACGGGCCGGAATCGGCGGTTCCGGTTCCAAAATTATGGTGAACCGAAACCTTAAGTGGCGATTCCGATTCAAAATCAAAAATACAACCGCCAGTTTCGATTCCGGTTACGATTTTTGAGTTTAAAAATTAAATTGTAAGGAATTTGTAATAAAATTGTAATCAAATTATCAAATAATAAATTATGAAATAAAAGCAAATAATGAATTATGAAATTATCAAATAATAAATTATAAAATACAATTTGTAATTAAATTTGGTGGAAAAAATGGAGAGGAAGGGGTTTTGAACTTAATGAATTATCTTTAAGCGCTCACGTATCTTCTTAGGGATGGAAGAATCAAAACCCATGTAGTTCTTTTACCTTTGATAATCTCATGCTTATCTCATCGTCAATCGTCGCTACCCATTCCGGTACTAGTACCTGTGGCCGTGGTATTTCCGTCATCGAAGAATTTAGTTTCATTGTTGCTATCTATCTCTTGTTGTCGATATTGAACCTTTGTCCAATCATCAACACAAGCTTGAGCCTCCACCAATTCGGGAAGTAATCTTGAACGTCGTTCATCCGAAATATTACCTCTAGTGCTAAATACATGTTCTATCGCAACTATTGAATAAGGAGTTGTTAAAATTTATTTTGCAATTAGAGCAAGAATTGGGTATTAGGTGGAGTGCCTCTTCCACCAATCCAATATTGTGAAATATGTGCTGCATTGAGATTCATCAAACTCAAAAGAAACGGCTAGATAGTTTTCTATTTTAGAATTACTTCATATTGCTCCCTTTTGCTTTTTTTTCATATGCAACAGAAGTTGGTACCCTCTACTAATTTTACATATGTTCCCATTTTGTATGTTATTAGATTGAGAAGATCCACTATCACCTAGATTATATTTACTACCAAATTCATTATATAATTCTATTATTACTTTTTTAACCCTTGTTTGTATAGCTCTAATATTTACCGCATGAATTAAATATAAACATTCATAATACGTAGTCAAATAATCACCTAAATCATCTAATTTATAACGTGGATAAAAAAATATGAGCAACTAAATAAATAATAGGAATTTCCCCATAATAATATATCCATTTTGTTCGCATTGCTATAATAGTGTCTTTTAATTTATCATCATTTTCATTTTCTTCAAAAATTCCAACAATTTTAATACATTTTATTAAAAATAAATGCGTAGTAGGATTATAAACACCGGATAACATATAAGTTGTATCATTAAGAACTTTTAAAACATCTATTTTTTTTTTGTAAATATCACATGCTTGTGGGTATAAATTAATTTGAGTTATTATTTGAAATAAATGCACATAATAAATCATTATATACAAAAGATTCATTAAGTAACTCACAAGTATAATTTCAACGAGTTGGAACATCTCTTGAAAATCTTTTTGATCTTTTTCCATTTGATTTACAAAATTTTAAACATTCCTTCGTTATTTGGAAATGTTTCCATAAAAATTGAATTACTATTTTTATTGGCTTGAGAAAAATATCAAGAGTTTTTAAATCATCTTGTACGTATAAATTTAAAATATAACAAGCACATCTAACGTGAAAAAATTGTCCACCAAAAATAGATTTACAAATCTTTTATAGTTCACCAATTGAAGTGGAGTTTGCCGCGGCATTATCAAAACCAATTGAATTTTTTTTTCAAACGAATAATATTCTTCTAAAATTTGGCTAATTATTCTATAAATATTATTTGTCATATGTATATCATAAAAAACTCTTAATGCAATAACTCTTTTTTGAATATTTTAATCATCATCTATCCAATGACATGTTATATCCATATAAGAATGAACTCGCCAATGATCAATCCAAATATCGCTACTTATATGCACACATCCAGTACAATTCATAAAAAAAGTTTTGTAATTCTTTTTTCCCTTTTCTATAAAGATATTTAATTATGCGTTTAAGTGTATTTTTAGGAACACGTTTTGCTTGTGGAACACATGCATTTTGTTTAAATTGATTAAAATCAAATCTTTCACCAAAATTAAATGATAAATGTTCAACGGCAACACATTTGGCTAATTCTTCTTTATGAGTTCTTTCATTATAATGAAATAAAGAATAAGTGTTAGGATTGGCGTACCCATAAATTTGTTGTTGCCTGGTGTCAATTCCCCCTTGGGTTGGATGTTTCACCTTAAGATGTCGTTTAAATGTTCCATAGTCAGCTCCACCTTTATATTTGTATATTGCCCCGTAATGTCTACAAGTTACATCATATCTTTTTGGACTTAAATCAAAACTTTCTGTTTTCATGAAGTGGTCACATACGTCGGATGTAAACTCCCACTCCGGCTCCTTTGTTGTTGACATTTCTTCGATACCGGTAGGAGGATGAAAACTTTCTTGCATTTAGACGTGCTCCACATTGGGAACAATGTTGATTTCACCATCAACATCGATTTTCCAATCTGCATAATCGCAAGGATCAAGAGGATAATCGGATTCCCCCATCTTGTTCTTGCCTTTATCACTAGTTCTTCTTTCACTTGCCATTTTTTGAGAGATTGAGCGGAAAGTAAATTGAGAGAATTGAGTGGATTGAGAGAATTTGAGGGAAATTGTGAGAAAAATATGAGAGATGGAATTAGTATTTATAATGGTTAGAAAGTTAACAATTAGAAATTAATAAAAAAAAATGGGGGACGGGGAGTGACCGTTGCCAGCAACTGCTCTTTCCCCCCCCCCTTTTTTTTGTGGTCGAATGTTTTCCAGTTCAAGGTTCCAGAGGAACCATAACCGGGCCCATATGGCACGGGTCGGTTCCAATTTGGAACCGCAGGCCTGGTCAACGAGCCGGTTACGAGTTTGACCTGGGTCGGTTCTGGGTCCAAATCGGCCCGTGGCCATGCCTAAGCGCAATCATTGTCATTGTAACCTTTTTTCTTCTTGTTCTGCTTCTGCTCTGTTTCCCTATCGAAGCAAGAATAGAGCTACCCTCCAGAACAACTCTCTCTCTCTCCTCCACTACAAGATCTGGGTGAAGGCCAGGGCCCCCTCCGACTAGCCCCACACCTCGCCTCGCCGCATGTAAGCCCTCGTCGATACAACCTTGCTATTTTTTTTTAGCTGATTTTTTTTAGTTTTTGATTGTTGGCTGGGATCTTTCGATAAGCCACGTAAGATATCCGACAAAGGTCACCGGAGTTGCTACTCAAATAATCGTTTGTAAAAAAAAAGGCACTTAAGTCACCCAAAAAAATTGATACCAAAGTGACTTTGGCACTTCTAATATTCTTCTGCAATATAAAAAACGTATAAGATCCATTTGTCAAGTAATGTGAAATGTTTCGACAAAAAAAAAATCTCCAAACCTTCCTATTTCAACTTGAACGGCCCGCTTTTAAATGTTTCATGATAGAACATAGCAACGGAGAATTGTTCTCGGAAGATGGGAGGAAAATTATCAAAAAAGTTATAAAAATTTATTGAAATTGTGTCAATTCAGTTCTAAATCTTTTATTTTTATCAATTGAGTCTTAAATATTTTGTATTTGTATCAATTCAGGTCATCGAAGTAACTTTGGCCAGCCGGCAGCCATGTGGCGATGCCGACGCTGATTGTGAAAGATTTTCTTTGTCTACGCTAGGAGCCTAGGACAGAGACATCGATTTTGTTGGGGGAGGACCGGGCAATCTGTACGGCATGTTTTGGGCACGGCTTTCGATGGATTTTTTTTTTGGGTCAGACTTCGATGGAATTCAACATATGGGATATGAAGCCAACTAAAAATGAGCCGAGATGAGTGAAAACTCACATAAAGATAACACTAAAATGGGCAAACCGAAAGGGCCTCGACTCTGCTATTTTGCACATGAACTTTGGCTGCGCTAGGCTGATTGATAATTTGATACGCCAATGTCAACACCATAATCTCTTTTCCACTACCAGAAAGACTTCAACGACCGTTTTTTCACTCTAAAATACTCTGAATATGGGGTGATGGTTTTCCTGCGAGGACACACGGTGAACAACGCGTCGTACCGAGGTTGTTTTTTTTTTTTTGGTCGGAAAGTCGTACCTGGGTTCAATCGGGAAATCACGAGTAAACTTGACCCTCCAGATCGAGCTGTTCATATTGCATGTTTCAGATCTTAACCTGGCCCATTTGATTTGGGTTGCAGACGTGCTAAGAAGGGGATCACACATGTGGAACACTGTCCGCCTTCTCTTTCTTGTGAAAAATATAGTTCGATTATATTGATACGTTAGAAAATACCCTAATCAGTCCTAAACTTATGGTACGGATGTCGATTTAATCCTAAACTTTTCAATTCCGTCAATCTAGTTTTAAACATGACGACTAGCCCAACCAATAATATCTACTTAGTCTATGATAGATCACACCAATCACATCAAAGCACATATCTTTAAATAATTTCTAAATTGTGATTGGCCACATTAGTCATAAAAAAAATTATGTCTAGAAGCAGAGACAATCAAGTCGAGTGGAGCCGATACACTACCAGGCTCAAGCACTAGACTCAGACTCGACTCGAATCGAATCGAATCACACACTCATCTGAGCTTGATCGGGTATTACATGCTCTACTCGAGCTCGGCTGAAAAGGCAATTGAGAGAGACTAGAGCTTGACTCACCCACACTCTACATATGTTTCGGAGGACAGAATAACATTTTCAGATGTCGAGTACTCACTCAGCTCGGGCTTAAAATATCTCATTATCCTTTCTTCCTCTTCTTAATTTTTTTTAAAAAAATATATATATAACCGAGGTTTCATCTTTTACCTCAATAAGGTCAAAAAAAGTTGTGCGAACAATGGTACATTTTTGCCAAAGATCAAAGTTCCCTTGGAGTTGGTTGGTTGATGGGGAAATCTTTTGGAAATTAAGCCACATCTCACGGCGCTGATGGGAAGTGACTCCAACCGATGCCGCCTTGATTGAAGCTCGATTCCATGGTGTGCTCCCTCCGTCTCCCATTATCTCACTCTTCCCCCCACCCGATGGCTTTATCACCACTCGCACCTTTTTTTGAAAAGAAGTTAAAAGAGGAGGAGGCGTAGAGAGAGAGAGAGAGAGAGAGAGACCCAACATGCATGCAAATATTCAATCTTATCTCTCTCTCTCTCTCCCTCTCTCTCTCTCTCTCTCTCTAGGAAATAATGATTGCTCCCCAAGAAAGAAGAAGAAAAAAAAAACCCTAATATCGAAGCAATTATCTGTTTGTCTTCCAATCTTTGAAAAAAATTTGCAACGAGCAAAAGTACCACAAAGGCCTTAAACCTATTGTATTTGTGCCAATTGAGTACATTCGATCCATTTCGGCCGGAAATCGCTTACGTAGATATTTGTTTTCATAAACTTTTTAAAAAAATTTAAACGTTTAATTTTTTTCTTTCTTTTTTCTAGCAGCCCTGCCGGCCCTCGTCAGCCACTGGCGGGGGTCGCTACCCTCACCAGATCTGGCCTTGCAAATCGCAAGCGAGCCCGCGGTGGCCCTTGCTCAAGGCCTTCGTAGCCCCGCCGACTCTGGGCGAGGGTTGTCGATGACCATCAGCAGCCAAAATGAAATGAAAAAAACAAAAATTAAAAAATTAAAAATTCAACTTTTTTTTTGAAAAAATATATTTAAAATATCCAGATCACGTGTCATGTAGGACGGCTGAGGTCCACGCCAAAGATTTTCGGCCAAAATTTGGCCTCGTGACGCGAACTCAATTGGATCAAATGAAAAGGGTCTGAAATTGAATTAATACCGATACAATAAATTTACTATTCTTTTATACTTTTCTCAGACCAAACATGCATGCAAATATTCAGTCTTATCTCTCTCCCTCTCTCTCTAGAAAATAATGATTGATCGTCAAGGGAAAAAAAAAAACCCTAATATGAAAGCAATTATCTTTTCCTCCTTCCAATCTTTGACGAAAAAAAGAAAAATTGGGGGTTGTGTGTGAGTGTGGGGGTGTGTTGATGTAAAATTCAACAGCTAGCTTTCAAGAAAGAAAAGAGGGCGGGGCCACCCTTTGTCTCCAGGATGGGAAGCACCGGTGACCACCAATTCAATCACGTACGCACACGTACCCCCAGTCGCCATCATCATCATCATCATCATCATCATCATCGAACTGGCCTTCTCAGCATCAAAGCTATAAAGCTAAGGGCAGAAGATGAAAAAAGAAAAGGAGGATGAGGAGGAGGAGGAGAAGAGCCAATCATTCCGTCCCTTGTGTGTCATTCATTCCCCAAACTCTAAAGTCGTTGCTTCTTGCTCAAGTCGAGAGACTAATGATGAAAGATAAAAGCAGATAAACCTTCATAATTCCAAGGGGAGAGATAGTGGAACCGGATCTCTGCATTTTTGGCGACAGAACAATTCGTGAGCTCGCCTGCATTTTTTTTTTTTTGTCTGTTGTACCCACAATTATATTTCATGGAGCTAGAACGTGTGAAAAGTCCGGCCAGATAATTCTCAAAGTAATATTCGACGTATCGATTAGTTTTCGCAGCTAGGCTTTAATCCGATCCGTTTCGCTCTCCCTTTACATTGAATTGATAGTAAGGATGAGCGGTTCCAGATTCTGTCCAGTTAGGTTCCTCATTTTTTGAAATTCGAAACCTACCATGTATACCTTAGAACGTGGAGTAGGGGTGTGCAGAAAAACCACGATCCAACCAAACCGAACCGGACCGTACCCAACCGGTTGATTTTGGATGGTTTTTTGCGGGTACGGTTCGGTTCTCGGTTTCAATTTTCAAAAACCGATTTTATCGGTTCGGATTACGGATTTAAAGGCGAACCATCCAACCGGCCCATGAACCGGCCCCTTATATAATCTGAATATGTATTATTTTTAATGAGACTATCCTCTCAAAGCCCAACCCAATCCTTGAACAATAAAAACAAAAGCAGCCCATATCTCGGTTTGTAATTGGATGCAGCTCATTTTATTGTTTTGCATATGATTTATCAGTGCAACAATGATCCGGTTTGACTTCTCTGATGATAGCGTTTGTTATAGCACTTGCTTCTGGTTTGATTGGTTAAGCGTCCTTTTTTAAATGCTTTTGCAAGTGCATATTTTGATATTTCTTTTGAGGATATCCTCAAGAATATTTGCATCAGATTTTCTCTTCTGAACCCAGCTGCACTTTGTTCGGTCACCATATTTTCTTTTGCAAGCTTTGGCTTGCCTACATTTTGGTCCTACTTCGGTAGAAACGTAACCGGAATCCAACCGAAAACCGGACCGAACCGATGGTTCGGTTGGTTCACGGTTCACAGAAAAAACGGTTGGTTCACGGTTCGCGTTTTGCAAAACCGGTCTGTAACGGATGGTTCTTGGTTTTAGGGTAAAACCATCCATCCTGTGAACCGATCACCCCTAACGTGGAGTATACTCGTATAGTTTGCGGTAAGCCTCAATCTTATGACCCTAGGGTTTGTTGGGAACCTCATGAGCAAAAGTGGGATGATTTCCGATTTAAGCTAAAAAGAGGGGATGTAAACCAACAGTGGAGTCTGTCCCCAAAAAACAAAAACAACCGTGGAGCCTACCCTGTTATAGATTTTAGGGTCGGCACAGGTTTTATCTCCACTTTTAATTGAACGGTTGTAGTCATATTTATAGTGCTATAATTTATTGATCACAACTCACATTTAAACACACAAATAAATATACAACATTAACAAAACAAAATTTCCAATCACAAATATTGTCGAAAATGGAAGTTTTATGCTAATAGTTTCAGGTTACACACTCATCATCAGACGCCATGAAATACGGTAGGATCATACGAAGACAGATATATGCTAAGAAAAACACAAAAACTTGTTACGGGTTCCCGGTTCCTGAAACTTGCCCGTCGAAACCATTTTCTAAATTTTTGCATATCCTGAAATCCGGAACCGGATAGGTTTTCCACGGGTCTGGTTTGGGGTTTCAGATTTTACCCTAAAACGATGTTCATCCCTTAATCGGAAGCTCATCTAATGGTGAAAAAAGGGCTCTGATGAGCAATTCAAACGTGACATCCTTTACGATTTTGAATTTGTTTTCGGACAAGAACACGAGTCCACGACCAAAGGGCTTCTTCATCCGCAGGACGCCACTAGAAGTGACGAATACGATCAAACACAGCACCAGCTCGACCTTCTTCTCTCTTTTTCATCTCCTTTCGTGGGAAAGCTGGCGAGTGATTAAAAAAAAAACACACACACACACAAATCTTGCTTGGCCGAAAGTGATGGATCCCGGATTTTACAATCGGGGGAGGCTCTCAAGTCGGAAAAAAAAAATGGAAAAAGAAGATATCGCGGTGGCTGAACTTCGAAGGACTTCGACCAAAAAAAAAAAAAAAACTTCGAAGTACTTATCCTCTAAACCATTAACTAATATAAGGATTGTTTAGAAGTACAAAATATGAAGCTAAGATACCAAAAGAAGACATGGGGAGAATATTAAACGGCGGTTTTTCAGACAAGGGATTAAAGAAAGGGCGGGTTATCATCTAATCTGCCTTAAATGAAATGGTGGCATCTTTGTCCATTGGAGTAATTCGAGGAGCTTCATGTCCTTTTCTCCACCTGTTCATCTGCTTCCCGCCTTTTAAAATAAACTATAGCAATCTCTCTCTGACTCTCTCTCTCTCTCTCTCTCTAGCAGCAGTCGCAGGGTCTGAGCTCAAAGTCACATTAGATCCCACGCAGAACCCCACGGAGATCTTGGAGATGGAACTTCCCGAGGGTTCTTGGCCCATGAATCTCCCCCACCCCCAAATCGAGGCCCATTTGGGCCCACCCAGAAAAAACAAAAGTCAAACAAGTTAAAGCTTCCCTTTTTATGCTCGCAAAAAAAAAATAATAATAAGGGAGGAAAAATCAGAGCAAACGACGACGACCTACTCTGTCTGGTCCGTTCCGGTCTGGTCTTGTCCATCCAAATCCTGTGGTTTCATGTCATTCCGTTCCGATCCCATACATTAATTATCAGCACGAGCATCTCCTAAGCATCTCTCTCTCTCTCTCTCTGTTTCTGAGTATGATGGGCCTGGAGTGGGTTAGAAGCAAAACCCACCACCAACCCGACACGTGTCGCCGCAGCAGCCCTCCACCTCAGCGGTCGATTCTCTTCTCTCTCTCTCTCTTTTTCCCACTCTTGAGGACACGGTCATTGCAATAATCGGATGTGGTCGGGGAGGAACGAGGAAGGAGTGATGGAGTCGGGTCGGGTGTGGCGCGTTTCGGGGATGTGGGAATGAGGGGAGGTTTCGCTATGGCGTCTCTGCAAGGGAACTCGCGCTCTATTTGCTTCTCTTCTTTTACCACTTTCTGGGCGTTTCAGAGCGTGGGGAGGCTGCAAATTCGGCGGTTGAAAGTGGGTCGTGCGTTTCGCTTTCGGACCAGTCAAGAACGAACCTGTCCGCAGTGAAAAAACGAGCCAAAGGCACAAGATACGCTCTGCCTTATTAACAGAGTAGAAATAGGGACGAAAAATAACGTAAAACTCAGCTAAACAAAAACCCCTTGAGTAAAAGCGTCAAAGAAAAGTATTCGTCTTTTCTTTTTCCTTCTTTTTCCCGATTAAATTTAAGTTTCTTGGGTCTATCTGTCATGAAGGACATTGCCAAAAACAGTGAAAGCTCATGAAAGTCTAAAAAAACCTTTTTTTTTCCCCCTGTCATTCTTTTTCTTCTTTTTCCCTTCAATCGGAACGACAGAGAAACGCATACCCTCTTCTCTTTAGGCCCTGTTCATGGATCCCAAGGGCTCCAAGCACCATCATCATCATCAACAACAGCAGCAACAGCGGGAACATCAAGAACACCAAGTGCCCAGTTTCTTGAGCCTACCTCAGTCCCACCACCACCACCACCACCACCAGCCGCAGCAGCAGCAACAAAGAACACCTCAGATTATGGGAGAGAACAAACCGGCAGAGATCAAAGATTTCCAGATTGTGATTGCGGACAAAGACAACGAGCAGAAGAAGCAATTAGCCCCCAAGCGGAGCTCCAACAAGGACCGGCACACCAAGGTCGAGGGCAGGGGCCGACGAATCCGAATGCCCGCCCTCTGCGCCGCCCGGATTTTCCAATTGACCCGCGAGCTGGGCCACAAGTCCGACGGCGAGACCATCCAGTGGCTCCTCCAGCAGGCCGAGCCCTCCATCATCGCCGCCACGGGGACCGGCACCATACCAGCCTCCGCCCTCGCCGGCGCCGCCAGCTCCGTCTCACAGCAGGGCGCTTCCATATCGGCCGGCCTGCACCAGAAGCTGGACGACCTGGGGGGGCCTAGCATCGGGCCGGGTGGCAGGCACAGCTGGGCAATGGCTGGCGGGGGCGGGAATTTGGGAAGGCCCCATCACGTCAGCGCGGGTATCTGGCCTGGGGTCGGAGGATTCGGGTTCGGATCGGCATCAACGTCAGCAGCTGCTGCCGCGGCGAATTTGGGGGGCGAGGGACCGAATTACTTGCCGAAGATCGGGTTCCCAGGGTTCGACATGGCGGGTGCTAACATGGGTCACATGAGTTTCAGCTCAATTTTGAGTGGGAGTATGAGTAATCAGCAGTTGCCTGGATTGGAGCTCGGGTTGTCAGCTCAAGAGGGTCATATTGGGGTGTTGAACCCACAGACTCTGAGTCAGATTTATCAACAGATGGGTCAGCAAGCTAGGTCACAACAGCAGCAGCAGCAGCAGCATCAAGAACATCAACACCAGCAGCAGCAATCATCTGCTAAGGATGATTCTCAAGGGTCAGGAGGACAGTAGAGGATTTTTTTTCTCTCTTAAATGGTTATCAAAATTCGAGAAAAAGGAGGAATTTAGGGGAGTTTTTTTTTGGGGAAGATGTGTGTTTTTCTGGGTCGTAATGGCGTTTCTTCTATATTATACCTAGTGAGTTCATATTTTTGGAGATGGAACACATTTTTCTTTCCCGACGGAACTGGATTTGGTCTGCCTCCTCCAAAAATGTCTTCCAATTTCTTGGCTTTGAGTCTCCATATACAGGTAAATGGAAGGATCTTTGGCATTTGACCCTTTTTGCATTGATTGGTGAAGCATTTCTTATGGATCATTCTTGTGGTTTTTGATTTTGTGTTGTCCTCTTTGCAGATGAGAGGTTGCACAAGCAAATAGCTTGGATTTGAGCTTTTGAGGTTTTCTTCTTACTTATTTCAGAGGTGTGTTGATAGTGTAGAGATCCATCTTTAGTCATTGATTCTGTGTAGGCCTCAGTGGAGTGGCGATCTGCTCGTTTGTGAAATCAGAGTGATCCGTAATCATATATGCCAAATTTCTTTCAGGACTCTGCTATTCATGGACTTCGATTGCGTTGAACGATCGTTCAATAGTTGTTATTGTCTTGCTTTCCAATGCATATCACTCTTCACTTGTAACTGGTAGCTGTTTTTGTTTGCTAAGTCATACCTACCTCAAATTTTTCGGCATCCTTTTTCTTGTCGTCAAAGTGGTGATACAAAAGATATCACCCTGGTGGGTTATGAACGCGTGCATCATGGTTTTTATCTACTTTCTAAGTAAACCTCCGCATCAATCAAATATATTTTCTGGCAAATTATGTTTTCTTGAGCCTGAAATCGAAGACCGAAGAGTAGTCAGAATTTGTGTAGTTGCTCTGTTTTTTCAAGCTTTAAGATATGAAAAAGCTTTCATGGCAGTCTCATGTAGGGAATTATGATTGAAATCTGCTGCAAGAAACCTAAGCTTGGAAATTCCTCTTCTCGGAACATTATCCTTCTACGATAAATTTCTAAGGAACGGATTAAGCTTGATGACTTAGTGGTATATTTTTCTGCTGTGCTGGGTCCTGGTTTCCCGAGGTTCCAAGTTCTATCTCATTGGTCCTTGAGCCTAAAGGACTCAGATGCAACTAATACCATCACTTAAGCCATGACCGCACCTGTTCTTATTTGGACCTTCCTTTGTCTTTGCCTCTTTCTTTTAAGCACAAGATAAGCAGCAATTCATTATCAACCTTAGCTAAAGGAAATATTGTATATTCTGATAAAAAATGCTGTTCTAACCATAGATATGCTAGGTCTATTGATGCCTTTAATTATGCATTGCGCAATCTTTTTTCATAGATTGTCCTTCATGTCGAGTTTGTAGGCATTGATTACATGCCTTGAATTTCATGAAGAGTTGGTTATGTTGTATACAATATAGATATCATGTACACAACCGATACCATCCTTGAATGTTAGCTGGCGTCAGAAAAGCATATCTACTGGACAGAGAAGCTGTTACTGAAAATGTTTAGTGTTTTGTTGTTGTTGACGAATTCATCGTTGAATTTTCCGATGCTGTTTCTCTGTTCACTATCTTAATGCTGTAGAAGTTCTTTCTTTGCGTCCTCCCTCTTTGTGAAGTCAAAAATGTTCACCATAAAGTGTCATTCCTTGATCAGGGTTTCGAATGGCATGGTCAGAACCTTAATATTTGGCATCCCTAAGAATCTATTGAATTTGCATCCGATGCGGGATGTTGTTTTGGAATGTCTGGTTTGTGATATTTCCCTTTCCATATGCTGGCAACCCAGCGCAATCCTCTTTAAGCTCGAAACAAGCAGTAGTCACTATCAGCTTCCTAGAAATCCGAACCGAACACTCCTTTGGTCATGAATTTTAGCCGAGTTTCCATGCTCGAGTCGCACATATTTGCAACTTCTGAGGTTCATTGCTCCGATTCATGTATTAATACGACTTTGTGCAGCAAAATGATGAGGCAGTGCTTGTGAACATTGTTCTTGTTCCTCCCAATGCATCATGGTAAATGCAGATAAGGTAGTTTTTTGAGATACTTTAGCATCCAATGAATTGGTTGACTGTTTATTTCAAGCTCACTCTGTACTGAGCTCCCCGTGATTTTAGCTAAATCAACGGACCCAGATGGCTTCCGATCTCCTATAGACAATCTCAACTCGAGGATCGATGTTTACTTCCATTTCAAGATGGTGTCAAAGACATGTTGAATATGGACACTAGTCTTTGACTTATCCTCCCTCTGTCTCTCTCTCTCTCTCTCTTCACGAAAAGATAAGACGAGAACGCACACGTCCTGGAAGATTTAGAACTGCCACTGTGTTCACATCTCAGCGTCTGCTACTGTCGGAGCGATGAGTCAAAAGAAAATTTTGCATTTTTTTTAATATATATGTTTTTCATTGTACTTGTTTATCGTCATTTTAGTTTGTAAGATGAGAAAAAGAAAGAAGAGGAAAATTTGGGTCAGTCGTACTTCAGATTGTCGATGACTCCTCAGCTGTGGAAGTGAAATTTTGTCATTGTTGGTCAAACTCAGGAACAAATTTATGAGATGGAGGAGTTCAGGAGTCCTGACGTTTGCCTCAGCTCACACTTCTTTGATTTGAAGTCCTTCGTTTTCTATTACCGAGGCAGGGTGATCGGACGGCCTAGGGGGCTATGATCCCGTGACATTATGTCCCCGGATCCCGACCCTTATTCCACAGCACACCTTGCGTTCAAAATGCTTAGTTTAATTCATCCCGAGGCTAACGTGGTAAGTGGAAGAACCCCACAACTTCTTATAAGCTTTTAAATGTGTGCCGCATCGAACCGTTTGATGTTCTATCGAGTCCAGTTAGTCAAAGCTCGATGTAAACACGAAGAAGCGTCACTGTTCTTTTCCGGATCAACGATGCTGTCTCTGGCATCATATAGGAGGAGTGCGGATAAAGCGTTCGCACTTGGCATCTTGAAAGCGTCAAGTCCTACGTCCTCACGCTCGAATTGCTTTAAGTGGGAGCTATATTCGTGCGAGCCGACCTTATGCCGGGCCTCATGTTGGGGGTTTTCGTTAGATTCGAGTCTGTCGACGGAGCTCGCCCTGGCGATTCCTTTTGCCAATGAAGAGCTTACGCCGCCCAAGGATTTGTGGATTCAACCATGGGGAGGAGCAAAGGGCAAAAACTGCAAGGCCCAATAAGGAAACAAAGACCATCCTTCCTTGCCCCCACCCGCTCTCTCTATATCCATGGTAATTAATCAATAATTAGTCAGCCTAAGTGCAAATGACGGTCACTTTCCCATTCCTTATAACACGCCGTGATTGAAGGAATCGAGCCGCCTTTGGACTGTCCCCTTGAAAAGGAAAACCGCCGTAAGATCCACCACTATCCCCTCTGTGAACCCTCCTCATTTAAGAAGGGCGGCGCTCGCAAGATTCGAATTCATTCAAGTCCCACGAAGAGTGTGGGACGACAAGTGTCCGCGATCCGAGGGCTATCCGAGGATTTACTACCATCACCCGACCACGAAACATCTCCAAGAAGAGCGGCCACGGTCGGCCCTCGCCATCAATGCCAACGATCCGTTCACGTGGCCATGTGGCACCGCGTTAACTTCTTAGACCTGTAACTGTAAGTGTGCGTAGATTTTTGCCCCCACGAGGACGTTTTTGTTCGGCCCGTCGGTTGTCCTGGTGATGTAATCCTCGCTTCACTTTTGGGAATTCTTCACACGTGCTTGGAGGTCCTCGCTACAACTCCCTTTCATCGGGTGAGATTCTTGCCTACACCCGAACCCATAGACCTGAACAGATCTTGCACGTCGATCGTGTGGGTTGGGGCTCACGTGTGAGATAGAATCCGAGCCGTGCGGGCCCGAGTCCGAGTAAATGTTTGCCCCCTCTTGTTGGAGTGATGTTGCGGTTTTCATTCATTCATTCAATCATTTAATTGATCATCGTCAATACATGAGTCACGCTCGTTTCAACATCCAATGGAAAACCGCCGTGCCATACGACAAGAGTTTTATTGGAGTTAATTAGCAATGAAAAACCACAGCATCGTTGCTCTTTACTTTTTTTGTGGAACAAAAAAAAAAAAAGAGGTAGTGCTCATTTACTCGTCTCTAATGTCTTTAGAACTTACTATCCATACATTTCATTTTTTATTGATGGATAAAAATCATGTAAGTAACCGACATGTCGTTTCATCGATCGTAATCATCCTGAAATGGGCACGATTTTCCGAGTCCAAAATGAAATTTTGGGACACTCTTCGGAATCACATCTTAAGTTAGGGCTTGTCCGAAATCGAGGGAGTCATCGAGAATTAACTTATCACTAAGCTAATATGTTCAAGATCGACGACAAACAATCGCACGATCGATGCTAATATAAGTCGTGCTAATTTCGCAACGTTCTAACTTCCGACCACGGAATGTTGAACTATCTATAGTTCTATCCATTTCTACGGCGGGTTCTCGTCACCAGTCAAATCGTACATCGAACCCCGCACGACCACGAAGAGATGGAGAGCGAGCTGGTTGTGGTGCAGACAGACAATTCTAAGCGCGCAATCCAATCTTATTCTAACGCGGGAGCAAATTATAGGACGGTGGTTGATTGAGAAGCTCCACGTTCGCGGATTCCCTGTCGCTCCTTATATTTTTTTTTTATAGCCGAAATGCCAAATTATTACAAAACTCAAGTGTTGCGATCTTGACTTTGTCGATTGAATCAAGCGTTGTTAAGTTTCTCTTTTGGTGGTTCTAGCGGGTAGGAGATCAAAACCGCTGAGGCTCTTGAAAAGCGGGGCAATCTGGAGGGAGGATGAAGTTGATGGGGTTTCATATGTGGCTAAGGCTGGCCTGGCTAGTAGCTAGCAAGCAAGAAGAGTTCAACTTGCGCAAGGCATATGGTGATGTGTCTGCTCACCACTAAGCAAAGATTTGCTTTCTGGGGAAAGGAAGTATCCCAATCAAATTTTGCAAAATCTTTCCATTGTTTTCTAATAAAGTTGTGAGACGACCCTTCTTTCCAAGTTGGCCTGCTAGATTATCATTCACGTCGACATCTGAGAATCGAATTGAATCCGTCCCCGTGACACGATGAAGCGCTACTCATCGATACAAACAGCAAAAGGGATAGCGAAAGATTATTTCGTAGCGGCTTTATTATGGGGCTCGCATCGATTGGAAAAATTCGAACGGGAAGAGATCGTACTTTCTTCGGGTTAAAAGGGTCCGGACTAAACTGCAACCACCACGTTAGGCTTCGTTCGCTAGGGTTAGGAAAGATTTGGTGACGATGGTGCCAATTATCTTCCGCCACTAAGATGGCTTTGCTCTCTGAAAACTGAGCAAGTAAAAAAAAAATTTGAGTAGCTAAGCTCGTCAGCTGAAAAGGGTGTGATGTTAGGCGTGGGTGGGAAACTGTTGGAGCACCTCAATTGATGGCTTGTGGTATTCGCTCCATTAGCGACAGGGAAATGACTATTAGGGACGAGATTGGCCTGGTTACGTCAGTCGAAAAGAGCAGCTAATCACCCGTCATCATTAAAATATCAGTGAAGACGATATCTCCACAGGAGAATTTTTTTTTTTTTTTTTTTTTGTGGGTGGGGTTAAAGATTAGGATCACAATCGTAAAGAAATAAAGAGCCAAGACAAGAAAGAGAAATCAAGATAGAAAAATTTATCACGGTTCGTCCTTAAATTTGACAGGATTTCACTATAATTGGCACATCACGACTCTATTTTACAAATCTCAATTACAAGAGAAATATGCTACATAGATATGTGCACTGAAAGTCCTAAAACTTGTTACGAAAATGTAATTGAGCCTTCAAACATTCAAAAAGTGCAATTAAGTCATATAACTTGTCAAATTTGTAAAATCAAGTCATCGCGTTACTGTTGGAGTTGGCGAATACTTCGGGGAACCTTGTTTCTCACATCGGACACACTCACGTGAGTTTAGGAAAACTGAAGTATGATCTAACGACATGTGACCCCATGCGCACGGAGGGTATAAACCATAGCCCAATACTTTTGAACTTAAGAGAGCTTGCATTGAACAACGTGCAAACATGAAATCGAAGAAAGCTAAAACAAAGTATCAACGAAGGCTTTTTAAACTTAAGAGAGCTCGCATGGAACAACATACAAACGATGAAATCCCAGAAAGCTAAAACAAAGTATCGAGGAGAGGCAAGAAAAGAGTGTAATAAGTGGACAGATGGTTGGAGAGAGAGAGAGAGAGAGAGAGTTTATCCGTTACCTAAGTGGGCAAAAGCCGCTACTAATGACCATTTTCAAAACGTGATTGGACAAAAAAAAAAAACGTGGGTCGGAAACGCAAAAAGCGACCAGAGTGCAGAAGTCACGTGCCAATGCCATAGTGACTCTCCCACCATCACGTGCCCTTGTAAAGACCCCGAGCAATCGACCTGATTGCGTAATGGCCCCGACCGATCGAGCTTGGGATCCGATTTAGGCCCTGTTCCTAACCGAGTCCTCTCATAACTTTGGCAAAAGAATAGCAGATTTTCCACACCAAGATCATCAAAGCGAAGCTTAAATCTGACCGAGCCTAAGGGTGTTAATGAACTATCTGATCCATGTTAAACCCTTCGCAATTTTGGCACCGTCTTGTTTCAATAAATTTTAAAGTGCGTGAGGTTATTTTTTTAATAGATTTAGCTCCATTCATCCTCAGGATATGTGCAATTTTTCTGATTCGTGTCATGTAAAGCTCCATCCACAAGATGGCAAGTGTTGCCTTAAGGATAATCTGAATTCGAGACATTGCGATTCGAACACGAGATAAGATCCGGCACACCTAGAATCAAGCATATGATTCGTGATAATTAAATGCAATTATGATACCCAAGCTGTGAAGGCACTTGACAAAGTAACTATCTATTGTTGCCATCTTTGAAATAGGGAGATGAACTCACGGTGATTTTAACTCTGAGAAATTTTGTCGAAATAATGAAATCGGGTTCTTGATCATCGGAAAAACGGCATTACAAGTTAATCACTCGGGATTATATCGAAGAAAAAAAAGGTGATTTTTTTGGAAATCTTTCATTATCGATACAGATGATGTGTCTTTAATCGGGCTCGAGAAATCACTGGTGATATTCTTGGACCTCCAAGATCCATAACATTGGTCAAAGCGCTCTAACTTTGACCCTTATGAAAGCTACGTGCTGATAGAACGTTTTTATGAGGAGGGGCAAATTTTATCTTTTAGATTCGCACCAAGAATCTCAAATTTGAGAATTAAAGATGGGAAAAAGGCAGTTTTCTTTGAAGTCCTTCTGTCGTACTAGGGTGCTAGCTTTTTATAGTGCTTCTCTCTCTCTCTCTCTCTCTCTCTCTCTCTCTCTGATTAAATTATTCCCCGGATGTTGGAGGAGCCATAATTGCCCACGTCACAACAGGATCGTATTGGATCATCTCAGAACCCACTTTTGGTTTTTCTATGCACGATGCTCTCCATTTCTTTGTAATTTGGAAGGTCTTGGTGGCGTTCTTGGAAGCCTGGAGAGGAAGTTGTTGAGAGATGGATGACGAGTACGCGAAGCTTATCAGGAGGATGAACCCGCCAAGGTACTTCCCCCCATTCCTCTTCTTCCTTCCCACCTTCAGCTCAGATTCACAGGTTTTGGCGTTCGTGTTGAGTTTTCTGATGTTTTTTGGTCTCTGGTGATTAGGGTGTTCGCTTTCTGGTTAGCCCTTTAGGATTTGAGCTGATCTTGATGTCATCAAGCCAATTTCGTGTGGTAATTTCTGATAAAGATCCTAATTTGATGACCATCATGATGCGAGAGAGGAACTTGTAGCTTTGTACCTCATCTGATCATTGCCTTCGTAAAAACCCAAACGTTGGTGCCTCGAACTGTTCGGTGGCGAGGAAGTGTTTTTCTTCTATGGCTTCATAAGTTTTCGGTCAGAACAGAGCGATTTGTCGGTTGATGCTCCGTTTTTTGAGTGAAATTTCTGCGGAGATGAAGTTGATCAGAGGGTTGGAGCGATTGTTGAGTGTCATTATGCTTTTCCTTTTGCAGTTTCATGATATTCTGGTGATTAGCTCTCAAATTCGTGTCTTAGACTTCTTTTCAGTAATAAAGTTGGGCTCTCCCTATGTGCTTTGGTCTTACAATGTCAAGGCGAATCCCATTAAACTTACTCGACGAGCGTCTCGAAAGTTGTATCTGCTCATCTGCAATCTTTTTCACTGAGATGATTAGGGCCATTGCCTCATACCACGTGTTTTACGGGCTCCATTGGCTTCGCAACCTCATTCAACTCAGTTATTATGATTGTGGGTGCTAGTATTACTTCTATAAAGATTAGTACCGGTCATCTCCCATGTAAATGTTCTCTATGGATGATTTTTAAGTCTTGCTGTGTGTCTCACTGTGGTAATTGCAGGGTCGTCGTTGACCACAATGGCTCCAGAGATGCTACGGTTATCCAGGTGAACCTCCCGGTTTCTGTCTGCTTTTGTGCTTCGTAAGCGAGATTGATCGGATTCTTGACTTGCCCTATGAAGTTGTCATGGGTTTTAATCGATTCCTTTTGCCTCCTTCACACTAAGAATCTGTCTAATTGAACATCGGGTGTTTTTTCAGGTTGACAGCGTTAACAAACATGGGATTCTCCTAGAAGTTGTCCAAGTGCTCACGGATTTGAATCTTGTCATAACCAAAGCATACATATCATCTGATGGGGGATGGTTCATGGATGGTGAGATTGACTCTCTCTCTCTCTCTCTCTCTCAGTCGTCACGAAGAATTTAAAGCTCTCAATATTGTCTCTTATTGTCTTTTTCTGTTGCCCAAAATTTCAGTTTTTCATGTGGTGGATCGTGATGGCAAGAAAATCAGAGACATGGAAGTCATCGAAAATATTAAGAGGGTAAGTCAGATCACTACTCCTATCTGTCATTTGACATCCTACATCTTTTTACGAGACGGTCTGGATGACTAAAACAGCACCAAATGTGTTGTGGATGGTCTTCACAGTATACATCCATGGATAGATGGCTCTTTTTCTCACTTGAACTCTTCATTTTTCAGAGAATTGAGAAGAGTGCCAGCTTCGCTCCCTCACTGAGAGGGTCCGTGGGCGTGATGCCATCTGAAGAACACACTTCAATTGAACTCACTGGAACTGACCGGCCAGGTCTACTGTCCGAAGTTTGTGCAGTTCTCACAAACCTCCACTGCAATGTAGTAAACGGTGAGATATGGACTCACAATGCCCGGGCAGCAGCAGTCGTTCACGTCACGGATGATTCCACTGGTTGTGCGATCAAAGACCCCGAGCATCTCGCGAAAATCAAGGAAATGCTCTTCAATATCCTTAAAGGACACGACAACATGAAGACTGCCAAGACAACTCTTTCGCCTCCCGGTGTTACCAGTAGGGAGAGAAGGTTACATCAGATTATGTTTGCTGATAGGGACTACCAGAGGTTCAAAAGCAGTAGCGTCGGACAAGCTGATGATCAGAGCCTGAGACCTCATGTGACTATTATGGACTGTGATGAGAGGGATTACACCATCGTCACTATGAGGTCAAAAGACCGACCAAAGTTATTGTTCGACATTGTCTGCACGCTAACAGATATGCAGTATGTGGTCTTCCACGGCATGGTGAAAACCGGGAGAAAGGAAGCTTACCAGGTGACATGGAGGACCTTGGCCTTTTTTTATTGAGCTAGGATAGTTGAGGAAAATAAATGATTACATCAACTGTTTGATATCGACATTGTCATTCACACGTTTCTCTGGATCATCCATCATATCCACAGATTAGACTTTTTCAGCACAATTTCTTTTGTTAGACTTGCATGTTCATTACTCATTGAATTTCAGCTTAATCCTTTCCATATGGTCATGGTTCTAGGAATTCTATATTCGGCATGTCGATGGGCTCCCTATTGGCTCGGAAGCTGAAAGAGAGCGCATCATACAGTGTCTTGAAGCGGCAATTGAAAGGCGGGCATCCGAGGTATTCTTCACCTTCATTGGATGAAATTCCCATAGTGTCAAACATACCTGCCACGACGTACCCAGAAATTCCTCTTCACCTCCATGCAGGGTTTAGAGTTGGAATTGTGCATAGCCGACCGGGTTGGGCTGCTCTCGGATATCACCCGGATATTTCGCGAGAACAGCTTGTGCATAAAGAGAGCAGAAATAACTACAAAAGGCGGGAAAGCCAAAGACACATTCTATGTGACGGATGTGACCGGTGACCCTGTTGATCCGAAGATAATCGATTCGATTTGCAAGCAGATTGGTCAGAATGCATTGCGGGTGAAACAAAACTGGAACTTTTCGCCCAAACCACCGGAGAAAACGAAGGCGGGATTGCTTTTCGGCTACTTCTTTAGTGCTCGGACTTTCCAAAACTTCAAATTGATCAGATCCTACTCATAGTGGCTCTGTCTACATTTGTACTATAGATTTCAGTGAAGCATCAAGTGTAAAAGATGTACATAGAGATTACAGATTAGGATCTTTGTAAATATGTATGTGCCCTGGTTCTTGGTTTCTAGGACAAAGCTACAGTCGCAATGTATGTGAGAGGGAGAGACCGCCTTGCCATCGATTAGCAAAGCGGGTTGGTTGTATAGTGTGTGAGTACTGATGTACAGTTTGGTTTCCATGCATACTTGAAACATCTTGTGAAAGTTAGGAGTTAAGCAAAGAATTTGTGCTCCTGATGTGTAATCATTTTCTGAAGATTGGGATCAATTCATGGTTCATAGGATGATTTAAACCTATGTAATCCTCACGTCGAGTTGTTGGGAATCCCTTAATTGGAGATAAGGTGGTGAAGCAGGTGCCCTTCGAAAGTTCGAAGTACTCGGCATGAACGCTTGGAAGAGGGGCTTGGATGATGCTGCAGTAGGATTTTTTAGGATGCGCATGTTTCACAAAAATTCAATGATTTGACAAATATTTTCTAAAATAATGATTATTTGCATTAGTATAATATGATTGAACGAAAAATAAATTCATCATCAATAAAAATGTTTGAAATACAGGCTGAAGATAAGTACTTTCCATTGACTAATTTTCTCCAAAGACGCAAATAACAGTTTCTAACGAAACTTTTTTTTTTCCGGTCGGATATTAAGTAGTTCGAATCGTTATTTTGCTTTGAAATAAGATGGACCATATTCAACCACTTGACTTCCATCAAAGGCATCTTGTAGCCACTTATCGAATTAATTTTCCAACCCGTCTTGCAATTAGAGATTGTAGTTTATCCTCGATATCAGGAAAATGAATCCCCTAACATTGAGGATCCATGTTAAGAGTAACATAACCCCTATCGGGTGTCTATTTCCCATTGAATGGTCAACAATCAATCCATTCATCCAATGTTAGGGGATTCAAATCCCGATATCGGCGGTCTGGCAGCATAAACCAAGAACCTAGTCCAGAATCCAAGCCCATGTGCCGTATTTCCGACATGCCTGTTTCATCTCAATCTCTGTCGACGTTCTATCATCTTGCCATCTACGCTTACTCGACTTCTAAAGGTGACGAGCAGGAAAAATAGCTAGAGCCATAGCAATAAAGAGCCAACAGCATACGATGGGCATCGTGCACCATCTCCAACCTCAAAGAAAAGCATGTTCAGCAGCAATTGCCCAAAACTTAAAAATTGTGATCTCACTTTGGAAGGAAAAGTTTGGTGCTAAGTGCCAGAAAGGATCAAGAGAAAAATGAACAGAGATATAGGCGTCAAATGACAATACTCTAAACGAAAAGAAACACATTTTCGATCACTCCTAGGTCATTCTCTGAGCAGCTTCCTTGGCAAGAACCCTCTCTTTAGCCTTGGTTTTGGCCTGTGATTTAGATCCCATGATCCCGCCACCCCACTTCTTCCTGTATTCATCATACTTGTCGTTGAAGTTTGCCTGCAAGAAAAGACGTACTGGTTACAGATGCCATCCAAGAACAGAAGAATCTTTTTCTTTTTGGCCAAAAAGTTGAAACAACCAGTAGTCGTACGGAAACAAAAGATCAAAATATGCATACTACCTTAATAGCCTCCAAGATTTTGCTGAACTCCAATTTGTCTTCATTTTTTACGGTGGTCAAACACAAAACAGATGCAGTTTTCTTATGAACAATCTGCCAGAAGATACAAATATGAGTGCTTCTCAACCATACTTTAAGGACAGAAACTCAATGAAGGAAATGCTGGCATAATTACCGTTCCCAAGCGTGCCTTTCCCTTCACAATGCAGTATGGAATTTCCATCTTCCTGCATAATGCTGGAAGCCAGACAACCAATTCTATTGGGTCAACATCATGTGCGATGACTACCAACTGAGCCTTGTTCTGCAAAATATATGTTCCAGTTGTGTGTTAATTGCGATTGGACCCCGCTGAGCATGGGAGAGTAGGGGAATGAGTGAGAAAAATAGTTAGTGGCAGGCAAAGTAAATGAGAACCTGCTCAATAAGGTAAGTAACATGGTTAAGACCATATTTAACGACAATGGGCTTCTTAGCCTCAACAGACTTCCCTTCTGCTTCAACCTGGGCCTTCTTCAAGAGCCGCTCCTTTTTTGCTGCTTTGTCCTCAGGCCTATACTTGAGAAGCATTTTGAACAGGCTCGTGGCTGCATGCATTTTTCAAATTGTAGGGAAATTATTTTCTAACATTTTAGGATCATCATAGATGCAACTAAACGCAAATAGAAAGAAACAAAACAAGAGCTGAAGATCCAAAAGCAACGCCGAAATACAACTTGGTACATAATTAACACAGTTCACTCATTAACTCAAATATTGGATGAAACTTCAGCCTGGGAGGCTTCAACTGATACTTATAATCTAGAAAGAAAAGTTCTCGTCTAGCTTGGATGGCCAACACTTGTCAATCAGAAATTAGTAGAAACTCCATTATTTGTTAAGACCAGCATGCCATGTCAACCTCGTGCACTGATCACACAAGCACAATGAGGTGCGTCGACATGACATGCAACCAACTGCATCTCAGATTGGTTTAGATTCAGCCATCAGATTGCATGTGCAGAAGAAATCAATCTAATATGAACTGCTACTATCAGAAGCATAAGCAATATGCACAGATATCCAGGCCAATAAGTCTAAAGTGCACTTCAATTCGCAACTAAGTATCCAGCAGAAATGAATAAGGTATGCAAAATAAAGTGCCAAATAAATACACATTGAAATCCCAGAAATCAAATCAATAAAATGCATCGGCTACACAGCCAGATTCATAGCATTAAGCAGCCATTTCTCGCAAGTGCATCTCATATATTATTTGGCAAGAGAGCAAAGCAACAAGAACTAGTTAGTGCAAAACACAAGTGCGTCTTTAGTTTATGCACCAACCACAAACTAAGAAGCAGACAACCAAACGAACTATTTGTCACTGCATACCCAAGTTCTTGTCGAGGGTCTTGGTGAACTGGTTCAAAGCTGGTGGAACCTTCAACCTCTGTTTCAGAATTCTCCTCTTCCGCTGAATCTGAACAGTCTTAGGGAACTTAACGAACCTTGTCAAGTCCCTCTTCGGAGGCAGAGCACCTCCAATTCCAAACTGCTTCGGTCGCTTCTCGAACAAAGGATTCGTCACCTTCTCCTAGTAAACATCAAGGACCAACCAAATTCAGCACAGTGCTGCATCCTCTTGAAAGGTACCGAAACTAATTGTGAAGAAATAGACTAACCTGCTTCTTTTTGGCCGCAACCGGAGCTTTCCCACCTTTCTTGGGACCCTTTGATTCGTAAACACAAAAAGTTGCGACTTAGCTTCATCACAAGAGACATCCGCCATTATAGGCATAAAACTAAAAGTAGTGCATCTGCTCATAACTAAACTCAGAGAAAAGCAAAAGCTCGCTAGATTATCACGAGATGCTACATGATCATCGACACCAAAACTGAAGTTACTCATCACGTTACAGATCATCTCACTAGAATCGGTGACGACTGAAGATCAGCATTTCTAGCAAATGGCACAAAATCAAGACACAAAAACCTTCGAACAACCACCATTAGTTCCATGACAATGCCTCAGCATGCTTAGCTAAGCAACACCGATTCGTAAAGCGAAAGACAGAAACGAAGAGAAGAATCAGATGACTCACCATTGTCGGCGAAGCTAGGGGGAGCCGGCTCTTCTGATTCCGAACTAGCAGAAGGGGACGTGAAAGCCAGAAACCCTAGTTCAGCGAAGTTATATGTCCGAGGAATAACGCGCCAGAAACGACGCCGCGTTTCGTAATCAAGTGATGGGCTCTGGTCCTTCAATGGGCCAGAAAGGAAAATCTCCTCACTGATTCACGTCCAAATTACATGGACCCCTTCACTTCACGTATAATCTCCTCTTATCATAGAAGAACTCAAGTTTGACACAACCAACAAAGTATTTGTTTAAAAAAATATTACTATTATTGATATAATTTTTTCTCATGTATTAGCTACCTGACTAATACTCAACATTTATATCAGAGTAAAGGTTTATATAAACTAGGACAGCATTCTAGAAATTCACTTAAGGCGCGCATGGTAACACTTCAAAAGCAGAATTTCTGCTTCTGAAGCTGAAATCCGTTTGGTAAAGATGCTTTAGAAGTGCTTCTGAAGTTAAAAATCGTTTGGTAAAAATATTGAGAAATCACTTCCATAAAGTACTTCTAGAAGTGATTTCTACTTCTGGTTAGATTTTTGACCAACTTTGAGAAGCTAAAAATTGTAGTTTTTAAAAAAGAAATCACTTCTTCAACTACACCGGTCTTCGTCGACCAACGCCCGCCTGCCGGCGCCCCCCGATCGCCGGCCCGCCGACTGCCACCGGCAGGCCGCCCGCGGCCTTCGTCAGTGTCCGGCCGCCGCAAGCCCCGGGCGGTCGTCTCCCGCCTTCCGCCGGTCGCCGCCGATCGTCGCCCGCCACCAGCAGCCGTCCTCCACGAACCACTACCGTCAGAGATTTTGTTAATAATGTTTAAAAATTAAAAATTTCTGAAACAGCTTTCTTTGATTAGAAATTAACTTTTGATGGAGAAGTTGAAAAATCAACTTCTGCTTCTGATTGAGAAGTTGAAAAATCAATTTCTACTTCTGATTAAGAAGTTGAAAAATCAACTTCAGCTTCAGAAATGATTTCTTTAGCAAAAGTGTTGCCATGCGCGCCCTTAAATTCCAAAACAGTGGGAATTTGCTCTGTCTATCAACACGAACGAGTAAATTCCCACTGTTTTGGAGAAAGTCGTGGACGCGATACCTCAATTTTCTCCATAATTATAAGTAAAGAAGCTCGTTGGTTGGGCGGTCCCTTCTCACATCTATCCCCCCCCCCCCCCCAAAAAAAAAAACTCTTGACAACAACGATTGTCCTAGATCCAAAAGTATTATGCTCCCCTTACATACTGTCAAGTTTCAACGATGAAATTAATGGAGCCTGCAAGCGACCCTCGACTAGGGGTGTGCAAACTGGACCGGACCGGCCCAGGATCGGCCCGGACCGGGCAGGTTGGTCCTGTCCTTGAGGTGGATGGGTTGGTCCTCGGTCCCAATAAATGGGACCGATGACTGGGCGGTCCGGTCCTCGGGTTCTTGTGTTGGGACCGGACCGCCAATAATATATAATTATTTTTATATATAAATATATACAATTACAAAAGAAATTGAAAACAAAATAGAATCCCCTTCGCTCTCAAGAGTAAGAATAATCTCGGACTGGCCCAGCATTCATATGGCGTTCAGTTTGCTATCCTGGTAGTGTTTTGACATTCGGTGACTCAAGTTGTCGAGCCCCAATGTGGAATACAATAGTCGTTTAATATATTTTAATATTTTTTGGGATTTATTTTTCCTTTTTTTTTCTCTCTTTGTTCTTTTATTTTCATCTTCTTTCAGCCAAGATGAGGGCCAACGAAGCTCGCCCCCACCTCTGGTTGGTCGCTGGACTTGGCGGTCAGCTGGAGGAAGAATAAAAATGTAGTAGTAGGCTTTGTAGTGGTTGGGCCGGGACCAGGACCGGACCGGGACCGGACCGGACCGACGGTCCTGGTCCTGTTCGGTCCCGGTCCGATCCATGGTCCCAAAAGTATGGGGACCGGACTATTGGTCCGGTCCTCGGGTTCATGCCGGGACCGGACCGGCCCGGACCATGCACACCCCTACCCTCGACTGCCTAGCCGCAATCTAGGCATGGGTGTACATGTCAAATCTGAGCCGTCCGATCAATCACGGACGACCCAAATTTGATAAAATTGCGGCTGAATAAAAAAAAGCAAAAAAAAATTATTTTATTCTATCAAATCCGGGCCGTCCATGATTGATCAGACAGCCCGGATTTGACATGTACACCCCTGCCTAGATTGCGGCTAGGCAGGGGATCCGCTCGCCGATTAGTATCGTCCCCATCTCACATTCTCCGATTTGTATTTCCCTGTTTCCGACAAAACGCACTTTTGTCCTGGAGATCGTTGCACAGCAACGAAAGCCCCAACTTTTTCCCCACCTACGTTGTCGTGAGCCGGCCCAGGGAAAGTGCATTGTCCCACCAACTAGCCTGTCTTTACCTATCATCCAAAAAAAAACCGTCTTTACCTCCCCGATCAACAGACCTTCCAAGGCGCAGAAGCAACAGATGACAAGGCTGGTCCGAACGACAGAATCACTCCTCTCGGATATGGCGGAGGTTGAAGATGACGACACAATATCCAATCACATAAACTCTCTCTCTCTCTCTCTCTCTCTCTCTCTCTCTCTCTCTCTCTCTCTCTGTGAGCAAACCCTAAAAAAAAAAAAAAGTTCTCTTTTTGAGGATTCCTCGAGCATTAAGCGGAGAAACTTCGAAGTCGAAGCCTCTCTCTCGTTTCTGCAAGAAGAGCGATGATTAATTCACTCTGTGGCAGCAGGGGATCTCTCAAGGCCCAGAGCTCATGCACTCAGATCCAGCCAAGTCTCCCGAATGACTCGACCTCACAATCGAGTAGCACTCTCCCATGTCCTGATAGCATGGAAAAGAGCAAGGCCGCCTCGACCCCGCCCAGCCTAGAGTACACGTCGCCGAGGTTCGACCTGGTCGACAATCCCATGATCGACTCCCCCACCACCGCGCTGCTGGCGTCCCTCCTGTCCTCTGACCAAATGGATGGGCCGGACTTCATGATCTGCTCGCCGCTGAGGACCCTACTGTCTCCGGAGAGCGCCTCGGCTTACAATTACAACCTCGCGCAGGCGATGCAGGGGCAATCGGTTTCGGGTTGCTCTCCGCCTCGGTTTGCTTCTCAGCTGGGGTGTTCTTTCAGCGGGGCTCGCAAAGAGAGGGGACTCGGTCCTCTTCAGAGAGTCCTCAATTCTTCGCGCGGCAGGGATCAGGTCATCGCGCAGTCTGACTGCATTTCTCTGGACTTCTTGGAGGACTATACTGTTAAGGATGAATTCGGAGGGTATCCGATGTCACGGCCACTGCCCGGGTTTGGAACCGTGGAGTGTTTCGATGTCCCGACAACTACAACGGCTTCGTTGGAAATGCCGAATGCTTCGAGGTTTCGTGCAGGACCGGCCAAGGAAGTCATCGGAGAGGACTACACAAACGAGACTAGCCGGGAGATCGCTGACTTTCGCGATGCGAAGCCCCTCAAATCAGCGACGACTCTATCGGAACAACTGCGGCGAGACGATTGCCAAGAAGAGCAACAGCAAAGCAGCTTCGTTGTGCCTATCCCTACAAATAGTGAGGAGGTGATTCGCACTCTGTGGAGACGATTTAATGCCTCTGAATCACCTATTACAACTTACGTTCTTGTCCCAACAGGAACAAGACAGTGGCCTCCAACTAGTGCACCTCCTCCTCGCCTGCGCCGAAGCCGTCTCCAAGGGAGACTACTTGCTGGCGTGGAAGTACCTCGACCACCTCTACCGCGTAGTCACCCCGATAGGCGACTCCATGCAACGCGTCGCGTCTTTCTTCACCGAAGCCCTCAACGAGAGGCTCGCCTCAGGAGTCACCACTACCAAATCCTCGAAACCATCAAGACTTCCCTCTCCTGTCCCGCCAAACTCCTTGGAGATCCACAAGATCTACCAGATCCTCTACCAAGCCTGCCCCTACGTGAAGTTTGCCCACTTCACCGCGAACCAAGCCATCTTCGAGGCCTTCGCAGACGAGGAGCGCCTGCATGTGATCGATCTCGACATCTTACAAGGTTATCAGTGGCCGTCCTTCATGCAGGCTCTCGCTGCGAGACCAGGTGGCCCTCCGTTTCTGAGGATAACAGGAGTCGGGCCATGCATTGAGATGGTGAGCGAAACGGGCCGGTGCTTGGAGGAACTGGCGCACTCCTTACATCTCCCATTTGAGTTTCATCCGGTCGGCGAGCAACTTGAAGAGCTCAAACCGCCTTTGCTGCATAGGAGGGTGGGCGAAGCGCTCGCAGTTAACTCGGTGAATTGCCTCCACCGTGTTCCAGGTACAGTGTTGCTAATTTGTTTTGGTCACTCTCTGGTCCATCTTTCCAACCTATATCAGATCATTCACGGTAAACATATCTGCAAATTTACGAATAAAATCAGTATTTCTTTGGGTAGTAAACTATGTGATAAATCAACTCTCATAACTTCATACATTTTGATCCAAAAAAATAAAAAATAAAACTTCATGCATTTGATCCTCGTCGCTTCATGTGAAACCGATTCATCACAAACAGGTATTTGCCTGGGGAGCTTACTGGCAATGAATCATTGCCAATGATACGGGACCAAGCACCAAGCATAGTGACACTAGTCGAGCAAGAAGCTAGCCACAACGGGCCCCACTTCCTCAGCCGCTTCCTCGAGGCGCTGCACTATTACTCCGTGATCTTCGACTCGCTTGATGCGACGTTCCCACCAAACTCAGTGCACCGGGCAAAGGTGGAGCAGCTCATGTTCGCGCCAGAGATAAGGAACATAGTGGCATGCGAAGGGCCGGAGAGGACAGAGAGGCACGAGAGGCTGGAGAAGTGGAGGAAGGTGATGGAAGGGACAGGGTTCACTGGAGTTCCGCTCAGCAAGAATGCCGTGGCTCAGTCGAAGATATTGGTCGACCTATATTCATGTCGCGGGTACAGCCTGAGGGAGGACATGGGTTGCTTGCTCTTGGGTTGGCAAGATAGAGCCATCGTTGCCGCATCTGCATGGCGAAGCTTGTAAAATCTCCGACTGTGTAGGTACTCGCGTAGTGCGAGTGTTACAATATTCGGCTAATGAATTGATGATCTATGAAGAAGCATAGAAAAGGCTAAGAGAGGAGAAGAGAGAACTCTCGTTCCTTTCGTAGAAGAGCTGAGCAGGAAAACTGCCCTACACCTTAGCCTGAGGTCAATGAATTTTCCAAATATCCAATGCATCTATTATTATATTCATCAAATCACTCTTGAGAGTAATTTACACGAAAAGAAATCAAATGCTTTCAATAGCATTGAAGTATTCCATCACATTCTTTCTAGTAGGAGAATGGTGCGACATAGACCACAAGCCTCGTATGACAAACTGGGGAGAGGGAGCAACAAGAGAAAAACTAAAAGCGAAGAAAGAGAAGCGACATAAGCTACAGAAGGGCACGCACGTAGAAATGCGACTAAATTATCAACATGCGACGGTACACAAGAATGCCGTCCAACAAACATTTGAGGGACCGCATTATCAACGAATCATAAAATACATCTTTCCAGCGACTCTGTTCATCACCAAGGAAATGCGAGAAATCTCCGTCAAGCACACGATCCTATGATCTGAATCACGAGCAGCTTCCTTACATAATGGTGCACGAACAAATGTGTTTCCTCGGAACATCGTCAACCTTCTTTTCTGTTCAACGAGAGACCCAAAAAATGCACTGTCAGAAGATCCATAGGTTACAAAAACTGAGAAGTACTGGTTGCATGGATCACTGTCCTAAGAAAATCATCTCGACACGAGTCCAATTCAATTATAAATTAAAATTTTCTGGAGACCATAAGATAAAGCAGAAGCATAGATCAACCATCACAATCCCTCAACAGATCATTTACTTCACAGCACCCAGAGCTTTTGAGGACGGCAACAAGTACAAAAGCAGAGCCCACACAAATAAGAAGCTAGCATATAGTGCCGCCAACCATAGGCATTCACTCAATTGGGAAGTCAAAGCAAATCCATCTGAGATGATTGAGGCAATACACTAGCATGACTCTGTATTCTAACCAAGAATTCCTTCCTATTCAGGAAAAACTAAAAGATTGTCCTATCTCACTAAAGATCAACATAAAAGTTGCTGGCTTCATATTATGCATTACACAATCCAGAACACAAGCAAAAGTAGCATTAGGATAAAGATACATAAAAGTCGCTGGCTTGGTATTATGCATTACACAATCCAGAACACAAGCAAAAGTAGCGGTATTTCTCGACAAGCTTCAAGCTGTAGTGAACAAAGTATTTCAGCCAGAATACCGTATCCCATCACATTGTCTTAGTGATTGCTTTCAATTTCGTCAGGATACTTCTCATCCCCTTTTGACTAAGTCAAAAAATAGATACTTCTAGGAAGTCCACAAAGCATGAATTTATGCCTTAATTGAGCTTACCTCCATGCATGTATTCAATAGTGAGGCTTTTTCTTTAAATTACGTCGGATTCAACATTGGTAACCTGGTGCTCTAGGCATAATTAAAGATTGAGTTATGTCTCCAGATAAGCTGGATGAACATCTTTCTTGCAAATGGAGACGTCTGTACAACGCACTGAGTAGTTATCACTGCTATCTGGCTATATGGGGGAAAAGATTATCAGTTCATCACCAGTCCCTATGGATTGGAGCATAGCATGTCCTATATACTAAGAACAACAATTAGCTCCACATAATACAGAAAGAATCGGCAATTAAAAAAAAAAGGTTACAGGATACACTCAGGAATATTTAAATGCGAAAACTATGAAACAAGCTCATTGTTCATTTTTCAGCAGTCCACACTTCTGATAATTAGGATATAGAACAGAGAGATTTAAAAGGCAAATTAAGCAACAACAACAAAAGGCGAATTAAGCAACAACAAATTCATAAAGATTGTGATTCACACTTTCATGAACGACGTCAAGCAATGTAAATTCACCTGTCTTTGCTTTCACGAGGGATGGCTGCACTACAACATGCATGGTAATCACAGCTTTTGGAAGTTCCCCAAAAGGTACTCTACACTGTCCAACTGTCTTGTTGTTTTCCAATATTTTGCCAGCATTTATCAGCTTTATGTCATTTGCAGACTTGGGTGCAATTTTCTTATCTGCAATAAATTATGAAATTAGGATGAAGCGTGAAGGGAAAATGGAAATTTCTCGAGCATAAGTTGAATGAAATGAACAAAAAACATGAGATGACGGGTTTGTACGGGCCTTTGTTACTTTCTTCGCAAGCATGAGATCAAATAGAAATGCTATACAGATAAACGAAATCGAAAATATTAGTTTAACATATTTTTGAAAAAACTAATTTAGATTAACACGTACTGCATCTTATCTTACAAAACAATGGGGAAAATGAAATTAACCACAGAATGACGACGAATACAATTATGCAAAGTGCATGATAGGGATGTTCTTAACTTCTTGATTACGCTGGCGTTCAATTAACGTAAACGTACTGCATCTTATCTTACAAAACAATGGGGAAAATGAAATTAACCACAGAATGACGACGAATACAATTATGCAAAGTGCATGATAGGGATGTTCTTAATTTCTTGATTACGCTGGCGTTCAATTAACGTAAACGTATACACCTAAAAGATGCAGGGTACTTTCAATGTCAAATCAAGGCCACACAGTAAAGGTTCCTGCCGTTGCGTATCAGTTAGTCAAATAAGAAGCATATTTGAGGTTCAGCCAAAAAAAGGAAGGAAAAAAAAAACAAGAAAGCATATTGGAGAAGCAAGACCAGGTAGAGAGAAGCCACTAAGAACAGCCAAGACCAACAAGGGAATTTCACGATTTATTTACGATCTTTCTAGATGAAAGCAGCAATTCTGTGAGTCAACTCATGAATTTCTGCAACCAAAGATATGTTGAGGTTTAGAATATAAAACATGGCACATGCTGGGCCACTGTAAAGGTGATGGTCTCACTTGGCTTCCACAAAGCCTAATCAGCCCATAATGAGGATTTATGAAATTGTGTTGATCAGCCATCTCAACACTTCAGACTGATTAACAGACTAGCATGATCTATTACAATGAGTCAATATCTATTCAACGATGAACCATCTATACTAGAACTTCACCACCTAAGGTGTGGTACTCTACTCATACAACAGTATGACCAAAATACTAGAAGAACACTTGATAGGACGAGAAGAAAAAAGAAAGAAAGAAAAGACAGCAGTGAGTACTAGAGACTCCAAAAGGTTGCTGACTGCGAAGGATCCTCCACTAAATCCCCCAGAATCAACACAAATTTTGCTTTTACACTACTTCAATAATATGACAGAACTAACAGGTTCCATTACTGCAATGCCAGGAAAGAAACAGAAGTTGCCAATAATGTCATGTATCAACCTGAGCTTTCATCATAGTAATAGGAGGTCGATAAAACTAAGCTGGAACAGAGATCCACGCTGTAAAAATGCAGTCCCAAAACCAGAATCATTCAGTTCAGCAAATGACTAACTACGTAGCACAGACACGGACACGAGACACAACAGGCCGACACGTCAACATCAACAACACCTTTATCAACATCAACAGGACACGTCATTTCTAAAAAATAAAGAATTCCGACATAGTACGACACGTTGTATAATATTATAGAATCAAGCGACAATCTCAGGATATTTTTAAGAAAAACTCCTATTTTTTAGAAATTGTCTTACTTTCATAGAATTCTAAATAAAAATATGCATAAATCTTGACCTCACCCCCATCAAGTTTAGTCAACATTGAATTATTGTCTTACAAGTCCTATGGCTATGGGACAAAGAAAATGATACGATGGCCTTTGTTATTGGGGTTGGTGATGGGAGAGGGAGAGAGAGTAACTCAATGTGTCGCTCTAATGGTGCATTGGAAAACAGCTCCTGTGCCTGGCATGATCAGATTACAACTCCCGAAGCTTTTACCTTTATTCTCGCATTAAACTCCCTCTAGTCCGTTCATCTCTTTTCCATCAGCATCTTTCATTTTCAGAAATCCGCTGCACGCTCTCTCTCCTCCCTCGTCTTCGTCTTCTTTCCCCGGCTCTCTCTGTCCAATCTTCGTCTCTGTCTGTACTCTTTTTTTGTTTTTTTTAATCTCTCATTAGCCTCACCGACTCGCTCCATCACTACCTCCCTTTCCAAATTCATGCTATCCAGCCCTCCTCCTCCCATGACTCGCTTGTCGCCAGCTCTCTCCCTCTCTCATGGTTCGAGAAGTAGGCGCCCTTTTCCTCCTCTTTCCCCCGATTTCCGACCTCTAGATCTGTGCTTCCTCTGCCCTCCTTTCTCACTGACTCACGTGTCCGCGGCGTGTCACTGGCATTGACCACGAGTCGGAACTCCGACACGCGTTGACCGCGTGTCCGTGCTTCATAGATGACTAACAAAGAAAAGAATTTCACAAACAAGCCACGTGTCACTCAGACCACCTCGAGAAGGGACTCTATTCCCAGTCTTGAAGAGAATGAAGGTCAAACTCCTTTTTGTATGCACATCTGGACCCAGCGGAGAGGCAATTTGATCAAGTCAACTGTTTCACCCATTTCCACTTTGTCATCTAACCAATCTAGCCCAATAATTGCCCTAGACTCTTCCCTTTGAGCAAAGCTTCATTTTTCAGATCAGGATAATGAAGACATTTCAAGAATACTCCACAGGTAAAAAATTGAAAATAGTTTCCAGCACAGCATCGGCAATGTTAATTTGGTTTCATTTAAGAAGCCAATTATTAGAGTTATTTGGGTATCAAGACCTAACTGATCACAATAAGGTACTCCCCAGCACTTGATTTTGGAAGTTTATGTAGATTGATGGAGCATGAATGCTGGAGTACCATTGCTTCTAGGTACTTTTGAGAGGATTGATACTTCCGATCAGCAGAAAGAATACATGTAGGTATCCAAAATTTGACAAGTCAATCAACGGTTGGGTAGTCGATCTGGTTATGCAGTAGCACTATGATCAGACATAATCCAAAGCACATAGAAGAAGTCAACAAGAAACCTGCACATGCCACCTTAGAAAATTGTGTAGCCCATACATACAAATCTCCATCCCTCCCTCCCTCTTCTCTCCCTCTCCCTCTCCCTCTCCCTCAATCTCTCTCTCGATATAAAAGTTATAGGCACATTCAGAGAGAAATTTAATTATTAGTTCAAGCAGCCCTGGCAGGATGCATATGTGTGCAGCCCATGGCAACTTTAGTCTGAAAAAAAAATTACATCACAACTATCTCATTCGGAGAGATATGTCATATGGCCCATTATCCAAGTAACTTTCAAAGCATACAACCATCACGAACAGAAAATCATTTAAGTCCAACAGCTGCATGGCAAGAGTAAATCTGTATCTTTTAAGGCTAATAGCTGCATCACGAGCAGAATATCATAAGCTGTGATGACAATTCTCTAGGTGTCAAGGTCAAGCTATGACATCGCCAGCACAGCATCGGCAATGTTAATTTGGTTTCATTTAAGAAGCCAATTATTAGAGTTATTTGGGTATCAAGACCTAACTGATCACAATAAGGTACTCCCCAGCACTTGATTTTGGAAGTTTATGTAGATTGATGGAGCATGAATGCTGGAGTACCATTGCTTCTAGGTACTTTTGAGAGGATTGATACTTCCGATCAGCAGAAAGAATACATGTAGGTATCCAAAATTTGACAAGTCAATCAACGGTTGGGTAGTCGATCTGGTTATGCAGTAGCACTATGATCAGACATAATCCAAAGCACATAGAAGAAGTCAACAAGAAACCTGCACATGCCACCTTAGAAAATTGTGTAGCCCATACATACAAATCTCCATCCCTCCCTCCCTCTTCTCTCCCTCTCCCTCTCCCTCTCCCTCAATCTCTCTCTCGATATAAAAGTTATAGGCACATTCAGAGAGAAATTTAATTATTAGTTCAAGCAGCCCTGGCAGGATGCATATGTGTGCAGCCCATGGCAACTTTAGTCTGAAAAAAAAATTACATCACAACTATCTCATTCGGAGAGATATGTCATATGGCCCATTATCCAAGTAACTTTCAAAGCATACAACCATCACGAACAGAAAATCATTTAAGTCCAACAGCTGCATGGCAAGAGTAAATCTGTATCTTTTAAGGCTAATAGCTGCATCACGAGCAGAATATCATAAGCTGTGATGACAATTCTCTAGGTGTCAAGGTCAAGCTATGACATCGCCAGCACAGCATCGGCAATGTTAATTTGGTTTCATTTAAGAAGCCAATTATTAGAGTTATTTGGGTATCAAGACCTAACTGATCACAATAAGGTACTCCCCAGCACTTGATTTTGGAAGTTTATGTAGATTGATGGAGCATGAATGCTGGAGTACCATTGCTTCTAGGTACTTTTGAGAGGATTGATACTTCCGATCAGCAGAAAGAATACATGTAGGTATCCAAAATTTGACAAGTCAATCAACGGTTGGGTAGTCGATCTGGTTATGCAGTAGCACTATGATCAGACATAATCCAAAGCACATAGAAGAAGTCAACAAGAAACCTGCACATGCCACCTTAGAAAATTGTGTAGCCCATACATACAAATCTCCATCCCTCCCTCCCTCTTCTCTCCCTCTCCCTCTCCCTCTCCCTCAATCTCTCTCTCGATATAAAAGTTATAGGCACATTCAGAGAGAAATTTAATTATTAGTTCAAGCAGCCCTGGCAGGATGCATATGTGTGCAGCCCATGGCAACTTTAGTCTGAAAAAAAAAATTACATCACAACTATCTCATTCGGAGAGATATGTCATATGGCCCATTATCCAAGTAACTTTCAAAGCATACAACCATCACGAACAGAAAATCATTTAAGTCCAACAGCTGCATGGCAAGAGTAAATCTGTATCTTTTAAGGCTAATAGCTGCATCACGAGCAGAATATCATAAGCTGTGATGACAATTCTCTAGGTGTCAAGGTCAAGCTATGACATCGCCTGTAAATCTGTATTATATTCCTAGATCAGTGAATAATTCGTGACAAGGGAACTTATGCACAGAGTTGATCACAAAAGCATGTCCCCACAAGTAGATTCAATTGAAGAATTCCCGTAGCAATCAGATAAACAAACTTAAGCAAAAGCACCTAGATTACATATTATAATGAAAAACCAGTACATAGAAACCTATTGCCAACCTTTCGGCCATTCGGCGACAATCCTCTCTTTGAGCATGGCAACCGTCGAGGTGGGCGAGTATTGGAATGGGCCGATGTCCGAACCATCATACAATCGAAACTTCAGCTCCACGAGGTCCTCTTCCGGCATTTTCAAAATCTCTCCACCAAGCTCGAACCCCGAGAACTACAACTAGCTAAGCAAAGCCTATAGAAACTCGAGTTCACCAAAACTGATCCTCTTCTTGAGCCAAGATTCCAACAGAATACTAATCAAAACCTCGAGCAGTCACCTATCATGACGAGCAAACATCACAGTAAGACAAAGCAATTTGGCAGTACCAGAAACACCGACACCCACACGAACGAACACGTTCCGACCCCTTCATCCACTTTAATCTCTAATCAGCTTCTCAGTAAACCGATAAAAGCCAGAAGATTTCGCTGTACAGCACAAACAGACGGAAGAATCGATTCCAAACAATAAGATCAAGCCGCGAAAACCGAGACCAATCACAGAACGAACTAGAAATCAACAAATACCTCCGGCTTCTAGTGAAGAACAGCAAAAATCGAAGAGCTAAAGTCACAGGGCGACCGATTGCAGGACGAGGTCGAGGATGAAGTAGAAACCCTAAAGAAACGAGCTCGCCCTGATCGATCTTCTTGAAACTGCCTCGGGCTACTGTTTGTGCAATCCCACTACGTCCTTATTATCGAGCTTTTAATTTCAATTTTTTTGTTTTTAAATTGTTTCCTTCTTTCTTTCCTCTTTGTCTTTTTCACGCTTTCTTATTATTTCCCTTTTTTGCCGATTTAAATTTAATTCGATTTTTATTTTATTTTCTTTTTTTGTAACAAGAAAGCTGAGCGTTCTACTTCGAATCTTCGCAGTGAAAGTGCGGTGCTTAGTTTTGTCAGTGAATACGGACGAGAGTTACTCCCTGCGGCGACGTCCACCCAAGGCGGAGGACGAAGGCAGATAAGTGGGCCCCGCGGGAGGATCGTGATTGGTCGTGCCAGTTGGTTACGGTGGGGGGTGAGGCGCATGGTGTCGAGGTCGGCTTTGTTTCCAGTGTTGACCGGAAGTGGAGGGCGGCCGGAACTTTTTAACGCGGTGGGTGACGAAATGAGGCCCCCCCTGGTTCGGTGCCATGACGACGTCGCAGGCTCGGCGGCTGATGCGGTGGCGCGTGGAGTCATCGCGCGAGCAGCCAAGAATACAGTTCACGTACGCGTCGTGCTGACTGCTGTCGGCTTTATTATCTCTGCTCTTCGTTAAAATGATTTTGCCGAAAGCCGAATAGAAGTGATCATTGGACGAGCTCGGACCCGAATGGGTTGTTGAAACCCGCCCGTAGCCCGAGACGCATTGAAAGTTGAAACCTTTTGAGCCGAACCCGAGCCAATGATAGACGGGTCGAACTTTCTTGGTTACGACCTTTTGCAGATGTCCCCCCCCTTGTCCTTCGTTCACAGCATTGAATTGCATAACGTGTTGGCCGGCCGGCTTCGTCATGTCGTGTTGAGATTTAATTACTTTAATTTGCGATTTTCCCTGTGACTTTTTCATGTCATGCAAATTTCATTACACGCGATATGAAGGACTCTATTTGTACACTTTCATTATCATATTCTACGGTCGTCGCAACAATGTAAAATTAAATTATTCCATATATAAAAAATGAGAAAAGGGTCAAAAAAGCCATAAACCTATTGTATTAATGTCGATTCAGTCCTAAATATTTTATTGATATCAATTTAATCTTAAATATTTTACGTTTGTGTCAATTTTGAATCCACTCGGTCAATTTTGACCAGAAATCGATGACGTGGACGCCGACTATTCCACGTGGCACGATCGGAGCTGACAAGACTTTTTTAAGTTTTTGAATAATCTTCATAATTTTGACCAAAAATATTAATTTTTATAATTTTTTGCTTTTTTCCAACTTTTTTCTTATTCGTTTGTTCTTTCCTTTTTTTGCAAATTTGCAGGTGGCCGGCCAACCGCAAGTCGCACGCTTAGAGGGCTGGCCTCGCCAGGCCATGCCTACACGAGGCAAGCAAAAATTAAGGAAAAAAACATCGGCCTGGGTTTCATCTCCTCAGGAGGTCGATAGATTCAAATCCTTTTTCAATGAAAGGGAAGCACTGGTTCGGGCGAAGGCGACGCCTGGCGGGGCCTCCTTGGTTTGGGTGGGGTTGACATCGCCACATTTGGCCTGGGCGAGCTCGCAAATGGTGAAAGACAAAATCAAGGGACACAACGACTGACTCAAGTGGCAAAGGGCAGTGTTTGATGACGGCTGGAGGTGTGGTGGCAAGGCGTCTTTGCGGCCTCTATTGGGTGAGGATGGCTTCGGCCAGGGGAAGATAGCCTTGCAAGTCCTCGTCCTCACCTAGGCGACGCCACCCTAGCTTGGTCGTCGCAAGGGGGAGCCCTCACCGGCACTCGCTCTTGTCTAGGCGAGGACAATCGACCGGACCATGGCCTATGGCCGACGATGCCCGGCCACTTGCAATTTTGCAAATGAGGAAAAGAAGAAAGGGATAAAAAAACAAAAAAAAGGGAAAAAATTATCGAAAATTTTTTAAAATACAAAAATAATATTCAAAAGTATTTAAAATGTCACGTCAGCTTCAGTTATGCCGCTTGGGACGGTCTATATCCATGTCATCAATTTCGGGTCAAATTTAACTGAGTGGGCTCAATTGGCACATATGCGAAAGGTTTAAGATGGTTTATGATTAAATTGGCACAAATACAATAAATTTATGACTTTTTTTTTTACACTTTTTCATATAAAAATATAGATAAAACTATTTCACGTTCACGACCACTAGAGTTCAGACACGCGGAAAAGCGAGCGCGATTCAGAATTTGCAAGACAAAACCACGAGAGACACTGAGCTAATTACGATTAATTAGGATTAATCAGACAGAACATAATTCGTTTTTGCACGCATATTTCTATTTCTTTTCCTTTTCCATTTTTTTTTCCCCTCTTCTGTTGTAGCTGTTAGAACACCGTCCTTGCCGACGATACTTAACATCGTCCTCATAACCAAATCGCCGCCTGTGATCTCACACATGACGTTAGCCTCTTCGCGAGCGCCTTGCTCAACAACGCTCATTTTGGACGGCCACTCCCGACTCCCGAGCTTGTCGCGCTAGCGACTCGCGCGGATCACGCGCAGGCTTTTCAGCTCCAGATCCGATGTCGTGAGCTTCACTCGGTGCCCAAGCATCGGATCACAAAGTATATCGACAATGAGGCACGGTGGATCCAAGAGAAGACGAGCATCCATCCCATGCGTCCTTCTGGTGTGTTCAATCTGCACGGGTCTCGGCCTGTTGTTGCTCAGCGCGAGGTCGGTCGATCCTTCTTCGGACAGGGACGTGCCGGCGAAGCTCCGTTCCAGCACCGGCAACGGGACCGGCGCTGCCGGCGCGGAGATTGATGGCGAGAGAGGGAAGAAGGAGAAAGCGAAGGCGTGCGCGACGGTGGAGGAAATGGGGGAGGCTTTCAGGGGAGGTTTCGTGAAGGAAAGTCTGAGAGTCAGGAGATTATTACAAGCTCACTTCTCTAGATATGGTGAACTATCCGTTTCTCTGCTTCGCCTATTCTGTTAAATTCTTTTCGGGTTTTAGCTCCAGTAGGTCTCGTGTGATGAACCTAAGTTTTGTTTTACCTGTTGAGTTCACATAATACGATGCAGAGCGTTGGGATTTGAGCTAGTTTATCGTCTTGATGTGATTGGGACAAGCGGTGTCTGTGTTTCATTCAGTAATCGTGTTGATCGCGAGTCCTGTCATAATCATCTACCGAGAGCAATATTTCGTTGTTGTCACTGTGGATTATACAGTGGATATGGTTGCTTCCCCTTGAAGTAGGGTAAAAATGAAACGTCAGAGCTGTGGACTTTATGAACCTTCCGCTCGGCCCAGATATTGTTGATGCTTCACTTTATAGTGCAATCTGCCTTTTTCATGTTGGTAGTAGTTTCATGGATGCATATGGCCAAATAGTCACTCTTCGTCATTCAATTCAGTTTGCTTACCCTTATTGTCGGTATTGGTTCATATAATTTGGAGTAGAGGTTCACGAGCCATTACATTCATGAATATTACTTGCAAAACGATTATTGGTCTGAGAATCTTCCGTTCTGGTCATTTTAGGTGCTGCCAGAGTTAGGGATCTCCCTCCAGATCAGTTTTGTAGACATGGTTTTGTGATGGGAAAAGCATCAGAGGCAGGCTTTGGTAATGAAATGTATAAGGTGTTGACAGCTGCAGCATTGAGCATAATGTTGAAACGGTCGCTGATTATTAAGCAAACCAGGCATATTGGTTCTTTCTTAATCCTTTCTGCTTTATATCTGTAACTCTATCCCTTTGTTTATCTTTGGCCTGCTCAATTGAACCAAATCATTTTGCGTTACATTTTATACTGCATTCGTGTATGACACATTTTGCTTACGGGAGCTTAGAAAGTAGAGACATTTGCCCTCTTGGTAGGAGTTGCTTACCTCCCTAATATGATGCAAAGAATGCTAAAGCTCCAAATAACTAGCAAGGCATTTTACATCTCTGGGTTTATGGGGTTTTGTTTCCTGATTGTTTTTGGGGAGGGACTTCACATTTATGTCACGGTTTGTCCCCAAAATTACCAAGAGTTGTGTTGGACAACACGTTTAAATCCCTTAATTCTTGCTTTCTGCTTTAAATTCAGGGATAAATTTCCTTTTGGAGATTACATCTCTTATTCAAACGCTTCCTTCACTTTAAGAGAAGTCAAGCATCTTTGGAGACAAAATGGTTGCGTCCAGAAGTATAAAAGGCAGCTGAATATGAGGATTGATGATTTTCAGAAGCCTGCCCATACAAATGTCCTCTGTAGCAACTGGATTAAATGGGACCAACCCATCATATGGTATGGGGGTGCAATGCTACAGATTTCCATTTTATGCTTCTTTATGAGCATATGAGTGTGTCACTGGTTGGGTTGGCTTCTTTCGCAGGTTCCAGAATACTACCGATGCTGTGGCAGCTCAATTCTTCTTGAAAAATATACACTCTGAGATGAGGACTGCAGCTATTGAGTTATATGGATCCCTGGAAACCTTTGATTCTAGGCCAAATGTATATGGGGAACTGATGAGATTTTTAATTTCTCCTTCAAGTGACGTAAAGGAAGCGGTCAGTTGGGTTCTTCAGGGCAGGCAGGATCCTGATATCACACTGCACATGCGAATGCTAATGAATAGGTATTGTTCCGTAAAAGAGTTCTCATCTCATGCAGAAAGAGTAATGATTTGTTATAGTTAGATTGTTCAAGAAAATGGAGTGGGGGTATGAACAGGATATGTGCGTAATGACATATGTCCCCAAATAGATTTGTTATAGTTAGATTGTTCAAGAAAATGGAATGAGATGTGAACAGCATGAGAGCGTAATGACAAATGTCTCCTTGATTTGGAACTGAAACCATGAATCCACTTTAATGGTTACAAAATTTTCTAATTCACAACTTCACCCTGTAAAACATACTGAACATTCTTATTTTGGAAGTCTTTTTTGTTGCTTCGTGCAAGCACAGGTTGAAGATTCTGTAGGAAACGTTTTATTTGATCTGTTCAGAATATTCTATAGCAGAGATGTACATCTACTGAGGAGACTGGAAAAGCAGTTTTAGAGAAATAACCCTTTTATGGGGTCCACTTACTGAATCATGACCATACGTGCTTGTCCGTGAGTATAAAATTAAGTGTACTAGAAATTAGAAGGGTCCCAGAAGTAATATTAGTTGAAAGACGAAGGCAAACAAAGGCAGGACTACATAGTTACTCATTTTAGCACCTTTGTTTTGGCATTTTTCAGATCTCTGAGAGCAGCACAGGCAGCATTAAGCTGCGTAAGAAAGGCCATAAGCCACCTGCAATTGTCAAAACCCAGGGTGGTCGTAGTATCTGATACACCCTCTTTCATCTGGAGCATCACTCAAAATATTAGTGAGTTTGCAGAGGTAATAAGCTCTATAAGCCGTTGATATGACTTAAAGGCATTTCAGTTCCTCACATGGCAATTTGTTCTTTCATGCGGTTAATAAGAAAAAAAACTTACTTTAACGAAGAGCCCGTTATCAGTTTTTCCTAAGTACGGTGTCTACCTGCTGATATAACGAAGAGGATAGGATCTCTGGTATATCTGGGGTGCTACTTAACTCATTGTGTGTCTGGATTCGGTTTAGCTATTTTTGAATATTGGACAGATATAGAATGCATATTACTCAAAGCTGTCTTGCTGAACTTTACTTCTCTATGATTATTTTTTCCTCAGAAATGACAGATATCTCTATATTCTTTTAAGTCAGCGTAGGAAAACTGTTTTGAGTTTTTTGTTCCTGATTTCTTTGAGTTGTCTTACCAGGTTTTTGGTTTTGACTATAAGCGTTTTAAGGGAAATTTATCTATTGCCGATGCTAAGTTGCATAATCTAGACTTCAGAACTAGGGATTGGGGACCAACACCCCGATGGGTTGCATTTGTGGATTTCTTTCTAGCATCACGTGCGAAACGTGCTGTTGTTTCCGGAGCTCACCGGCGCATTGGAACCACGTACGCTCAGTTAGTTGCAGCCTTGGCTGCTGCAAACAATCTGGGTACCCCATTTTCTGACTTCAGTTTCTAGCATGTTCAATTTGACGCTGAAGTGTTTGTGACATTTTTTAATACCCCTTAATTTTTCCAGGTGATGATTCTGTCAGCTCAGATTTTTCATTTCTGAGTAGTTTCCAGAGTAACTTGTTGTCTGAAGGCTTGGGAAACCAGGTCGGGTGGGGACACGTCTGGAATAGGTTCGCTGGCCCATTGAGTTGCCGGGGGCAGCCCCATCAGTGTGCTTTTACGCCGCTTCTTCCGCCGGCTTGGTGGGACGGTCTTTGGCAATCTCCCATTCCCCGGGATATCCGTAGGCTGGCAGCCTACGGCATTAAACTCTCGGCTTTTGGCACAAGCGACGAGAATCATCTCCTCTCTTTCTGTAAGTCCAGGAAAGAGACCATAAAAAACGGTCTCAGTACTCAAATCGTAATCAGAGAGTTCCAACTTGTCCTTCCACGGGCATTCTTTTCGAAGCGGATTGATCCTGAAACGAAGTTACAGTCATTACATGTCGAGATGATGGCATTCCAAAAAAAAAAAATTCCCGATAATTTTCTATATGAGATAGACATAGCTATCGATATCATGTAACTCCTTGTCACCTGTATTTTGTATCGCAAGACTGACGCAATAAAATGGGAGAGTTTTCTCAGGTTACATTGGCAAATGCAATCGCTCGATGTTGGACTATGTCGTCGAAGTAGTCCTCTAATTCCGAAATCTTCATGCATCATTTTGATCAATCGATTACAAGGGAAAAAAAAAAAAATCGAAGTGCTTTCTGCTCAGACTTACTGGATTTATTGTCCGAACTATGGTGTGATGGCCATTGCATCTAGACCTTTGTTGCCATGTTGATTGTCTGGCGTGGCGGAGGGTCGGGCTTTGCCATTTGAAGGAGAATGCCGGAAATGCTCGAGGTTGAGGATAGTTCCTTGCGAGTCGACCCATCACTTCCGTGTAGCTATGCCCCTCGCAGAGTTTTGAGATTCAACGAGTTAACTCAGAGGCGTTTCTTGAGAAGGTATAAACCATTGAAGTGGTCGTGCTCGCGTGAGCTCGGTAAAGAGGAAAAGGGGCTTTTGAAGAATGTGAGTGCCGGTTAAGCAAAGACCCCATCATGTATTTTCTGCCTTTGATTAGTTGGCAAATGAATCAGGCATGAGCCTGTGAGGAACCGGGCCGGACAGATTTTAAGTTTTGCAGAACATCATGCGTGACATCGAACAAGTGAGCAGACATGCCATAGGGTTAATAACCATTCGAGTCCATAAATCTCAATCCCGCACGAGATGCAAATCCAGTCGTTTCTTGGTCATTTTCAAGGCGGGAGGAACGCCAACGGCCAACCCGTTCACAATCCCTTCCTCCTTGTTCTCCCACTCGACATGGCTAAGGGTCTGTTTGGTAACGTCTCTGTTCCTATGATTATGTTCCCCGTAACAAAAAAGAATCAAAACTTGTTTAGCAATGCAAATGATTCTGATTCTGATTCTGATTCTAAATCTGCGGATGAAAAGTCATCAAATGTGATTATGCAATTATTTGATTTAAATGACAAATTGAGAAGAGATTATTTTTCGAAACACTAATTTCGTGCAATTACCAAACGCGTTACCGTTTCGGGAACGGAAATTTCATTGTAGTTACCAAACGCGTCTTGATTCTCTAAAACTCGCCCAAGGAACAGAATAACAAAAAAAAAAAAAGATTCTAATCAGAATCATTTTTTTAACGGAAACGTGGCCCTAAGACAGCAAATCTGTCGGTTCACCAAACATGGGTGCCTGTTTCTTCGGTTGGCCCAATTATGACGATCTCAGAACTTCGTGGCTTGAGGAGAGGCGCCGTGATGGCATTATGCATCGGATGAGGCATTTGTGTCGCTAACGAGCAATGTCGTCGGGCGACAGACAATGGGAGCCCCCCCCCCCCCCCCCCCCCCCCCCCCCATCAAATTCCAAAAGTCAGAAGTATGCGTTTTAATAATGTTTTTTTTTTTTTACCCTCTTCCTTACAGGCACAAAAGCATCGCGACCCAATCCCAATCCCAATCCCAATCCCAATCCCATGGCTGGTCATGTGAATACACAAAGGAGGAGGAGGTCGCCGTCATGATGTAATTTTTTTTTTTTTTTGCTTTTGCCCCCAATCTCTTTGCTTCAAATAATATATTTTTTTCGTCTGCAAATGGGGGCTTTATGGGCGGTGGGCCCGTCGCACGCTCCCCGCATGCTTTTGTCACGTGCCAACTCCGACATCGCCTTTAGCAATCACTTGATTCCTTTCCCAAAAGCGAAGCTGAGCTTGAATTATGAGTGAAGGATCCGGTAAAAGCTGAATCTCCGTCCGGGCGCAACAAACATCGAATTCATCGTGCCGGGAACCTTTTTTCAAGTGCAATGTCGGGTCCCCTGTAGATGGCTTAAGTCGATTTGTGTTACAGGTTTTAAGCTTGTCGCGAAATCCTCGAGGGCTACTAGCCCTCTTAAACACCGGCTCTGTTAGTATTATTCTCACCCGATAATTAGTGGTGAGCATCGGTCTCCAGTCAACCCCGGAACGTACCGAACCGGCCGGTTATAGGTGATTCCCCGCGGAAACAAGCTCGGTTCCTGATTTCACAAAACCGAAATAGGCGACAACGGGTCCAGTTCTTCTGTGCGGAGTCGAACAAGAACTGGGCCGATGGAACTAGCCCAACTCTTTTCTTTTCTTTTTTCTCCCTCTAGTTTGCCTCATTGTATGGTCACGAGTCGTGACGTTGGGTGTCCTTCTATTGCGTGGGAGATCGCATGTTCCTCAAAAAATTCTCTTGCGAAAAGGTGTCATCAAATTTGGCACGAGCGTGAAGTCGAGTCAAAGATACGTGTTACCACTCTTCATCGTAGATCATGCCGACAAAGCTGTTTATAAACTAGCTTTATCATCGGTGTTATCTGTCGTACATAATGCGTTCCATGTGTCTTTATACCATAAATATCTTTTTTATCATTGTAAATGGGGATCTTCATGCTTGCTTTTTTTTAGATCACTATCGTTATGTGAATATAGATGATGCTTAAATTATCAAAATAATTATTTTGAATAAAAGAAACACAAAATTCCGTCCTCGAGTTGACCCATAAATTGGACCGAACCGATCGATCCGACACTAGTTTCCGACTTTCGATCTACTCTGAAACCGATCATCTCGATAATAATTATCCTTCAAATTTTATTTAATTTGATAGATAGGTACTAAATTATGGAGCTTAATAGAATCTAGTTTTTGCCATGAAGCACTAGGTTCTCTGCCTTGTCGGCGCCCAAGCCGCAAATCCGCACCAATGCGATAGTCTCCATCACCATCACCATCACCTAGCTGCGCTGCGCATCAATTTGCAAAAGCTGACACCACGTCAACTCAACCGTTTCGAAAGTTTCAAAGTCTTAATAATGTCGTTCCAATTATTATTACTATCTTAATGGACAAAACAGGAAGGGAAAAAAAAAAACCGACACATTAAATATTCCAACGTCCAAAATCCGACGGTCATAAGATTTGAAGAATAAAATAAGACAAAACACGACATTTTTTTTTTGGTCAAAACAAAACATGAATTCAACCCTGAGCAAAATAGTCAAACGAACCATCGCCTTCGGTGGCCATATGTGCTTCCTTCCTACCACAAGTTAATTTCATATATTGACAAGAATTTAACGTTTTCCGACGCTTCGATAATGACCAATTATATTCGATTTAATTTATCAGCACCTCAATTGGTTTCTATCTGTTGGCCACGACGATTTCGTCAGCGACAAATTAAACAGAGATAAAACGCACCGCGCGCCTGCCTCTGTGCTAAAAAAAAAGGTAATTTGAAAAAGTCGTGAGCGCGGGAATATGAACACGAGCACTCGCGAAAAAAATAGAAAATTCTTTATCTAAGGTAATCAATCACAATATCTTTGGATCTGATCAATAATCACATCTCGTGTTTTGTTAAATATGTTTTACGAGGAATGCTTTACTTGAACTATCATTACGCGTTAGCTTCAATTAATAATATTATGAGTATTGAGTAGTCGGGGCACTCTTATCAAAATTTAATTATAAATGGGTGAAGTATTACTGCTCAATTAAAGAAATGCAATTTATATCTGCTGGATTAGAAATCCTCTTTGACAAAAAAAAAAAGAGAGTTGGTGGGGCCGAGAAGAAAAGGGTACGGAGGTAATTATGCCAAAAGGGGAAAAGGTCCATCGAGAACAGCGAAGCAGCGAATCGATGACCGATCCAGACAGTCGCACTGGGGTTTTATTTACACTTGCATTATTATTATTATTATCGTTTAATTAAAAAAATAAATAAATAACAGAGAGAGAGACACTAGCAGAAAGCAAGTAGGTCCACCCACCTCCACTGGGCTTCGCCATCACAGCCCACTAACGTCCCGCCACGTGCCCCGCCCATCCTGCAAATCCAACACGCAACCTCTCGCCGTTATTCAGAAAATCCCTGACAAACCAAAAACCAAACCCTCCTCTCGTCTTCCCCCCCTCCTCCCAAACAAATTAAAAAACAAAAAGGGAAAGAAACGACACCAGCGAATCGCCCCGGCCGCCGATCACGCCGTCCCGCCGGGATCTGACCGCCGATGGACCGGCCGGAACCCTAATTTGGCAGCTTCTTTAAGCTATTAGCCCTGGCCTCTTAGAATCTGTCGCTGGTTGGAATTCTGTCGACCATTCTCAGTGGGGGGGGAGAGAGAGAGAGAGAGAGAGATGTACACGGTGCATCCACCTCAGAAACCGGATCCCGGAAGCGGATCCGACGATTTGCAAGTCTACCAGAACTGGAAGGGCAGTAATGTAAGCTTCAGAACCGTGTTGGTGATTTTTTTATTTTTTATTTTTTTTGGGTTTCTCCTTTTTGGCATGTGTAGTGCTTCGCGTGCAGGTGATTGTTCTGAATGTGATGTCTATAGAATTCGAGTGCGATTGATTAGATGTGGTTGATGAAACTGCGTGCATGCGGAGTCGTTATATTCCTTTTTGACTGCGGAGCTTGTGCATAGTCTTTTTGGAGATGTTGGGGTTGTGTTTATGAAGATTTCTCACCTGGAGATCCTGGGTGTCGTGCCTCTGGCCTATTTGAGGTATTTTGAGTGCGCGTTAGTACTTG